>BSBN01000912.1:1200000-1800000 GCA_027924645.1 Cunninghamia lanceolata
GAACTAGCAACAAAGAGGATTATTACATCTACTTTTGATGGTTATGCTTTTTGGGTACCTAAGGGTGCTCATTCTATGGAGATGAAACTTCCACTTGAGAAGACAATGTTATGGCACCAAAGGCTTGGTCACATTGGTGAAAAGGGTTTAAGGACCCTAAAAAATAAAAATCTTGTTAAGGGTATGAATAACTGTAATCTTGAGTTTGATTTCTGCAAACATTACATTTATGGAAAATAAAATTGTGTTTAGTTTTATTCCAATTCTCACAAATCTTCTAAGGTGTTGGACTTGATTCATTCTGATGTGTTTGGTCTTGTTAATGTTCCTTAGATTTCAAAATCTATTTACTTTGTTTCATTCATTAATGACTACAGTAGAAGGACATGGGTGTATTTCCTTAGAAGTAAATCTGAAGTCTTTAATAGATTTAAAGAGTTTAAAGCTCTTGAAGGGAATCAAAAGGATAGATAGATTAAGTGTTTGAGGACTGACAACGGTGGTGAGTTTTGTTCAGTAGATCTCGACAAGTTCATTAAAGAACAAGGGATTGAGAGGCACAAGACAACTTCGTATACCCCTCAATGGAATGGAGTTGTAGAGAGGATGAATAGAACGTTGATGGAGAGGGCAAGGAGTATGCTAAGTAGAGCTAGTCTTGAACAAACATTTTGAGCTAAAGCTATTGCTACTACTTGTTACCTGGTTAACAGGTCTCCTACATTAGTGCTCATTGATAAGACACCTATGGAGTTATGATCTAGTAAAATCCTTCATTAAGACACATTCAAGTATTTGGTTGTGACGCATATGCACATGTGCTTAAGGAGAAGAGGTCCAAGTTTGAGAAGAAGGCTATGAAGTGTAACTTGATCGGTTATGGCATCAGTGTGAAAGGGTGCAAGCTTTGGGATCTAGTGGTAGAGAGAGTTTTGTATAGTAGAAGTGTGATCTTCAGAGATCTTAATCCTTCTTTTGTTGTCTTGTAGCCAGAGAAAGAAGAAAAGAAAGATGATGTGGTTCAGCTTCCTTCCACCCCTGAGAAAGTTGAACTAAAAATATCTATTGGACCTAATAATGAGGAGAGCTCTAGTAGCTTTGAAATTTTAGAAGAAGATGAAGAACCTCAACCTCAATCTTTGAGGAGGTCCACGCGGATAAGGTAGCAACCTGAAAGGTTTGGTTATTCATTGCATGATTCCAGTTGTATTTTTTCTTTGATTTCTAATATTGATGAGCCTAGAACTGTGAAAGAGGCTATGGGTATGAAATATGCAGATTCTTGGAAGGAGGCCATGGAAGAAGAGATGACTTCTTTGGAAAAGAATAATACTTGGGACTTGGTGCCTTTGCCTAAAGGATGAAAACCTATTGGATGCAAATGGGTGTTCAAAAAGAAATTTGGTGTAGATGGTAGTGTTGAGAAATATAAGGCTAGATTGGTTTCGAAGGGGTATTCTTAGGTGGAGGGAATTGGCTATGGTGAGATTTTCTCTCCCGTTGCAAAGCTGAAATCTATTCGGTTCATGTTATCTCTTGCAACAACGTACAATCTAGAAGTGGAACAGATGGATGTGAAGACAACATTCCTTCATGGTGACTTGGAGGAGGAAATCTATATGTCACAGCTAGAGCACTATGTGGTGAAAGGTAAAGAAAATCTAGTTTTCAAGTTAAAAAATTCTTTATATGGTTTCAAACAGTCTCCTAAGATGTGGTACCAAAAGATTGATGCCTTTGTGTTGAGTATTAGATTTTAGAAATTGAAATCAGATCATTTTCTTTATTACAAGTTTGACAATGATTGCATTCTCATAATTGCATTGTATGTCAATGATATGTTACTCATTAGGAATGGTATAAGTTTGATTTCTGATTTGAAGTCTCAGTTGTCAACATAGTTTGAGATGAAAAATCTAGGAGCAACTCGATACATTCTGGGGATGGAGATTAGAAGAGATAGAGAAAATAGAAAACTTTGGTTAGGCTAGAGTAGGTATGTTAACACTGTGCTAGAGTGATTCAATATGGTGGATTACAGACCTTTGACTATTCTTATTACAATGGGGACAAAGTTATCTATTACAAATTGTCCAAAGTCTCCTTCTGAGATAGAGAATATGAGTAGAGTTCCTTATGCTATTGTGGTTGGTAGTTTGATGTATGCGATGGTCTGTACAAGACTAGACATTACCCAAGGAGTGGGAGTCCTTAGTCGATTTATGACTAATCTTGGATGGGTACATTGGGATGCAGT
This sequence comes from Cunninghamia lanceolata, assembly GCA_027924645.1. Taxonomy (NCBI): domain Eukaryota; kingdom Viridiplantae; phylum Streptophyta; class Pinopsida; order Cupressales; family Cupressaceae; genus Cunninghamia; species Cunninghamia lanceolata. The sequence continues at coordinate 1,202,258 of BSBN01000912.1, forward strand.
GAAGAGAGTGTTCAGATATTTTCAAGGTACTTTCGATTATTCCTTATGTTATCATGGTTATCCTATAGGACCTCGGTATTCACTTTGTATTCATGGATTTGTTGATTTAGATTGGGCAAGTGACATTAACAGCAAGAGATCCACCAATGCTTATGTGTTCACTATGTTTTGTGGTGTTGTTAGTTGGATGAGTAAGCAGCAACATGTGATCTCTTTGTCTAATACTAAAGATGAGTACATGGCAGCAACTCACGCTTGTAAAGTAGCCATTTGGCTTACAAGATTGTGTTTAATGTTGGGTTTGATGCAAGGAAGATTACTAATTGTTGTGATAGTTAGAGTGCCATATGTTTGGTGAAGAATCCTACTTTCCATGTGAGGACTAAGCATATTGATGTCCAGTATCATTTTGTTCGTTACATGGTAGAGGATGGGAAGGTAAACATGGAGAAAGTTGATATTTTGACAAATGTTGCATATTCCTTGACAAAACCTGTGAGCATAGAGAAGTTCAGATGGTGTTCAGAGTCTATGGGCCTCTTGGCTCCTAGCAATTGAATCATGGTGTTGATACTCCCTTTGCTCTTGCAAGGTGTTCTACAAGTGGGAGAACGTTAGGAAAAGTGTTTCAACCTTGCAACTTTGAAATATTACTATTCTTCCCATTTTTGGTCTTTTTGAATACCATTTATCTTGAAGAATGATCTATAGAACTTTCAAAGTTTTCAAAAGGTCTAAAAATGGCATGACTTACTATTTTTAGTAAGTTTACATTTGACCTTAAGATTGACTTGAAAGTTTCTTAGAAGGTGCGGAACAGCTAAGTAAACATCTCAAGTGAGTTTCAACTCAAGATCATATCTGGATCGGGAGATATTAAAGTTTCTTTTTTTTGAAACTATCAAATTTTTTTTTAACTCAATTATCAGAATCAAAACTTCCCTAAATCCTCTAAAAATTGTTGTAACCAACAAAGTGGGTTACAGGGTGATAGATCTCTTCATGATCTTTCCAATGCATCAAACGGTTTGTCAATCAGATATCCAAATCAAAAGTTATGACCTCCAAAAGTTGGACCTCCTGTTATTGGGAAATGTAAAAATGTGTTGGACACATAAAATAGTTGTAAAGGGGAGAGTTACACATGTTGGTGTGTGTTTTGGCACATCACAAGGCATCTTTCATTGGAGATAATTTGGACACCACTTTTGGGTGGTTTTGGCTCATGTTTTTTAATTACTGGTAATGGTTTACTGTATTGTATCTCCTATATATCACGAGTTGGAGATGGAGGTTGTGTGTAAGAATCTTATAGATGTTGAGTTACCTCTTGAATCTCTAGTTGGATATACTCCTATAAAAGCTTTCTCTGCAAGTATATTGTAATCTTCATGATTCCTGAATAATATATTGGGTGTCTTTGGAGTGTGGGGTTTTTTACCTAAAAGGGTTTTCCCCATGTATATCTTGTGTTGTGAGTTTTGTGTTTGCATTTGGAAGTTGTTATTATCTTTATGTTAATGTGTATCTTAATCTGTAACTGTAAAAGTAAAAAAAATTACATAAATCTTTCATCAGTAGATTAGTGTAGGAAGTGTTTCTGCATACCTTGCTTCCTTTCAATCATTTCATACCTTGGTTCAAAAATTCACATGTTTGTAATTACACATTGTGTATTTCAACATAAGGAATTAGACATCTCCTTAACATTTCTTTGCAAGAAATTTTAAAATTGTCTATATTACATTTTGCACAACACTTTTTAACATCTTGATCACTTCATTTTTAGTGACACTAGTGTGTTTTTGATCTTTGCAAAAATCTTCAAAAACCTGGTTTCCTCAAACTAATGTTGTGGTGTACAAAAGTCTCTCATATTGGTTGTATTTGATAAATGAATAGATCTTATTGTACATTGTTGTTCCAAAAAAAATTATTATGGCATCTTCATGTCATTTCTCTTTGGTATCTTTGCATCCATATATCAAAGATCTTGATTTTCATAGATTCATAACCTTCATGGGTGAGCATCCTTCAAAATTATAAAATATAACTGAATTCATCTCCATGAATACTCATGAGAAAGATTATTGTGAGAGTTCTTTTTCTTCTATTACTATTATAAATCATGATATTGCCTTGGATCCAATATCTAAAGTATATGATGATGATGATGATGATTCTATGAGTCATCCTATTCCTCCTTTCGTTGAATGTTCAAACACATTGGATATCACTAAGGAAGTGAACACCCTTGATCTTCCTCCTTTGGTTGAATGCTCAAGTACTTTGGACATCATTAAGGATGCGAAAACCATGAATAGTTCTCCTTTGGTTACATGTTCAAACCCCTTGGACATCACTAAAGATATAATCATTGATAATTCTCTTAACAACACTATACCTTCCCTTCATTCCAATGCTCTCCCTTTAAGAGGTGAAGCATTGGTGGATGAAGAAAGGTCTCTCACACTAAATCCTTTGGGATGGATGTTGAGCCTAATCAATGTAAAAACAACATTAATTCAATCATCATTAATAGACTCATTCCACCTACTAAGGGGATAGTGAATAGGTTTATTAATGTTCCTAAACTCATTGTGAATGGGGAATATAATGTGGCTCTGCATTTCAAATCGGGGATTATGGTTCAGGGTGCTCCAACACCACCTAGACCCCTGGGTTACATTCTTAATTTTGCAAAACAAATTACTCAAGGAAATCAAGTGTATCAAAAGGTGTCATAATAACCCTATCATAATGTGGTATCTCACACATACAATACACAAAATAATAAACAAAGTAAATAATAGTCAAACATTATGATCACTCTACCAACTTCTCAATCTATGCTTCCTCAACCACCTCATCTTACTCGAAAAGGTGGTCAAGATTATGATCTTGTTGTGCATCTTTGTGCTACTCCCGCTAAGATCTATCTTTGGGAACTCATACAAACATCACCTACATACCATAGAATGCTCCAGGAATATTTACAAAAGGTGATTGTACTACCCGCTGTTAAGCCTAGTGATGTAGCAACTCTGTTAGATTGTATGCATGCGACTAAATGGATATTCTATTTCAACAATATGAATTACTATCAATTAAAGTTCAAAATCAGCATGATCCTCTTATAATATTTATTAAAATAAATAAAAATTTAATAAAGTGAGTTATGGTTGACAATGGATTAGCTCTTAATGTTTGTGATATCAATTTGGTACATAAAATCAACATTGATATGAATTTAATTAAACCAGATAAACTTGACATTCCTGACTTTGACAATGTTGGTAGACAATCCTTGGGAACCATAACTTTTCCCGTAAAGGTTGGACTAGTGACATTATCTACCCTTTTCCATGTCATGCCTGGTGCACTTTCCTATAATATGATTCTCAGTAAATCATGGATTCATGCCATGGGGGTAGTTATGTCTACCATTCATCAATCAGTAAAGTTTATTTACAAAGGTAAACTTCACACCATTTAAACTAACTTGGAGCCGAAAAGTTGTTTACAAATTAAAACACAAAAATAAGTTGTCAATCACAAGCTTCTCAATAACTTAAGAGATGAGTCATCAATACCTCTTTCCATAGATAATGTTGTACAAGATTCCAAATCACCGTCTAACGCACTTCTTGGTGACGATTGGGATTCATTAGATTTTATTCCTTCCTTTATGGGGGAATATAAACCTAATAACCCTAACCTTGAAGCATCAAAAGTTGCCTCGATCTCATCTAAGGAATCTTTGAAACTACCTCATCAACCTAAAGTTTATTTAGTAGAAAACAAAGACAATACTCTTAATTATACTATAGAATATGAGACTTCTAAGGGCCCTCCTAAAAAGATGGAGTCTCTCTATGGTCATGGATTTCAAATCCTTTACAAAAATTGTGACTACATAGGCAATGGTCATGGTGTCAACCAACAAAGAATTAAAGTATCCTTAGAAGTTGTTGCACATAGCTCTTCAACTGGTATTGGATATCATTCTTTGAAGCCTACCAAAGCCTACCGTCATCCTACTCTTAATGTTAATACAATATCAACAACACCAACACTCAATATGATATATCCTAAGATGATAGACATGGATTATCTACTAGGAAACATCCCATTAAATTAGGTAAGTATTTCTTCTTCATTTTGCCACATTCGATGTAGCACCTATTCCAGTTGCTCTCAAGGGTGGCCTCTTCCTAGATATATATGTTGATAGTGTTGTGTTGTGCTCCCTTGTAGTGTGTCAAAATTTGTTTAGGTCTCCTTGGATGACCCTTGATACTCTTGTAAGGTCAAGGATACAAGGAGATCGCCTTTGTTGTGATACTTCTTCTATTTGTTTCTCTATTCTTCTATTATCTTCTCTCTTATTGTAATTGTTTTATGTGGTGCCTTGGTGGCATAACATTTTGGATGATGTCTTGGGGGCATCTTCCCACATTGTAAACCTAAGTCATTTTTGTCCCCTCACTTTTTGTATTTTCATTCTTCCATGGCTCTACTAGTTCATGGATGATGATAACAAATCAATACTAATAAGGACCATGCATCCCTATAACAAGAATAAAATGGACCCATTCCATATATGAAGATGGGGTTAATATGTTACTGACGATTGACTAGTAGAATCACCTTTGTGTTGTGAATATTCTTCTAACAATTAGTTGCTATACTCTAATCTGCTTCATGGCACTTTGGATTGTTTTGTATCTCACCTTGTAGCTACACTCGGTTATGAGATATTTGAAGAATAACCTCACGACTATAATTAGTTTTGAACTCACAAGTGTAGCCTTGGTCTATTATGTGATATGATAAATGATTTCTATGTAAGATTCATGAATTGATTTGGTTGTTATCTTAGAATAGATTTTCTAACCAAAGCTTATATATTTATGATTATATTAGAAAATGATATTGATGTGTTTGCATAAACATTCAACGATTCTTAGCACATGTCATCTTTGAGGGCATGGGATTTATGAAAGCTCTTGTTTCCTTACATGTTTTCACTTTACCTTGAATGTGTTTGATACCGGAAAGTGGGATCAACCACTTTAAGGTGGGGCCATATATTGTGGTAAATACTTGGATATCTTAGATATTGTTGATAAAGCATGTTTGTGTATGCTTCCTTTTCACTGTAAGGTGTCTGCAGATGTAGGTGGGGTTGTGTACTTTCTTTTGTTTTGCCTATACCTCCTTTTCACTGTAAGGCATTTGTGGATGCATGTGGAGTTGTGTACTTTGTGCATGCTTCCTTTTCAAGGCATCTACAAATACTGGTGGGGTTGCATTTTGAAAGCCCTTCTATGGAAGGTAGGATTGTGTCTTCCCTTGAGTGGTTGCACATCCTTTTAAAAGTCCTCTATAGAGGCAGGGTTGGATCTTGAGTTATTCACCCTTAAGCATGTCTTTGGCGGTTGTGTTAGTGTAGCTCAATTGTCAGGTGTTTTTACATGGTGGAGCACAGAGATGAGCTCCTCCTCATTATCCATGTTTCCCATGTATAAGATGTATAGTGTGTTGATGACTCACTCTATGGTGCATGTGTATTCCATGTGTTTTCCCTACATATCTAGTATGTGTGTTTTGTGTTCTTTTGATGGTAGCGTGTAGTGATAAGCTCCACCCCATCACCTAGTTAGGGTTATATAATTGTTTAATCATGCCTTCTCTATGTATTATGTGACCATATTCATGTCTTCTCCATGTATGGCGTGCTTCCTTATTGTATTCGCTGTGTTTTGCATTGTTGTCAAGTGTTTTCTTATGTTTACCTAAGCTTGGGGGCTAGAAATGGTCCTTCGAACTTAGGGTGTGTCTTCTCTCTAGTATTTGATGTTTTTTATATAATTCAATTGTACTTTAATGCATGTACTAATCGTAAGATCATACACACATTAAAGTGCGGGCTAAATGTTATGGAGTAAAAAGTGGACACTTGCCTTTTTACCTCCTTGTTTAGCTCCTAGGTCCCCGTGAATACATTATACATCCTAAATATTCATCCTAATGCAAAATCCCCAAAAACCAATGCAAATTGGGAACTAGTGGCCCATACTTTACCTTACCCTAGACCAACAAGGTGCCTTGGGACTTGCGTGCCAATGCCCAAGTCCTCCCTAATTGGTCAAGGAAAATTTCAATGTATGTCGACATAGGACCTTTAAAAGGGTCTCTCCTTGTCAGCTCTTTTGGTTAATTTCATGAATGTTAGCAGGAAACCATCTATAAGTGTGTTTTTGACTTCATTTGTAACCTAGATAATAATAGCCAACTTGAAGCATTGGAGTAAAGAGCATTCAAAGCATTCATTGTGATTCTAGAGCAGATTTATGCTGTCATTGTGTGTGTTACTTCAGGTTTGAAGTTATCATCTATCTCGACTTATCAGTTGAAGAGCTTTCATCTTCCTAATGGTTTCATCACATAGGTGATATCATTTGTGTTCATCATCATTTGATTTCATCATATTGATTTCATATTTAGCCTTTGCTCTGCAAGGGCATGCTCTATCTATCAAACAATAGTGTTGGGAAGCTTGAATGCTATCCTGAGATTTGATTGAGGAATGTCCCTAAACACCATAACCCCCAAACCCCTTTCTTCTTGTGTGCAGGTTATAGGTGCGAGATCCAAAAAAGTGAAGACATAGGAAGACTGAGTAAGGATTAGGGTTTTAGGATTTAATAGAATTTTAGGAATATTCCTTTGTGCAAGACTTGGGCACCTGTGAAATTATCCTCCACCCATTTCAGGGTCTAGACCTGGCTTCAAGGTAGTATTTACAACATTTTCTCTATTCAAACCTTTGACAGATTCTCACTTCCAGGACTTGGATTCCCACAAATTTGTCCTTTGACACTTCTGCTTCTAGAATCAAGTTCCCCTTTGTTCATTGATCTCAATTCTTCTGTTAGATTATCCATATCTATCACAGTTTGTTAGTTATGCTCTGATCATCATAGATCTAGGGTTTAATGCATATTTGACCTAGGGTTTGATAAAAGGATTGATTAAATCTGATCTTTCCATAGCACTCTTGAGTACAAAATCTATAGCTAAGTCCACCTCCATTTGCTAGTGAGTTGGCTTGGTTTTGTCCTTGAATGTTATTGTGGAAGAGGGTTTGATTTAGTGTGCATGTTAGACTTCATCATTCATCTTTTTCAAACATAACATAATTTAAATAAATTTTTCATTTTTATTCTTTATTCAATTTTTATTTTTCTATTATTTTTTATTTAGTGACATTATTTCATCATGTAAACTTTCACTACAAATAAAAAATTTCTATTATTTATTAAAATTAGATCATTGACTCTAGTGTCTAGTGCATGGATATTTTTGGTTAATTTTTATTTGATGTTTTATTAATTATTAAGTTTTAAATTAGTACTAAGAAAAATTTCAGACATATATTATTCTGTCACACATTTTTCTTATAATATATCAATTTTTTTATTTAAATAAGAACATCTAAGTGGAGCGTAGTGCATTTTTTTATTTTTCTAACAACGTTATTTTTCCTAGTATTTTGAATAGAGGTCATTGTTTTCTCATAATTGACCTACATTCATTATAAAAAAAATTAAAATTATAACATTAGAGAAAACATAATATAGTTTTTCAACGTGTTAACCAAGGGAGTCTTTCATTATCGCTACACTAGAGTTTTGCCTAGTTTCTATTATCCAATATTTTAGATAAAATTGTGTCTACATAACCACTTTTTGTACCAGTAAAAATGAAATGAATTATGCTAGAAGCTTAAAGGAAAGAAGGAAAACTAACATAATGATAATAATACATTGTTACAGATAGAATTTGAGAAAACTAGATACAAAATAAAAGAGGGAGGATAGAGGAATTTGGAACCTAAAGATGGAGCTCACTGCCCTGGATAACAATGTGCCATGGGGATGTCTGTGCTAAGTGCTGGAATCTTCAAATCCAAGAAAAAAAGTATGCTTCTAGAAAAGTTTGTTATCACTTGCACATCACAACTACAAGCATGAAAATGACCCTGTTGCTGCCTGCATAAACATAGAAGTTTTAAGTAATTAATTTTCCAGGCACCTTCCGATAAAATCCAAAAAGTTCTAAGTCTTTGGGCCTCCTCATCATTATTTTGCAGGGTGATATTTCAAGTGCCAGGTGATCTTAGTGAAGATCACCCTGATGATGCTACAAGGTTTTAAGATGACTCGATATTTCGAAGGAGGGGATGATATTTCCAAATATCAGTCATATTCAAACATCACCCCTGATGTTACAACAAAGCTACAGTCGACCCTGATATTTGTGCGGGGGGGGGTGATTTTTCAAATATCGGGTGATATTCTGAATATCACCCTTGTCGTCGAGGGTCACCTCAATATTGCAATATGACGGTGACGTTATCAGGATCGGTGGGGTGTATCAGGTGGTCATCATGATGATGTTAGTCATTAGGTTGGCTTTCAAATATCAGGTGATATTTTCTTATCGGGGTGATTTCCTGATAAGGGTGATTTTTCACATTAGGATGATATGAAATATCAGGGTGATATTTCGTATGAGGATTATCATGTAGGTGGTTCATTGACATCAGGGTGATATTGAACATCAAAGCATCATGCGGAGGGATAATGATGAGGTTTATATTGGTGTTGTTGGGAGCAAAATCGCCGATTATCATCTTCTGATGTGGTCATGCATATAAAGTGTTCAGGAGGTTGCCGCGGGGTAAATGTGGGATAATTCATTTCCACATGATTTGAATAATTAGGGTCATATTTCTTGGCGGGAAAAGTTTCAAACGCACTGACCATAGCATTCCCAAGGCCATAGGTTGTTATGCCATTAATGGCAGATGTTATAGGGAATGGGCGATGGCGTGCATAGATCAACCACCCGATTGAAGATGTGAATCCCCAGGCGACGGCATAAGGCTCGAGTCCAACAACTCCTGACCTTTTCTCCCCCTACTGCATTCAATGTTTGAGGACCATTTTCTCATGATGAACTATATCTAGCAGATTTTTTTGAATTTTGTTGTGTAATTAATGATGAGTGCACCCTCCTGCTGTATATAGGGGGCTGTGTTACTCATTTGTTGTTGTTGGAAAACTGGACAAATTTTGGTGCTGTGACACAATACAACTTCACTGGTGGCCCTGTTCTAGTTCTTTGTGAGTTTATGAATCTCATGTTGTATGTTTCATGCATAAATTCACTAGTTTCATGCTGTTTTATATGAGAAATGCTCTATGCATGTGTTTAATCATTTGTCTCCAAGCTGTGGGCATATTTTCTTTTGAATCAAGATAGCTAAGGGTTGTTAAGATTCAGGAATATAGCTTTTCTATATTGAATGTTTAATCTCCTACTTTTGTTCAAGGAACAAATTAAATGTTTCAGGTTAATCATTAAGAAAGTGTGTTGTAGCAAAGATACCATTAAGTATGAATGACTAAGCACCTAGTCCTTGGGAAGTATCTATAAGGCAGGTGCTAAACAAACCCCCTGAAACCTAGTCTTTGGTATATGTTTATGCTAACCATTCACATGTGTATGTCTACTGACTCTGAGCCCAGGATAGGCACCAGTCTAGTCTTGTATTGAGGTTACAACCCAGGTCCTAGTTTTGCATCCAAATATAAAATCAAACTCTAAACTTCAAATCCAAACCATTAGGACCTTAGAAGTAGTTTAGGACCAAAATCCTCTGCATCACAACTGAACATAGACCCAAAGCTAGCCCCTTTGCACTTATCTCACAGTTTTGGTCTACATAAAGGAGGATTCATCTGCTTTGTGTCAACATCCCCCAGTTTACAAGTGTATCTTATGGATGTTGAATAGGGAATCCCCCCTAGGTTTTGCAGAGCCTAAAGAAGAAGAGGATATATCTTTAGAGTCTATCTCTTGTACTGTTGGCCCCTGGCCTAGAGATCTTGTTGATCATTGATGGCTACCTTGTAGGGATAACTGGGAGCAAACATCTAGTTGGACTGAAAACTAATAGATTTGGTGACTCCACTAGGGAGGAGTGAAATCAAAGTGTTATCTTGTCATCCCTGGTGTTAATTTTTGCCTATCCAAGTCACCAACAAATTTGACTACTCTACTAGGGAATCTTTGTGTAAGAACCCTGATTTAAAAGAAGATAATTCCTAGTTGTAGGTGGCAACTCCGAACAATCTCTCAACTAGTAAAGTAAAATTTGTATGCAAGGGAGAAGATCCCTATGTAATGCTCTATTTGAAGAGTTACCCAGAAAGATGATGTATAGGAAGAAGGGGACTGTTCGAACCAGTCAGGATGGTTCCCCCAGCCCTAGAAAAAATGATAATATTCAAGATAATCCTAGATCTTCAAAGCAGCGAGCACCCTATTTTTCAAATGCAGAAGCTGATATTCAATATGTATATGAAAGGAAACAAGGTGGTAGTCTGAGAATGAGGTCAGAAGTGTTTCAAGAGCATCCTTTTTTAGATTCCCCTGACATATTTGAAGAAGCTAAATCTCCAAGGGGTGATGATGATAATGATCAGAATAGAGAGGGACCATCCTCTTCTATGCTTAGAGATGAGGAACTAGTTGAAAAAATGAAGAGCCTGAGGGTAGAGTTAGAATATTTGCAAGCAGTGAAAATCAGAGATGACATGAGACAGAAAGTGCAAGCCCTGAGAATTGCTCAGAATGATTCAGTTCCTACTCTTGACAATATAAATGTATTGAGAAACTAGAATAGAAATGAAGTTTAGAATTAGCATAATGATCAAAGATAGAATGCAAACAATGCTAGAATACTAGTAAATAATGTAAGAAATCAGAATAGCCTCAGGAATGCAAATGTAAATCAATTTGGTAGGCAGCTAATGCAGCTGGACAAATTCAAGCAGCTTGTTTTTTATGGTATTCCTAGTTGCCCTAATCCTATTGATAAACATGTGAGGCCACAGGTGCAAAAATTTTTAGGAAATAATGTTGTATCAGGTGAAGATCACTTGAAGTCTTTTCAGAATATCATGGACAATTTTGAAGTTGAGCATGAGGATGTTTTTATGAAATTGTTTATACAATCCTTGGTTGATGAAGCCAGGGAATGGTATAAGGGTCTACCTGACAGGAGTATTTCATCATGGGATGATTTCAGAAGGATGTTCAAAGAATAATATGTTGATAAGACTGACCCAAGCTTTTTTGTAAATGAGTTTACTAGTATCACTAAGGGGTCAAATGACCAGGTTGCTGATTTCAATGCTAGATTCACTAAAGTACTGAACAAATTGCCACATCACATGAGACCAAATGAGCCAATGTGCATAGTGTTGTACATAAATGCTTTTGATGCCAAGACAACATATGGATTAAGAGATAAGGGTCCAAATAGCCTCAGGGATGCTTTCAGGATTGCAACAAATATTGAAAATAATACGAAAGCATTTGGTAAAACAAACAAAAGGGATGATGTGAAGATTTTGCAGAATCCAAATAAGCCTCAGAATACCCAAGGTAATGCATCTTCCTCTGAGGATAAAATAGATAAATTAACAAATGTTGTTAAGGACCTAGGTTATAGAATGGCTAAAAATGAAAAGGGGATAGGTCCTGACAGGCAGGTTTACCAAAGGCAAGAAAAGAGGCCATCATTACATGCCATATAACACTAACTGGCATAATGGTAAGCCCATGTTTCCACATAACAACACAAATCATAGAACTCAAAATGTTAAAGAAACACCTGACACTTTGAAGAAGGCTATATATACTATTGATGACACCCCATGGTGCATCATATGTCAAATGCCTCACTCATAGTCACAATGCATGATTGATAAATCTTTGTACGATAATGTTGTTGCTTGTGATGAGTGCAACGAGCTGCATTATATGTAGGATGATAATGTCAATACGTTTTCCACAAATAGGGAGTGTTCCTATCATCATGCAGTTGAAAGTACAAGTTATGGGACCCAAGTTTGCCAGCAGGTTTCCTGTGATGAAGATGATGAAGACAATTATGCTTATGCTCAGGACTCACGTATATTTTTGAACAACTTGAGGAGACCTTCTGATGATGAAATTAGAGCTCTCATAGTTGTAGTAGTAGCCCAGGTTAAAAGGAACTATAATCTTAGACGTAAAGCTCAGGTGAGTGATCCACGCCAATCAGAAAACACTTTTGTGAGCCAGCTAGTGCACAATCATAAGGGGCCTGAATCATGAAAGAAATAATGGAGCACTAATAAGCAGACTTTTAAGAAAAAAATAGGTCATGATCCTCAAGAACCAGAGAATAGAATTCCCCAAGCTGAGGATCAAAAGAAAAATTCCAAGATCAAAAATGGTAGTCAGGGGGCTATAAAGATTAAAACTGGATCATCTTAGGATAAAAACAAAACTATGGATCAGGCTACAACTATTATTTAAAATTATGCTTCTTTTGATATAACTCAAGTACTGTCCCAGGTAAAGGTCTTTGTTCCATTGATGGAGTTGATGAAAGTTGAAGAGTTCAGAGATAAATCATTGTCCTTGATTTTAGGAGTACCTTGCCAAACCAAGCCAAATGATGAACCTCAAGGTAGGAAACAAGCCTTATGTATTGATGAGGATGAAGTTCCTGAGGTGTACCTAGGGGTGACCATGACAAAATTCCCTTTATAGGTTGAGCCATTTTATGTCTCCCTAGTTATCAATGGAAAAATAGTCAGAAATTGTATGCTTGATTCTGGAGCATCAACAAACATCATGCCTCTAGCTATTATGCAACAAGCTGAATTAAAGATAGACAAGGCATGTGGGAAGTGTTATGCCATGGATGCTAGAGAAGTACCAGTCATTGGAATTATGAAAGATGTGGATTTTAGACTGGTAGCATACCCTGAAAAACCCTACAAAATGAACATAACAGTTGTTGATATCAAGCCACAATATGGTATGTTATTATCGAGAAGATGGGCAGCATTGATTGGTGGAAGCATGCAACTAGACCTATCATATGCCATGATCCCAATGAATGGCAAAGATGTCAAGTTGGTCAGAGAGGAAAGGTCACTTGAAACAGTTGAGGATCTGGATTTAGAGGAGCACATCTATTTTGTGGACAATGACAGTGAAAATTTTAGGGTCATCTCTGATGATCAGGAAGGTAAAGAAAAGGACGCTTGCATTCAAGAATTGGACCAACAAGGACTAGGGACCATGTATTTTGATGGAGCTTGTGCAAAGGAAGGCTCTAGTGCTGGAGTTGTGTTTTTGTCTCCAACTGGTATGCTTCTAAAATTTTCTTTCTTGTTGAAGTTTGCCTATACAAGTAATATTGTAGAGTATGAAGCTTTGTTGCTAGGATTGAATATGGCTCTGAAACATGGAATTAAGATGTTACAAGTATTTGGAGACTCAGAGTTAATTATTTCCCAGGTTAGAGATAAGTATGCTTCAAAAAACAAGAGGTTAAAATGGTATAAACATGTTGTCTGGGATACAATTGAATTATTTGATGCATTTTCAATAAGCTGGATAGAGAGATCAAAAAATGTCATGGCAGATTTTCTAGCTAATGTGGCCATTAGGCCAGATGATACAACTTTGTCAGATGTTACAAATGTTGAGGTTAAACCTAGACCTGCAGTACCAGACAATGTATGTAGCTGGCAGGTGTTTGATGATGATAAGGATTTGCTGAGATTTCTACATTTCATTGATGAGTATGAGAACCAAGAAATTGATTTTTAGAATTTTGTAGAGGTTGTAGATGGAAAAGAGACTCTTTTGGGGAAGGAGGTAATTCAACTCAAAACAAATAAAATCCCCATAGGATTAGTTGCTCTAGAAAGAGCTTTTGACAATAGGGACCAATTTATTACAAAGACATCTCCCACAAACAAGGATGACTTTGAGGAGATAGAGTTGGGGATACATCAGGCCCCCCAAAAGGTATACATTGGCAAACAACTCAAGCCACATATCATAAGTATGTTGATTGCATTGTTGAAGAAGTATAAACATGTCTTTGCTTGGTCATATGAGGATCCGAAGGCTTATAGAGAAGATCTATTCCAGCATGAGATTCCATTGAAGCCTGGAGCTAAGCCATTCAGATAAAAATAGAGGCCAATTAACCCAACCTTAGCTCCAAAAATGCAACAAGAGCTTGTAAAGCTTAGGGAGGCTAGAATAATTGTGCCAATCAGACATTCAACTTGGGTGTTTAACCTTGTCCCAGTCAGAAAGAAAAATGGTGACATCAGACTTTGTGTTGATTTTAGAAATCTAAATGTATTCTCTTTGAAGGATAATTATCCACTGCCCAACATGGAGGCTATGCTATAGAAAGTGACTGGCTGTGAACTTTTATCCATGATGGATGGATTTTCAGGGTACAATCAAGTGAAGGTAAAAGAATCTGAACAATACAAGACTGCCTTCACCACTCCATGGGGAACCTATGTTTATGTGAGAATGCCATTTGGACTGACAAATGGAGGTGCTACATTCTAGAGGGCCATGGATGTTGCTTTTGCAGGATTAATTGACTCAATCTTGGCTATATATTAAGATGACTTAACTACTTATTCAAAGGAGGAGCAACATTGCATGCACTTAGAACAAATTTTTGTTAGAGCACTGGAATATGGCATCTCACTTGACCCAAAGAAGTGTGCTTTTGGGGTGATAGAAGGAAAACTGTTGGGGCATATTGTTTCCAAGGATGGGGTCACGATTGATCCTAAATGGGTGGCTGCAATTGACAAAATTTAGATCCCTAGAATAGTGAAAGGAATTCAGTCCTTCTTTGGACAGATTAATTTTGTCAGAAGATTTGTTCCTAATTTTGTAGAGACCACAAAGGATATCTCTAAAATGTTGAAGAAAGGTGCAACTTTCAAATGGGAAGATGAAGCAACTAAATCATTTCAGAAAATCAAAGAGGCAATAAAGATGGCTCCTGTGTTAAAATCTCTTGATTTCTCTAAGCCATTTCAATTGTTTCCATTTGCTTCTTTCCACACTGTAGCTGCATGCTTATTACAAAAGAATGAAGAGGGTTTTGAGCAACCTATTGCCTTCTTCAACATGTCATTGCAGGTAGCTGAATTGAAGTATGATATCATGGAAAAACAAGCATATGCATTAGTTGGAGCAGTCAAGAGCTTCAGGCCATATTTGGTAGGATCTTAGATAGTTGCATATGTGCCCCATGCAGTAGTTAAAGATATTTTTACTCAGCAGGAGGTGATAGGAAGAAGATGCAGGTGGATAAACAAACTACAAGAATTCAACATAGAGATATAGATCACAAAGCTGGTAAGGGGACAAGGTTTGGTAAAGATAATGATAGAATCAAACCTGGAAGCATGCCAAGTGAACATGGTACAGAATGAAATTGTTAATATGTCAAAATCTGAATGGTACAAGGACATTGTATATTACTTGTAGAATTTGAATTGTCCTTCCCACTTCAGTTATAGTCAGAAAAGAACCTTGAAGATACATGCAATCAAATACATAATTCTTCAAGGAGAGTTGTATTGGAAGAATCCTGAAGGTGTCCTATTGAGACGTGTGGATGAAAATCAGGCTACTGATATTTTAAATGATCTGCACAAAGGAATGTGTGGTGGACTTTACACTACCGAGACAATAGCGTACAAAATTCTTAGAGCAGGATATTGGTGGCCAACTCTTTTCTCAGATGCACAAAAGTTGGTGAGGAGATGTGATCCTTGCCAAAGGTTCTCAAAAAAGTTAAAATATAAAGGTGCATTACCCCTTAGAACTGTAACTGTAGAAGCTCCATTTCAGCAGTGGGGAATTGATTTTATAGGGGAGATCTCAGAAAAATCAAGTGGAGGACATAGTTAGATTTTGGTTGCTACTAATTATTTCGCCAAATGGATTGAAGCCATTCCAAATAAGAAAGATACAAGCAAAGTGGTGATGGATTTTATTCTGGAAAACATTATTGTCAGGTTTGGAGTACCATTCAAGTTGGTTACAAATAATGCCATGTGCTTCAGATCTAGTGAATTTGTTGATTTTTGTAACAAATATGGGATTAATCTATCATATGCATCACCATATCATCCACAAGGAAATGGTCAAGAAGGGTCAAGTAACAAGAGCCTCATGAAAATCATCAAGAGGATGGTGGACAAAAATAAAAGAGCATGGGACTCAAAGCTAAAGATGGCACTATGGGCTGACAGAATAATTATAAAGAAGGCAACTGGGAGGTCACCTTTTGAGCTAATATATGGCACAGTAGCTAGGTTGCCTATGAACAATCTCTTTCTAATATATAGATTCATACAGGAAAAAAATGAGGAGATTGAAGACCCAATGACTAAAAGGATAAATCAGCTGGTTGAATTAGATAAACTTAGAAGGGAGGCACACAAAACAAACATTAGGAAACAACAAGATGCTAAATATCTATTTGATAAAAGGACTATAGAAAGAAAGTTTCAGATCAATGACTTAGTCCTCATTTGGAATGCAAAAGTTCAGGATAAGGGTAAGCATGGTAAGTTTGAGCCCTTATGGATGGGTCCATATCGAATTGGCAATACTCATGGAGAGGACTCCTACTTTCTCCAAGCCTTATATGGTGAAGTGTTGGAATTGCCTGTGCACAGTCAATTCCTTAAGCTTTATTTTTCATAAATGAGATATCTTTTGTGCACACTATAAGTTAGATGTAAATGGTCTGTATTTACCTTGTATAGTTGGTGTTGTTTTGAGTTTTGTGTTCTGCCTGGTCTACCCCGGAGTGATCTAGTTCTCGTTGCATCCTTGCACCTGCATGTCCCTAGTCAGAGCCAATGTTGCTACCTGCATAAACATAGAAGTTTTAAGTAATTAATTTTGCAGGCACCCTCCCATAAAATCCAAACAGTTCTAAGTCTTTGGGCCTCTTCATCATTATTTTGTGGGGTGATATTTCAAGTGCTGGGTGATCTTAGTGAAGATCACTTCGATGATGCTGCAAGGTTTTAAGATGACCTGATATTCTGAAGGAGAGGGTGATATTTCCAAATATTAGTCATATTCAAACATCACCCTCAATGTTAAAACATAGCTACAGTCTACCCTGATATTTGTGAGAGGGGGGGTGATTTTTCAAATATCAAGTGATATTCTGAATATCACCCTTGTCACCGAGGGTCACCCCGATATTGCAATATGATGGTGATGTTATCAGGATCGGTGGGGTGCATCAGGTGGTCATCATGATGATGTTAGTCATTAGGTTGGCGTTCAAATATCAGGTGATATTTTCTTATTGGGGTGATTTCCCAATAAGGGTGATTTTTCACATCAGGATGATATGAAATATCGGGGTGATATTTCGTATGAGGATTATCATGCAGGTGGTTCATTGACATCAGGGTGATATTCAACATTGGAGCTTCATGTCAAGGGATCATGATGAGGTTTATATTGGCGTTGTCGGGAGCAAAATTGCTAACTATCATCTTCTAGTGTGGTCATGCATATAAAGTGTTCAGGAGGTCACCGCGGGGTGAATGTGGGATAATTCATTTCCACATGATTTGAATAATCGAGATCATATTTCTTGGTGGGAAAAGTTTCAAACGCATTGACCACTGCATTCCCAATGCCGCGAGTTGGTATGCCATTAATGGTAGATGTTACAGGGTATGGGCAATGGTGTGCACAGATCAAACACCCGATTGAAGATGTGAATCCCCAGGCGATGGTGCAGGGCTCGAGTCCAACCACTCCCAACTTTTTCTCCCCCTGCCGCATTCAATGTTTGAGTGCCATTTTCTCATGATGAAATGTATCTGGCAGATTTTTTTGAATTTTGTTGTGTAATTAATGATGAGTGCACCCTCCTGCTGTATATAGGAGGCTGTGTTACTCATTTGTTGTTGGAAAATTGGACAAATTTTGGTGCTGTGACACAATACAACTTCACTGGTGGCCTTGTTCTAGTTCTTTGTGAGTTTATGAATCTCATGTTGTATGTTTCGTGCATAAATTCACTGGTTTCATGTTGTTTTATATGAGAAATGCTCTGTGCATGTGCTTAATCATTTATCTCCAAGATGTGGGCATATTTTCTTTTGAATCAAGATAGCTAAGGGTTGTTAAGATTCAGGAATATAGCTTTTCTGTATTGAATGTTTAATCTCCTACTTTTGTTCAAGGAACAAATTAAATGTTTTAGGTTAATCATTGAGAAAGTGTGTTGCAACAGGGATACCATTAAGTATGAATGACTAAGCACCTAGTCCTTGGGAAGTATCTGTAAGGTAGGTGTTAAACAAACCCCCTGAAACCTAGTCTTTGGTATATGGTTATGCTGACCATTCACATGTGTATGTCTACTGACTCTGAGCCCAGGATAGGCACCAGTCTAGTCTTGTATTGAGTTTACAGCCCAGGTCCTAGTTTTGCATCCAAATACAAAATCAAACTCTAAACTTCAAATCCAACCCATTAGGACCTTAGAAGTAGTTTAGGACCAAAATCCTCTGCATCACAATTGAACATAGGCCCAAAGCTAGCCCCTTTGCACTTATCTCACAGTTTTGGTCTACATAAAGGAGGATTCATCTGCTTTGTGTCAACATCCCCCAGTTTACAAGTGTATCTTATGGATGTTGAATAGGGAATCCCCCCTAGGTTTTGCAGAGCCTGAAGAAGAAGAGGAGATATTTTTAGAGTCTATCTCCTATACTATTGGCCCCTGGCATAGAGATCCTGTTGATCATTGATGGCTACCTTGTAGGGATAACTAGGAGCAAGCATCTAATCAGATTGAAAACCAACAAACCCAAAGATATCCAGGTGACATTAAATATATAAAATAACACAAATATTCTATGAAAGTAAAGCAAAATGAAATAGTAATGAACAAAAAGAATAAATACCAACAAATCTCTATGCATTTGAATGTTACTCAAAGTACCTACTACTAAAATAGAGAAAAAATATTGGGTTGCCAAGGTGCTTGCCTAAGCCAAGCCCCTATTTTGGTCTTTCAACCTCCACGAGCAACAAGAATAAAGATATGGAATTTAAAAGAAGTGTGTGCACCTATTCCTTAAATCTAAGTAAGAAACAAGTAGCAATGATAATGAAGTAAAAGTTAGCAACACCTTCCTTGGTCTACAGGGAAGAATACCCTAGAGCATGCATAAAGGAAAAATGAATGAAGGTCTACACCAAAAGGACTTAAAAAGTAAATAAACTAAGACATATGTAAATAAAATAAAAATGTAAAACAATATTCACTAATATGAAACAATATTACCAGCTTAGATGAAAGTGCAGGAGGCTATAACTCCTTTAGGGGTAAAATCTAGTTGCAAACAACTTTAAACCCCAAAGAAGAGCCTTCAGAAATGATCAAGGTACAAGAAAATATCTCATAGTACTAACAAAGACAATGCCTCATTTCCAAAGAGCATAAGAATTCTCAATAGCTTCTATAGAGATGGATGGCAAAGAGTGTTCACAACATTTTTCCAAAAGTTGCAGAAGAGAAGCAAAGGAGAGACTTCAAGCTTGTTAAAAATTTGGAAAGATTAGTCAACATACAAAGAGGAAAGAGTCATTTGAGGTCAAAGAAGTGTTATGAGAATCTCTAATGCCATAGGAGATACTCAACATATTCCAGAAATAGCTCACTGACTATTTCACATTCACGGGATCTTAGCGTGACATGTGAACATCCATACTAATTGCTAGCATTTGAGTGAATCTACCTCAAAATCTTATGAAGTTTCTCCAGTCTAAGAGAATCACAAAGCATTAGAACAAAATTTGATGAAATTAATAAAAAGAGGTTAAAATGAAGTAAACATGAGCCTAAAATGCACAAAGAGATGCAAGCACCAAAGTGGTCACCAAATGTAGTGTGAAATTGCAAGGCTATGCAATTTTGTTGCTACATTTAGCCCTCACTTTAGTAGGCTTATGACACTAAGTGTATGCAAGCTAAAGTAGAAAAGAAAATATCATCACAAATACTACCTCAAAAAGGATACTGTAGAAGATGTAGAGTATTCTTTGAGTGAGGAATAAAGCTAGGTCAACCCACAATACTATGTCTCACTTTTCAACCAAAGTGGGACATTGAAATCAACATTTTAAACCAAATTTCACTTTTTGACACCTATAGCAACTAATCTGTTAAGAATTTGAATATCATTTGAACTAGTGATTTTTGAGATTTTGTACAGATTTTAAATGTATTTTTTTAAAATTTTAAGGAAAAATTTGTGAGTTTTTTACGTAACTTTAAATTAGAGAATGAGGATGTTGAAGATGCCATTGTTGAGGTGTGCAGTAAGGAAGTGTTTCATCTCCCTAGGACTATCTATCCTTCCCAGGTAGTTACTCATTTTCTCTCCAATGCTATGGATCTTTTGTAAAATTCAGACAAATGTTAAAGATCTTGTTGTCAACTTGGTCCAAGATTTCTTATTCTCAGAGGTGAAGTTCAATAATGTAGCTACAAACTATGATCTGTACTTGGGGTCCACTCCAATTGGAGGTGTTTTCTATCATCATGATATTCATAGACTTCTATTCCACTACTATGTTTTCAATGGTATTATACATGGCTTATAGAATGATTGTTCGGTTACGGTGGAGAATTCTCTATTCTGCCATACCAGGGAATTGGGTGTTGAGATGGTATAACATGTAAGGGATGTAACTTTCAATGCATGGTCTTTTTTTTCTTCATTTTCAACCCCCTGGTCCACTGGATGTCACTATTGATCTAATTGATGTTCCTCTAGTTGATTCTCCTTGCCAAGGTTTTGTTGTTGAGGATTTAAACATTGATAATCCTCTTGTTTAATTCTTGCTAGCTATAACTATGCTTCTATTTTGGCATTATATATGTAATGATCTTATAATCTGATGATCTTTTTTATTTTCTTCTCTCCTTGTGGATTGGTTTAAGGTTTTCCTTTCATCCAGGGATGGAGAATTTTGTATACTTCTACTACTCTATTCTGTAACCTTATTGGGAATTTTTGTTTCTAATATATTAATATAAGTTTATGTGCTCCACACCTTTGATCGACCAAAAAAACTTTTAATAACATATCTTTTATAGTTAACAATATTTTTTAAAATTGCATTTGTACCATATAGCATAACTTTTTTTTATAGAAAGGATAAAATTATAAGTTTTTAAACATAGATTTGTAACATCAATATCTAGTGCATAGATATTTTTCATAATTTTTCATTGCATATTTTTTAATTAATTTTTGAAGTGAGATCAATTATAATTCTGACATAGGTTTATACCATACAACATAAATTTTTTTGTATGTATCCAAATTAACTTATTTTTTGTTGAAACAAGGACATCAATATCTAGTCTACACATATTTTTTAGAAATTTTTTCTCTATTTTTTAAATTTTCCACGTGTGTGGAATAAAGACCTTGATGTTAAGTGGAAAACCTATCTTCACTAGAAAATAGAAAATAAATATAATAATCAAATGAGACATGTATTCAAAATCATACATTTTGGAAAGCTTATACTAAGGTCTACATACTTACAAAATAGAATTTCTAAATGAATTCATTTGATCCCCAAAAGGTGAAGCAAAATTGATTTTTTGTCAGCATTTTGATAGGTGCAGAGGAGACTCCATCGAGGGTTGAATTTAAGACTAGGGGGGTTATTTCCAAGGGGGTTTGATCTAAGGGGGTTTTATATAACCCCTTTAATTAAACCTCTTTAGATGGAACCCCTCAAGGCTTAAATCATTATTTTTTCTTAAAAATATGTGATTTTAGATAAAAATTCAGATGTCCCATAAGTGTGACACACTATTGTGGCAACACCCAACCCCCAATTTGAGAACCTACAAAACCATAGTATTAGACAACAAAACCTGCACAAGAGGCAATGTCAAAAGCACATATATAAAATCATACTAAGAGGATTAGTTTGGATATGATTTGCCAAAACATCAAAACTAGCAAACCATATGATCTAATGCACATCCTATTACTATCTAAAACACACTAACACACAACACACACAAGAAAGAAAAAGAAAGTGAAGCAAAGGGGTGTTTCTTGCATATTATGAGAGCTAGAAGGATGCCAAGTATGGTCCTAGGGCTAGAACACTATGAGAGCTAGGAACCATACCAAACTCTTATGGGCCACTAGGACTAACAAACTGCATTGTTAGGTGACTTACAAAGAGTGCTAAAAGAAGAACTAAAAAGTATGGTCAGGCCAAGCAAGTGCATCTTCTTAGGACCACAAGCTATAAATGCTACCAAGAGTGAATGCTATGAAGATAGTAAAGAATGAAAGTATGTCCCCACCTTAAAATAAATGCATCAAGCATCAATATGCAATTGATTTTAAGGTAGAAAATGGGAAGAGAGCTTTAGGAAACACACACACACACACACACACACACACACACACACACACACACACACACACACACACACACACACATATGGGGAGATATGTTCCAAAATCTACATCTAGAAAAGGAAAAGATTCCCCCAAATAGAGGCAACAAGGGTGATGCTATAGGTATGATACATAAAATCTTGTGTAATCATGGTATGACACCAAGCAATGCTAATACATGTCACATAAAAACAAGAAACAACACTAAACACACTAAGGGATCTACGTGCTTTTGGGTCAATATACATTTGTGAGGGCAATCATCAAGGGACAACTAAAAGAATTGTCATCATCCCCCAAGCACGTTGAACTATGAGCACAAAGGAAGAATGTAACAAGAAAACAAATAAAAATTAAAAAAATTGGGTCAACATGGAAGGAAGATAAATCTTCCAATGCTTTGCATCATCTCCAAAATGTCACAAGAAACAAAGGGATGACATATAGAAGAATGTAGGGACAAATAGAATAAAGTCACAACATGCACATTCCTCCTATATCTATGTGTCTATAAGGACATCATGGGTCCTCCAGGCATAACTAAAAAACATAAATACATGTTTACAAGGAAAACATTACAATCAAGCATGCAAACATACAAAAACACATGAGATGAAGGTACAACCCTCATAGGTTGAGTTTCATCAAATCATCTTAGTCCCAATATTGATAAGCATATGGGGATAGAGGAAGATTTGACAATGGGTCCACCTGTAGAGCAGTACTAGCAGACTCCCTCAAAACCCAGTGCAAAGGATCACTAGCAAGAGCATGATCCTCTAGACTACTAAGAGCAGCAATTGTCAACAATCTTGTGAAGGTCATGGAAAATGAGGGGATATTTGAGATGCACTCAATGATTCACTCTATAGGAGAGCAATTAGAAGAGTCACTGTTTGAATAGTGCATTAATTGTGGCTCATCAGTGTTATCAGTAGCAATGTAAGTGCTAAGAGCCACAAGTGGAGGAACAACCTCCATGGCTAGAAGAAGTGATATAAAAGGGCTAAGAGCTAGTAGAGATAGTGGCATACACTTAGGCTTGTGTAACACTGGGGTAGGTTAATGCTGAAGTTTATTCTTAGGTGGTGGGTAGGGAATGTATATATAATGCTAGTGGGGTGGAGGATATCTAGAAAAATTGCATGATGAGTGAACTAGAAAGGAATAAGAGTAGTCAGGGTGGTGAAAGGGATAACACTAATGTGAGGAAGATCTAAGAGTTTTGAAAAGGGTGGGATATTAGGAATGGATGGAAGGATGGGAGCCTCAATGGATGGATCCAAGACTACTTGCACCTTTGTGGGGTGAGGTTCATCTATCTCCAACTAAGGAGAGGTGCAGGTGGGAGAAGGAAGAGGCTCAAGAGGAACAAGATTAGAGGGTGGTTGTACAGGGGAAGGATGCTTAGAGGAAGGCTACTCACTAGTGGCATGCACTTGAGTCGCAACATGATAGTAACACTAATGATCTCTCGCAAGATGATTTCACCTGGTATGGGACAAGACCTTTGTTGACTGAGCTAGGGGGTCTTCCAACATGGGTTCCATTTTGTCCCCTACCTCAAGGGTAGGAGGATGAATAGATGGAACCAACAAAGTTTGGGAAACCATGCAGAAGGGGAAGGATCCTACAAAATGGGCTACTTTCCTTATTCCATAGAAGGGGCAAGAAGAATAGGAGCAACCACCAAAGTTTAGGGAAGCACATGAGGAGGGGGGAGGGGGAGCACTCAAAACTAGTTTCTTTCCTTGTGTCATTGAGGAGGTAGGAGGTACAAAAGTAATCAAGGAAGGCTAAGAGGTCCAAGGAGAATATAGTGCATGAGGTTATACCATAGGTGGAGCTCAAGGCCTCAAATAAGAAGCTAGAGGTGGAACTGTGGAGTATAAGCCAGGAGCGTAGGATCAGGGAGGTGTACTTTGTATGTGTTTCTTTCCTTGAACTACTAAGGGGACAATGGAAGGAACAAGAGCAACCTCCAAAGACATAGACAATGAAGGGAAAGCAATCATAGAAGACGAGGAGGAAGGGTCAGTAGATAACTATGCTATTTGAGTGGCCTTGAAATTATAGTATGAAAAAAATAATAAGTCATTGCATGGATGGAGTGGCTCAGTCGAGGTAGAATAGAAGTAGTCTAGAGAAAGTTTTCATGCATGGTGAGAGGCATAAATATATTGCAGCAAATTGTATGCACAATGTCATCATGAGGAAAATTTAGGCATTAATGAACTATCAAGGGGACTATTAGTTTTTTCCCAGACTGGATGCTTTTTCCCAATTATCCCTCCAAGGTAGCCATCAATGATCAACAAGATCTATAGACCAGGGGCCAACAGTGTAGGAGATAGACTCTATAGATATCTCCTCTTCTTCTTCAGGCTCTACAAAACCTAGGGGGTTATCCCTATTCAACATCCATAAGATATGCTTGTGAACTAGGGGATGTTGACACAAAGCAAATAAATCCTCCTTTATGTAGACCAAAACTATGAGATAAGTGCAAAGGGGCTAGCTTCGGGCTTATGTTTAGTTGTGAGATAGAGGATTTTGATCCTAAAACTAATTCTAAGGTCCTAATGGTTTGGTTTTGAAGTTTTAAGTTTGATTTTGGTGTTTGGATGCAAAACTAGGACCTGGGGTGTAACCTCAATACAAGACTAGACTGGTGCCTATCCAGGGCTTGGAGTCAATAGACATACACATGTGAATGATCAGCATAAACATATACCAAAGACTCAATTTCAAGGGGATTTGTTTACTACCTGCCTTACAGATACTTCCCAAGACTGAGTATTCAGTTATCTCTGCTTTCAAACATCCTTACTACAATACATTCTTCCCAACACTTGACCTAAAACATTTAATCTACTCCTTGAGCAGAAGTAAGAAATCAAGCATTCAACATAGTAAAGCTATATTCTAGAATCATAAACACCCCTTAGATTCTTAGATTCAGAAGAACACACTCAATTTAGAGACAGATAACAGAAGACATGCAATATAGCATTACTCATTTAAATCAACATGAAACCAGTAAATTTATGCATGAGACATACAACATGAGACTCATAAACTCATAAGACATCCAGAATAGGGTCACCAATGAAGTTGTAACTTATCACAGCACTAAAATTTCTCTAGCTTTCAACAACCTCACAAGAGTAACACAGCCCCCTATATATAGCAAGGAAGGTGTACTCAGCATTAATAGTACATGGTTGACTCAAAATTTCACCAGATACAGTGCATCATGAGAAAATGGTGCTCAACATTGAATGCAGTAGGTAGAGGAGGAGAAAGGGAGGTCTCAAGCCCTACGCTACTGCCTAGGGATTCACATCTTCAATCTGGTGGTTGATCCATCCATGCCTTCGCCCATACCTCTATAACATCTGCCATTAAAGGCATACGAACCCACGGCCTTGGGAAATGCAGTAGACTGTGTGCTTTTGAAATTTTCCTGCCAAGAGTCATGACCTAACTTTTCAAATCATGTGGGAACTAATTATCCCACATTCACCCCACAGCGACCTCCTCAACACTTTATAAACTAGGTCATGAGCACATATGATGTCACGCAATTTTACCTTGCTCGACCAACGAACCATCCGCCAAGACCCCATCATCATGACCCACGCCATTGGTGAACCTCCTGCATGATATCCTGTCGGCCAAACCCCCAATATCAGTGAACCACTTGCCTGCTTACTTGATTGAAACATCACCCTGATATTTCATATCACCCTGATATGAAATATCACCTCGATATGAAAAATATCACCCCGATATTCCATCAGCGCAACCTGATGCATCAGAGGAAGATCCTCCTCATCATATTAATTTCCTCATTGGCGATGATCCTCCTGTACTTTGTCATGTCCTCATAGGCAATCGACGGGACCCTCATCATAGCTACTGATAATAACATGCTGAAGATCACATGATGCACCCCACCGGATCCTGATGACGTCACCATCATATTGCAAAGGGTGATATTCCATGACAAGGTTAATATTTTGCAAGATGACTGATGTTTAAAAATATCACCCCTCGCAAGAAATATGAAATCAAACTGATAGGCATATATCAACCCTCACTTTAAATTGACGTCCGCACTATCGGGGTGATCTTGTAAGATGAGGTGATATTTGAAACATGACCCCCCCGCAGAATATGATGAAGTCATTAGACAGGCACTTCATGGATCAAGTGATTGTGAGTTGATGAAGCAACATCGGGGTGATCTTCACTAAGATGACGGATATTCAAAATATCACCCCCCCTCAGAATATCAGGTCATATTGAAACTCTGCAGCAGCACCGGGGTGATATTTGTAAGATGACTGATATCTGAAATATTACCCCCCAGGCGGAAGATCAGGGTGACAGAAACCCTGACTTAGAATTTTTTTGATTTTTTGGGAAGGTGCCTACAAATTTTATTGCTTGAAACCTGAATATTCATGCAGACACCAACATTGGCTCTGTTTGGGGATGCATGCCTCTTGCAGGCATGGTGAGAACCATAGATCTCTGGGATGCAGACCAGTCCCTTGTCCATTGGGCACATAGTCATGAAGCTACACTAACCTATATCATAGATCACACTTGGTGGCCCAGGGCCACCAAGAAAGGAAAAACCTATATCTCTCTTTGTCAAATACCCTGTTTTCATCTGATATCACTGGATCAAGCCTGAAGATGCTGCCATGATTCATCCACAAACAACCCTTGTCATTTGCATATTCAACCCTCTTATTTAGCTTGTCACCATCAACCTTATGTAAACAACCTTCAGCATCAAGCAACATGTGAATGTCATATTTATCAAACAATGCATATTCAAATGAAATATAACACATGTTATCATCTGTATTAGCAATATGCATTGCAAAATGATCTCCTAGCTGGACTAAAAACTAAAAACACTGATAGTCCATCATGTAGCTAGGATCATCAGGGCTCATTGTATCATAAGCTAGCATATCAAAGAAAAAGCTTTCAAATCCATAATTGTGCACATCAGGTACACAACTAGCAGCTGCACCAAGCTGGAAAGGATCAGGCTCTGGCACCTCTCTACAATAACCCTCATGATGTATGTTGGTTTCTCTTGCATTAGGAAGAGAATCAGAATCCATATCAATAATAGTGCCATGACCTTCACCATACTCAAACAGATCCTCCTCAGCATATGTATCAAAAAGGGTTGACCCAAGTGTTTCAGCTTCATTATGGTATGCCACTGGTTCATGGGCAGTAGAACATGCATTTTCATTACCAATGAATTCCTTGTGTGGAGGAGTATCAACCTATGTACCATAAGAAAACCTAAAATCAAACAAAGAACAATCATGCTCAGCACTAGCACTTGTTTCAATCCCTGATTGCTCTTCATCATCTCCATGTGTTTGAATAAAAGGCAGTGATTCAAACATGGGATTACGCCTCTATTTCCTTATTTCTTCTCTATCTTGTGCACAATACTCACAATCATCTCCATAAACCCATTCAAACAAGTATTCATTGTTGTCTATAGCCTCATCATTGTTTTCATAACCAGATACCTCAACACTAAAATGGGAGGAGTCATTGATCCTTTCATTGGCATCCTCAACTAGTATATTTTCATTTTCATTTTTATCTTCACATGATGCCATGATCACTTGGTCATTTGCAACCATACAACTGTTATTCACACCCAAGCCTGTGGACAGGGAATCCAGCATGTGCTCATTTCTCATTTTTTCTATATTTCTAAAAACTTGTATGCCATCTGCATACTTGTTATCTTGAATTCCCACAATATTGCACTAGAGCCCTCCTCAAAAGCTTCAAAATATATGCCAATGTAGGCTGAAATATTAGGTCTAAAGTTTTCAAGGATTTGTGAAAGGGCAACTGCAAATCTATGACTGAAATCAGTACAGGGCTCTTCATCTTGTTTTCTAATTTCCATTAATCTTGCAACAAGATCAGTAGGTTCTCTTGTCAATTCTTCTCTAAAATAGTCAACAAGTTCATCCCAACAGGCAAAGGATCTCTTTGGAAAGATCAAATACTAATCTCTAGCTTTTTCCCCAAAGGATCTAACAAAAAAGCTCATCCACATATCCTCATTTCTAAATGAGTGTCTCTCCATAAAGCTATGAAAATATTGGATATGTGCAC
This sequence comes from Cunninghamia lanceolata, assembly GCA_027924645.1. Classification (NCBI taxonomy): domain Eukaryota; kingdom Viridiplantae; phylum Streptophyta; class Pinopsida; order Cupressales; family Cupressaceae; genus Cunninghamia; species Cunninghamia lanceolata. The sequence goes on from BSBN01000912.1 coordinate 1,230,889, forward strand.
CGCCATCACACACTGTGTCCACTAAATCTAGGCATCTAATTATAGATCTGAGTAGGCATACTTTCAACTTCATAATCAACCCATGACAAATCTAGTTGGTCATACAAAGGATCAAAAGTGCTGACAAGAGGTTTAGCCTTCTGACTAGCAAACACAACAGGGTTATTACTATTTAACTGAGCCTGCTAAGCCTCTAAGGATATCAACCTATTTTTTATCTCTTCCATTCTTTTACACAACATTTCATCCCCCTCTTGACTGAGTATGGGTGAATACATACTTGGATTCATATAAATTTCACTCTTAGACATCATATATCTGCCTAAGACCTAAGGCTTCCCCTTGGCATCTAGCTTATGCAATCAAACAACAAATATAAATGGGAAGGAGCTAGGTACCTTTTCTCATCCAGATGTTGAAACCATGAATAGAACATTCTTTTATCACAACAACATACATCAACCTTTCATGTGCACTTAAATCTTATTTGTAGAGTCACCACCTCTCCAAAGAGGATAAAATTTTGAAACAACTGAAAGCTCATCAAATATTTTTCTGAGTTCATTCCACTAGCAAAGCACCATCATTCACATGAAAGAACCGAATACACAACAATGATTTCACACTATTTGACTCTTCTCTCGAGCAGAGTCGCCAAATCTGTTGGTGACTTGGATGGGCCACAAATATATCTTTTAAATCAAACTCCCCAGTAGAGTCACCATTTCTGTTGGTATTTTCCCAGATTGGATGCTTTTTCCCAATTATCCCTACAAGGTAGCCATCAATGATCAACAGGATCTCTGGGCTAGGGGCTAACAGTGTAGGAGATAGACTCTATAGATATCTCCTCTTCTTCTTTAGGCTCTGCAAAACCTAGGGGGGTATTCCCTATTCAACATCCATAAGATATGCTTGTGAACTGGGGGATGTTGACACAAAGTTGATAAATCCTCCTTTATGTAGACCAAAACTATGAGATATGTGCAAAGGGGCTAGCTTTGGGCCTATGTTCAGTTGTGAGATAGAGGATTTGATCCTAAAACTACTTCTAAGGTCCGAATAGTTTGGTTTTGAATTTTTAAGTTTGATTTTGGTGTTTGGATGCAAAACTAGAACCTGGGGTGTAACCTCAATACAAGACTGGACTAGTGCCTATCTAGGGCTTGGAGTCAATAGACATACACATGCAAATGATCAGCATAAACATATACCAAAGACTAGATTTAAAGGGGGTTTGCTTAGTACCTACCTTACAGATACTTCCCAAGACTAAGTATTCAGTTATCTCTGCTTACAAGCATCCTTACTGCAGTACATTCTTCCCAACACTTGACCTAAAACATTTAATCTACTCCCTGAGCAGAAGTAAGAAATCAAGCATTCAACACAGTAAACCTATATTCTAGAATCATAAACACCCCTTAGATGCTTAGATTCAAAAGAAGAACACAATCAATTTGGAGATAGATAATGGAACACATGCAATATAGCATTACTCATTTAAATCAACATGAAACCAGTAAATTTATGCATGAGACATACAACATGAGACTCATAAACTCACAAGACATCTAGAATAGGGCCACCAATGAAGTTGTATCTTATAACAACACCAAAATTTCTCCATCTTTCAACAACCTCAAATGAGTAACACAGCCCCCTATATACAGCAAGGAAGGTGTACTCAGCATTAATAGTACATGGTTGACTCAAAATTTCACCAGATACAGTGCATCATGAGAAAATGGCACTCAAAATTGAATGTAGCAGGTAGAGGAGGAGACAGGGAGGTCTCGAGCCCTGCACTGCTACTTGGGGATTCACATCTTCAATCGGGTGGTTGATCCTTCCATGCCTTCGCCCATACCTCTGTAACATCCGCCATTAAAGGCATACTAACCCGTGGCCTTGGGAAATGCAGTAGACTGTGCACTTTTGAAATTTTCCCACCAAGAGTCATGACCTGACTTTTCAAATCATGTAGGAACTAATTATCCCACATTCACCCCGCAGTGACCTCCTCAACACTTTATAAACTAGGTCATGAGCACATATGATGTCGTGCAATTTTACCTTGCGCAACCAATGAACCATCTACCAAGACCCCATCATCATGATCGACACCATCGACGAACCTCCTGCATGATATCCTATCGGCCAGACCACCAATATCGGCAAACCACCTGCCTGCTTACCTGATATGAAACATCACCCTAATATTTCATATCACCCTAATACAAAATATCACCTCGATATGAAAAATATCACCCTAATATTCCATCGACACAACCTGATGCATCAGAGGAAGATCCTCCTCATCATATTCATGCCTCATAGGTGATGATCCTCCTGTACTTGCTCATGTCCTCATAGGCGATCGGTAGGACCCTCATCATAGCTGCTGATAATAACATGCCGAAGACCACATGATGCACCCCACCGTGATATTCCATGGCAAGGGTAATATTTCGCAAGATGATTGATGTTTGAAAATATCACCCCTTGCAAGAAATATGAAGTCAGATTGACAGGCAGATATCAACCCTCACTTGAAATTGACATCTGCACTATCGGTGTGATCTTGTAAGATGAGGTGATATTTGAAACATGACCCCCCCACAGAATATGATGAAGCTGTTAGACAAGCACTTCACGGATCAAGTGACTGTGAGGTGATAAAGCAACATCGGGGTGATCTTCACTAAGATGATGGATATTCAAAATATCACCCCCCTTATAATATCAGGTCATATTGAAACCCTGTAGCAGCACCGGGGTGATATTTGTAAGATGACTGATATCTGAAATATCACCCCCCAGGTGGAAGATCAGGTCATATATGAAATATGACCCCTCGCAAGAATATTAGGGTGACAGAAACCCTGACTTAGAATTTTTTGGATTTTTTGGGAAGGTGCCTACAAAATTTATTGCTTGAAACCTAAATATTCATGCAGGCACCAATAGGGACCACTCTCATCGAAGTGAGCCATGGATAGACTAGCCTCAAATGAAAATGATCTGAGGTGGGAATAATGGAGAAGGGAACGTCCAAGGTTTTGGGTCCCACCTAGACAACTAGGGTAATTGAACCCAGAGTAGGGTAGGACATCCCATCATGACATCATATAAAGACATCTAATTTCTCATAAACATCCTTATACAATTCATGAATATATACAAAATCCTTTGTCACAACATTTACCATGCAATCAGGGTCAATCAAGACACCTTTGATAGTTTTCCCATGAACCTCAGTGGTAATTTAAAGAGGACCCTCATATATAATGAAAGGAATGTTGAAAGAAGAGAAAGAAATGGTAGGCTCAGGAATGGGATGCTCTTGAGTGGGGTGAAAGAGAACATACACCATACTCACCATATTATATTAAGAATAAGAAGAGGGAACATCATAAGTTGAATCTAGGACCATAGAGGAAGAAACAAGGTCAACAAAATTAGAGGAGTGACATGGCAAAGAATTGGTGTAGATCTGCAAATTCTGGTTTGGCAGGGTGATTAATTTATTTCCTCTATTAATCAAATTGGAGACCTAGATGAAATTTTGGTCAATGAGGTCTTGTACAAAGTTTTTCCTATGTAGAAATCATTCAGTATCATGTCCAAGGACTTTATGGAACTGACAAAAGGCCTTCAAGTCATAAGAAGGAAAAATTGGCTTGTGGGTCTCGAGAGGATGAATAGGCAACAGATGCACTAAATTATTATTTAGGATCTATTGAAGAATAGAATAGAGAGACTCCACAAGAGGAGTAAACTTATGATTATTTGTTTATTTATGAGTAGAGAGGGCTAGAGTAGCCTGGGAAGGTACATCTACAATTACATTGCTAATCACTATTGAAGCATTATTTTTAAGAAAGTTTTTATTCTTTTTATAATTTGTAAAGGAAGAAGAAGCACTAGACTAACCAATGGGAGCCGACGAGGTAGATATCTCACACTAGTTGGTTGATTATTGATAGTCATGAAGTGTTGTGCACAAGTTTGTGAACAATGGATAGTTCATCAATAGGATCTTTTCCTTGATCTATGGCTGTAGGTTTCTGATAAAACCCCAATTCACATCAAATTTTGGCAAGGCATATGAGATTTGTGAGAAGAGTGAATGCTAACAATAGATGAAGTTGGCTACTTTTTAATTACCTCCCTATTGATAGTGAACAAGGTCAATGAATGTGACCTATGGCCCAATGTTGGCCTGGAAATATTGTAAGAACTAATTCACCAATTGATCAAAATAAATAATAGAGTGGTCAAGAAGTGAACAAAACCAATCCAACACAATGTCCTTCAAGGACCACAGGAATATCTTTGCTAGCAAAGCATCCTAAAAAATAAAATCACTACATAGAGTAGTGAAATCAAATACATGAGTTCGAGGGTCTCCTTTCCCAGAGTAATTTTTGAACCCAGGTGCTTCAAAGCCTTGCAAGAATGGCATAGCTATAATTGCGAGCAATAAGGGGTTACACCTACAATAGGTAGGAACAAGTGGTTATATGGGTGAAGTGGAAAGTGAAGCGAGTTGCTGCTGAAGGGAACCAACATTTTGTAGAAGTTGGTAAATAATATGATTAGTGCTGTGCATGGGTGCAAAGATAGAAGCAAAAGCAAGGGGAAGTGAGAGTAGATGGGAGACTCCAAGGGTACTAGTAGGAAAACTAAACTACAAGGGCCTTAAGGGTAGACCAAACCCATATTGATTTATGGGGTTCAGTATAGCTCCATAAAAACTTGTATCTACACTACCATGATGTGGAGCACTGGTAGCCATTTGTGAAGATGTGAAAATTTGAGTTCCTAAAGTAGGAAGTGGAGAAAAAAGATGATTTCCTGTAATGTTTGAGTGAGAGTCTTGAGGTTCCACAATGTAACTCACTAATGGTGGTGTGTCACTTTGCACTATATGGGTGAAGCCAAATAAGAAATCGAGACCTTTATGATAACAATTTAACATAATGTGGAGAGTTTTGACCAAAGGGACAATGGAACTTGATAAGTCCTCATGACATATAAAATCTTAGAAATTAGCCAAATGGAAATCTAACTCATTAATTTTATCTGGTGGGACATAACCAAAGGCTACCTCATGATCTAAATATGATTCTGCATCATGGAAATAAGCCATTGGAATAGTACTGGAAGAAGAAGAAGAAGTAATAGTTTTAATAGCTTGTTCAGAAAAGAGGTTTACAAAATCTGGGGCCAAATGAATTAGAGTTTAAAGGGCACTAGATTGAGCCATAAAGATATAGCATAAACTTCCTCAAACAATATATTGTGAATTAGAAGACTGGGTTGTAAAGCTCAAAAATTGAGTTTATAGATTTACAACACATAACACAATGTAATGAAAGAAGACTTTGTTTTGTTTTCTAAAGTGTTCAAGAGGGTGTTTGACAATGCTATGAGGTAGGTTCACTAAAATGTAGTAGTGAACCACATCAATGAATAAAATGTTTAAGTGTAACAGAACGTTGGGTTCACCAAAATGTGAGGGAAAAAACTATTCCTAGTCAAACGTGTTAACCAAGGGAGTCTTTCACTATCACTATGCTAGGGTTCAACCTCATTTCTATTATCCAATATTTTAGATAAACTTGTGTCTATAGAACCACTTTTTGTACTAATATAAATGAAATAAATTATGCTAAACACATAAAGGAAAGAAGGAAAACTAACAGAATGTTGATAATACATTGTTACAAATAGAATTTGAGGAAACTAAATAAAAAAATGAAAAGAGGGAGGATAGAGGAACTTGAAACTTGAAGATGGAACTCACTGTCCTAGATGACAATACACCATGGGGACATCTGCGCTAAGCGTTGGCATCCTCAAAGCCAAAAAATAAAAAGTATGCTTCCAGAAAGGTTTCTTAGCACCTACATAACACAACTACAACAAGAAAATGACCCAATGATATCCAAGTGATAGAAGGTATATAAAATAGCACAAATATTCTATGAAAGTAAATCAAAATGAAATACTAATGAAGAAAAAGAAGAAACACCAACAAAGCTCCAAGCATTCAAATGTTACTCCTTAAAGTACGTGCTACTAAAATAGAGAAAAAAATGTTGGGTTGCTAAGGAGCTTTCTTAAGAGAAGCCCCTGTTTTGGTCTTTCAACCTCCACGAGAAGAAAGAATAAAGATATAGAATTTGAAAAGAAGTGTGTGCACCTATTCCTTAAATGTAACTAATAAACAAGTAGCAATGATAATGAAGTAAAAGTTAGCAACACCTTCCTTGGTCTATAGGGAAGAATACCCTAGAGTGTGCATAAAGGAAAAATGAATGATGGTCTACACCAAAAGGACTTACAAAGTAAATAAACTAAGACATGTCAATAAATTCACAATGCAAAACAATATGAAACAATATTACCACCTTAGATGAAAGTGGAGGAGGCTATAACTCCTTAAGGGCTAAAATCTAGTTGCAAATTGTTGGCAACATGGTCAAGAGACACTACTGATATGTTGGAGACTTGATGTTGTCATTGATGGCAACAATTAGACATGATTAGTAACAATTCCTGTGACAAAGTTGTGTGTAGCCTTTTGGTCCAGAAAGATTAACTTAGCCAAAATTGACTAAGTGTTGGCAGCTTACAAAGACAGTGATAGTGATTTAGTTGATACTCCTCTACAGATGAAGATCCTGCTATGCAGTTCTAGTATGTTATACTTAGATGTTATACAATGTTGTATCCTAAGTTTCATGTCTTGACAATCTTCAGAAGTCATATTGTAAATTGCCTAAGTCCGACAAGCAGAGTGTAGTGAGGAACAGTGCAGAACACTTGAGTAATTCACTCCACATTCCTCTACTATTGGTTATCTCGATGTTTGGTTTGAAGGTGTTGTAAACACATATGATAGCTATCTAATTCTAGATTTACAGTATCTAAAGTCCACTAGAAGGTCATCTACAAGCTTCCAAGTGTCGGCAGTCAGTTTGACAGTGTTTAACTAAGACAAAGGTAACAGTTCTGAGATCTGTGTATCGCCACACAAGAATATTATGACCTGTGGTTATGAAGGTATGATTGGTGATGTCTAATGAATGTTTGATGTAAATTTTGAAGTTTCATGTGGTCGGCAATAGAAGTTATGATATGACAGACAATAAGGTTTAAGTGTGTACTTTGGGATAAGGCCGACACACAGTTGGATCGATGTGCGGTAAGGAGATAATGTTTAGATCATTATTCTAAGTGGTTCAATAATTGGTTCAAACCTATATGAAGATTCCTGAATGATTGTATGAGTTCACATCATTGTTTGTGCAAAGGATCAAGCTGACAAGGTATAATATTGGTATATAAGTTTCATATCTTGCATGCCGATCTAGTTTTGGGATAATTCATGTTGCAGATATATATAATTGATAAATTTCAGTATTGGGGGCATGAGATTGTGTGAATGTAGTGCAAATTTGATGTGTATGCGGTCTGAGGTGATTTTGTGATCAGAAAGGAATAGTAAGGGCAGAAGAACAGAGTATATGTGAAGCAGAGTAGAAAAGTAGGGCAGATATAATGAAGACTTTTGAATCTGTATATTAATCTATTAATGGAACTGCACTTCAGCATTCTATAGATACATTTGTAGTAGTCTTCTCTTGATAGTGAGCCACCCTTTCTCTATCTTCTCTTCTCTTCTTTATGGCAGTGAGCCCTAAGGTAGTGACACTTCATGTAATTCAATTTTGATATCATAATATATTGTGAGCTAACACTCATTGTGGTTTTTCCATGTAAAAATTCTGGTGTCTATGTGTTATGACTTTGTGGCTACTCTTCTTATGTTTGTTTTGCTTTCATGTTATTGAATTTGGTAAATGGATTAATGAGTATGTGAAAGAAAGGTTTTATAAGTATGAAGCAGATATCTAGGATTTGAAGGAAAATGTCAAAGAAGCTAATAAATGCATCCTAAATCTAAGAGATCAAGTTAAGAGATCAAAGGATAGGAATAGAAACCTAAGTGAACAATTGAAAGTAACAAATGAAACCTTAAATGATTTATCAATGCTAATTGAAGAGAAAGAAAAGACTAAGAAGCATTTCAAATCAAGTTTTGAAAGACAAGTTTGAAGAATGTGAAAAATTGGCCAAAGATTTTGTGCTTCTAAAATTTGATCTGGAAGTAGACAATAGCTATAAAAAAGTTCAAAATAAGTTTTGCAAAGCTTGATGAGTTGATCAACAACCAAAAAAATCTAGATGACAAGAAAGGTTTGGGATTTGAAAGAGGAGAAAGTTCTAAATTAGGACAAGTAAATACTGAGATAAAGAAAAACAAAGGCAACCAGTTCTTGAATCAGAGAAGCAGACCTAGAAGACCTCTAGTTAGGCAGCTAAATGCTCAAAGGTACCCATCTTTCAATGGCTATTGTTTTAAATGTAATAAGTATGGTCACAAGGCTACTCAATGTAGGAGCAGAATGAATCAAAATGTTTCATCTTTTTCCAGTCAGTGTTTCAATTGCAAGAAAATTGGTCATAAAGCAAATGAATGTAGAAGTATGATAAGGAATGGTCCCAACAATGCAAGGAATACTCAATCTTTCAATGGAAAGTGCTTTGCATGCAATAGATTTGGGCATATGGCTAACCAATGTAGATCAAAAATGAATCCAATTAATGGAAGGAATCAAGAATAGAGGAATATGGTATGCTACAATTGCAATAGACTTGGACATGTTGCAAGATTCTGGAGAAGCAAGAATGAGAAAAGAAACTATCCTGCAGAGAAGAGGAAAACAAAGCAGAGGGAAGACAAAGGAAAGATCAAGGTTGATTTGGTAGAAATCAAGAAGGAAATGAGCAAGGTCTAGATTAAGAAGGATGTAAAAGAGGTCAAGAATGAATCTGCACTAGCCTCTGGTGCCTAGAGTAATTGGGAGCTCTGGCTCAAGGGGATCTTTTAATGAATATTTTGATCCCTTGGCCAAAAAGTGGATACTGATATCCAACACTAAGGTATGAGTTAAAAGAAGTATTAGATGAATCATTTGGAGAAGAAACTGATAGAAAAATACCTAATGTGGCACATTGCGAAGCAATCGTAATCGACTATGCCCAATAATGAGGTGTTTGACAATTTTTTTAGAACAACATTTATGATGACTAGCTTTTTGAATAACAAGGGTTAAAAAGGGTCACATTCGAAAGACTAATCACTTTGCATTCAAGCTATCAAGTGTCTAAGGAGAACTAAAGTATAATTCCAAGAGACTTCAATAATTTCTAGTGGTTCAAAGCAACTCAGAGGGATTTCAAGTGAAGAAAACCCTAATTCGATAAAAGAGGTATTTACATTTTAAAACCCCACCATGAACTTGTTTGAATTCTTGTGGAAATGTTGACACCACAAGTTATTGATGTCACTGAGAGACCACGACCGAAATTTAAAAAACATCCATACAAGTCTATGGAAGTTAATCCTGACAGTGCATTTTTGGAAGTACCCTATGGTGTGATGCATGAGGAAGACATTAGGGCTTACATCCACATTGCCCTAGATGAACACAATGATAGAAAACTTGGAGAATTGTATATGAATCATCTGTGTGCTGAGGGTTACAAATTGAAGGAGGAATACAAATCCCTAGAGAAGAAGAAATTCGTGCAATACACAGGCTTTCCATCATTTGCAGAGGACTCATGGGTCCGGTATGTATTAAGTAGAATTCACAATGAGTTTATGTGGCTTAACACACCATTCATGATCAAAAAAGATGCTATAAGGGTTGTTACAGGGTTGAATTCTACTGGAACAATGCCTGTGTTGAAAGCCGTGAAAAATAGAATGGTGATGAAAGCCACCAGAGCCCAATTCGATAAAAGGGCATTGACAATTAATGACATTGAAGACCACGTAGTTAGGTTTGCATCCATGGTGATCAGTTACAAGATCTACTTCACAAACTGAGAGAACTCTATCTCTAGTACTGTTATATACATAGCCTATGAGATGGTTAAGAAGAATGTAAATTAGATCTTTGTGAGTTGCTCTGGCAACGATTAATGGAAAATCTAAAGAAGACAAAAGAGCACAAATATCCCTTCAAGTTTGGTACCTTGATCATTTGCTTATTTTTCTATTTCATGCAAGAATTACTAGGAATGAAGTTCATTTGGTCTAGTAGTCAACTAGTTACTATTCAAATTAGAAACCACCTGAATAGCATAGGAAGTCAGGATGCACAGAATGCAGCCCTGTGGGGTTACTTCAAGAATTTTCAAAAAACAATGCAATCTAGGCAAAGAATTCTAGAGAAAATAGTTGAGAAATACAAGGATGATATATGTTTTATTGTAAACAAAGATCAATGCATGATGGAGGATGTTGATCCTAGGATAGTCTGGATCCTTCCAATGGGCTATGAAGTGGCTGAAAATATACTAGATGGTTATGCTAAGCTCATGTTGAGCAAACACAAGACACCAATGAGGCAAGGTTTGGTACCTATGAGGAGTTATCTGTAAAATTTCATGTTGAACTAAGAAAGCCAAAAACTCAGAAAAAGATGAAGAAAATGGTAGAGGAATATGCCTAGAGCATAGGACTTACTAAAGAAGAGATTACTAAAACAAGAGCAAGGGCCGAAATAGCTAGGGCAGCTAAAAAAATGAAGTAAGGTGAGCCTGAAAAGGCTTCAGAAGAGTCTGAGAGGAAAGAGAAGGAGCCTGTGGTAACAAAGAAGATAACAAGAGCATTAACTTCACAAAATGCATCTACATCCTCTAGTCCCACACCCTCTATGGAAGCACCTATAAAGAAACCTACTGATGAAAAGCACAAAAGAATGAAGACAAAAGCCAAAAGGATGCATGTGAGTATAGTGGTTGATGATGAGGAAACCAAGACAGATGTGGAAGTGAAGAAAATTAAAGTTAAGGCTACTAAAGCCTCTAGGAGCAAAAAGGAGAAGCCCTCCGATAAGGGCAGAATAAAAAATCCAAGACAAGCTGAGACTAAGAAAGGAGAAGCTACAATAAATTTGGAGGATGTCTTGAAGGCTATAATAGTTGATGGAAATCTAAAGCCTATAGCTCAATTGTATGATGATTATGATGATGCACACAAATGCATCATTGAGACTAATGTAATCAAATCTTTGGAGATGTACAATAGAGCTCTTATTGAGGTGATTATAGATCTCCTTGACACCCTTGCGAGTATAATGTCTGCCAAGAAGGAAGAAGCAATGGCTAAAGATGTGGAAGTAAGAGAAAATACATTGCTAAAATTTTGTCCAGATGTGACTCCTGAGGAGAGAACCAAAGTCTTCAAATTCCTTGGAGATAAAATTGAAATAAAGAGAAGGATCAACACTCTGATGTCAAGGAACACAGAGAAATTTGTGAAGGACATGGAGCAAATAATACTTGATATTCTAAAAGATCTTAACATCCCAACCATATATGATAAAGAAGATACAAGTGTTGGAGATGACACATTTGTTCTAGAAGTTAGCCTAGATCAAGGGTTAGACAAAACTGATGAAGAGATAAAGGAGAAACAAGATGATCAAACCCCTACATCTAATCAAGCCCCTGTTACTGATGGTCAAGACAAAGCTGACAAGGACCAAACAGGGACAAGTCCTCCTTTGAATCAACAAACTAATGATCAAGAAAATGAACAAGCTAAGAAGAGCCCTCCTCTAGAACAAAACATTGATAAACAAGAGGCTATGGATCTAGAACCACCAGAGAAGAATCAAGAAGAAGAAGTGTCTGGTATAGCAAGAGACACTATTGCCTCATAGGATCCAGTAAATTCTATCAAGGATTTTTTTGAGAAGCAACAAGGAACACAAGTATTGGATGTACCTGAGTTTTTGTAAGGACCAATAAACTTGGCCTCAATGTCACCTTTACAAAAATTAAAACTAGGCTCAAGAAGAAATTCTAGGGTCTCACATCCAGGATAGTGAGCTCATCGGAGAAGCATCTAGTATTTTGGAGAAGTTGATTCCTACATACCAAAAGGATACATCATTGTCATCAACTGATCAACTCAAAAGCTTGATAAACTCAGTAAGTACTCATTTAGAATCTTTTGAGAAGTCTGTTGATATAAAGGTTAGGAAGGAATTTGATGATAAAAGATTAACAGAGTTGAAGACTAAGCTAGACAGTGAAAATTTTGTTAGATAATAGCATCAAGAATATAGAGTGTGCTATTAAGGAAGCCTATGACAAATACAAATTTTTCTTATCATGTCCTAAGACCACTAAGGAAATGGAAGATAAAATCAAAGCTATGGAACTTCAATTAGTGAATATTTCTAAGTCTTATGATCCAACAGTTGATTTCGTAAGCGATAAGGAAATACAAGTTGTAAATATTCATAATAGCGTCTGCTGAGTAAAAAGGAATAAATGAAAAGCAGAATTGCCAATTAAAAGGGTTAATAAGCCCTAAAATTGATTCAATGTCAAGTCTAGCTGCTAAAGCCTTAAAGGTTAAGGCAATAACTGATATATCTAGAAATGTGCAAAAGGCAGAAGACTTAGTTTTTCAGATTAATGGTAACATTCAAATTTTGAATGGTGCTAAGAATAGATGGCATGGATAACTAGCACAATTAAATATTATTTACAATGATATCCTTTCACCCATAATTAACTAAATTAAAAGATTGCACCTGTACATATGTGAACAAGTATAACAATTTTGCAATTTTGACACCATTTTGTTATTTGTGCATACACCTTTGCCATTGATGTCAAAGGGGAAGAAGAAGATCTAGTGAAAAATGGCCAAACATCTTAAGGGAAGAAGAAAAATAGAGTGTACATAGTAAGGAGGAGCAATGTGAGCATTTTTCACTAAGTGTTGCCATCACTGCCAAAGGGGGAGATTGTTGGCAACATGGTCAAGAGGCACTGCTGATATGGTGGAGACTTGATGTTGGCATTGATGACAACAATTATACATGATTAGTAAAAGTTCCTAAGATAAAGTTGTGTGTATCCTTTTGGTCCAGAAAGATTAACTAGCCAAAATTGACTAAGTGTTGGTAGCTTACAAAGACAGTGATAGTGATTCAGTTGATACTCCTCTACAGATGAAGATCCTGCTATGTGGTTATGGTATGTCATACTTAGATGTTATATAATGTTGTATCCTACATTTCATGTCTTGATAATATTTGAAAGTCATATTGTAAATTAACTAAGTCTGGCAAGCAGAGTGCGGTGAGGAATAGTACAGAACACTTGAGTAATTCACTCCGCATTCCTCTGCTATTGGTTATGTTGATGTGCAGTTTGAAGGTGTTGTAAACACATATTATAGCTATCTAATTCTAGATTGACATTATTTGAAGTCCACTGGAAGATCATCTACAAGATTCCAAGTTTCGGCAGTTAGTTTGACAGCGTTTAACTAAGACAAAGGTAACAGTTCTAAGATTTACATATCACCACACAAGAATATTATGACCTACGGTTATGAAGGTATGATTGGTGATGTCTAATGAATGTTTGATGTGAATTTTGAAGTTTCATTTGGTCTCCAATAGAAGTTATGAAATGATAGACAATAAGGTTTAAGTGTGTACTTTGGGATAAGGCTGACACACAGTTGGATCAATGTGGAGTAAGGAGATAATGTTTAGATCATTATTCTAAGTGGCTTGATAATTGTTCAAGACCTATATGAAGATTCATGAATGATTATATGAGTTCGCATCATTGTTTGTGCAAAGCATCAAGTTGACAAGGTACAACATTGGTATACAAGTTTCATATCTTGCATGCTGACCTAGTTTTGGGATAATTCATGTTGTGGCTCTATATACTTGATAAATTTTGGAACTGGGGGCATAAGATTGTGTGAATTCGATGTGTATATGGTCTGAGGTGATTTTGTGATTAGAAAGGAATAGTAAGGGCAGAAGAACAGAGTATATGTGAAGCAGAGTAGAAAAGAAGGGTAGATATAATGAAGACTTTTGAATCTGTATATTAATCTATTAATGGAACTTCACTTCAGCATTTTGTAGATGCATTTGTAGTAGTCTTCTCTTGGCTGTGAGTCGCCCTTTCTACATTTTCTCTTCTCTTCTTTATGGCAGTGAGCTTATTGCAGTAAGCACTTCTTTGGATAGTGAGTCATTGGGCAGTGAGTCCTAAGGTAGTGAGCCTTCATGTAATTTGGTTTTGATATCATAATATATTATGAGCTAAAACTCATCGTGGTTTTTCCCTTTTGGGTTTTACACGTAAAAATCTTGTTGTCTATGTGTTATGACTTTGTGGTTGCTCTTCTTATGTTTATTTTTCTTTCATGTTATTGAATTTGGTAAATGGATTAATGAATATGTGAAAGAAAGGTTCTATAGAATACTAATTCACCCCCCCTCTTAGTATTTTATAAAACCTTTCTTTCACATATTCATTCGATTCCACAAAAGGTGAAGAAAACTACTTTTTTGTCAATATTTTGATAGGTGTGGAGTAGACTCTATCAAGGGTTTGATTTAAGGCTAGGGTAGTTCTATCCAAGAGAATTTTATGTAAAAGGATTTGATATAACCCCCTTCAATCAAGCCCCCTTGGATGGAACCCCGTTAGGCTTAAATCAATAATTTTTCTAAAAACTATGTGATTTTAAGAAAAAATTAGGATGTCCCATAAGTGGGCACACTATTGTGGGCTTATCCTATGACACATATATTTAATTTTTTAATAAATAAATAATTATTTATAATTTTTTTACTGACTATTTAAAAATATTAAAATTATAATTTTCTAGCCAACCTAACTTGGTCAAAAAATATGATATTTAAAACTTTTTAGAAAATATCCAAAGCCAAAAAACTAATAATATAATGTATATTTTGTATTTTAAAAAAGAATAAATAGTTTGAAAGTTACAAATATCTTTCAATATGTATACTTATCAAGAAATCATACATAGTGTATGTAGAAAATTAATTAATAATTACCTATTAAAATTATAATGAGGAATATATTATATTTTTTGAATCTTGATTTTTTTATCTAATAACCCCTTTTCATTTTATTAAATTTAGTTACAAAAAAGTCTATCATCTCTAGGGATAAAGTCATGGAAAATTTTAGGATAACATTAAATGAGTGGTTTTGTAAGTTTATTTGGTAAGTTTTATTACTCCAACTTGCCTAAATCTAAGGTAATCTTAAGGCATGTTTGGAGGGAACCCATATTTGAGCTAGAAATATTAACACATTTTCTATCCAAATCTAAATATAAGTTTAAATGTAAGCACTTTTTCATCTAGTAAGTTCTTTTTGTCATTGCCACTATTTGACCCATCTTCATCTTGCATTCACTGGAAGATTAGTATAAAAACCCTCTACCCAACACCTAGGATATGAGATGATCAAGATTTGATGCCAATCAAAAAGAAATAAGGTATGCAAAAATGCTTCCTCCACTAATATTCTAATAGTGTTGTGCAGAATTTCAATCTTTACAATTACATAAAATAGAAACACATATCAACATAAAATAAATAATATACCATAACATAAGGTGTCTGTGGGGAAAGTCATTTCTTGGCATGCACTTGATGGAGTTAGCACTCCAAAAACTCTCAAGGTGGTGGGCTTCTTGAAGAAAGAGAGATTAATAGTATTGATCTAGATTTGGGAAGCACTCACAACTTCATTAACAAGAAGTTAGCTACTCATCTAAATTTTTTTATATTTCTTTCTCTAGAATTTTAGGTCCAAATTACAAATGGGAGTCCTATTAGTTGTTTGATAAAATGCCATATCATTAAATTAACCATGGGAGAGTATCAACTTGATTTCCCAATGTTTGTTATTCCCCTAGGTGTAGTAGATATAGTGTTGAGAGTAGAGTGGCTCAGTACATTAGGAACAATTGAGATGAACTTCCAGTAGTTATTCATGAGGTTTCACTCAAAAGGTAAGATAGTCGAATCAAGAGGTTTACATGCAAAGTCCCCACAGATGGTAAGATCTCATAAAATGCAAAAGATTCTTAAAAAGGTTTGATGGATTTGTGGCCTAATTTTCATTAGCATCCTATCAGTCTAATGCTCCTACCCTACTAGATTTATAAGCAATTATAGATAATCACTTAGTGGTTTTTGAAGATATGCCTAAATGAATACCACCAAAAAAGTATCATGATCATGCCATTCAACAAGTACTAGGGAACCAACGAACCAATGTTAGGCCTTACAGATACCCATATATACAAAAATGTGAGATTGAGAAGATGGTTTAGGAGATGTTAGAGACAAGTATCATTAGGCATAACCAGAGTGCTTCCTCCTCTCATGTGGTGATGACATGTAATAAGGATGACACTTGGCACGTATGTCCAAACTATAGAGAGCACAAGTACACCATCAAAGATAAATTTCTATTATAATCATTGATAATTTATTAGATGAATTGAACGAATCTATATTTTTTACGAAACTTGATCTTAGATCAGGTTATCATTAAATTCAAATTAAGGAAGAAGATATTCCAAAGACAACATTTAAGACTCATGAGGTTCATTATGAGCTTCTAGTGATGCCATTTGGTCTTACTAATGCTTCCTCTACTTATTAATTTTTTATGAATTCCATCTTTAAGCCATTTTTGAGGAAGTTTATATTGGTGTTATTTGATGATATATATTGATTTATAACAAGACATGGTAAGATAATTTACATCATGTAGATCAAGCATTACAAGTTCTCAAACATCACAAGCTTTATACTAAACTTTCAAAGTGTACTTTTGGTATCAAAGAGGTGGAGTTCTTGGGTCACATAGTGTCTTAAGAAGGAGTAAAGGTTGATCCTAACAAAATCAAGGCTATGATGGAGTGGCCCATTCCTATTAAAACCATTAAGAACTTGAGGGATTTCCTTGGGCTCACTAGAGACTATAGAAGATTTGTGAAGAACTATGACCACATAGTAACATGCCTCACAACTCTATTAAAGAAGGATGTTTTTCAATGGAGTGAGATAGATAATAAAACATTTGAGAGATTGAAGGAGACTATGTGTACCAGTCTAGTTCTAGCCACTCCAAACTTCAACAAGGATATTATTGTGGAGTGTGATGCTTTAGGAAATGGTATATGACTGGTTCTCATGCAAGAAGGTAGGGCCATTACTTTTAAAAGTCACCAATTGAAAGGTAATAATAAACTCAAACCTATTTATGAGAAGGAAATGCTAGTTATTCTTCATGCAGTGAAATAGTAGAGACAATATTTGATGGGTAGACACTTCAAAGTTAAGACAAATCATGATAGTCTAAATATTTTATGGATAAATAAATGAGTTACTAGGATGTTAGGTTATAAATTTGAAATAGTCTTATAAGAAAGGGAATGATAATATTGTGTCTAATGAACTATCTAGGAAGGATGAGAAGGATGAGGAATTATCGTGTGCCATTACAATATCATAAGGAGATTGGGTTGAAGTAGAAAAAGTAGAGTGGTAGAATGACATTGTTACAAGGAATCTCATTCAAAAGTTGTAAAATGATCCTAGTTGTTCAAATAAGTGTTTTTGGAAGGGAGACACTTTGTGGTATAAAGATAGATTGGACCTAGATGAAAGAATTCTACCCTCAAACATAAGATTCTTAAAGAGCTCCATGGTTCCCCAATTGGGGGTCACTTGGGATTTTTAAAGACATATTATCAAATCAAGTAATATTTATTTTGGGAAGGGCTTAAAGGCGATATCCAAAAATTTATGGTAGAATGTTTAGTATATCAAAGACATAAAGGGGACATAGTTAAGACACCTAGTATTTTTTAGCCCTTACTTATTCCTAGTCAGCAATGGGAAGAGGTCTCCATGGATTTCATCACAAGCCTTCCAAGATCTAAAGGTAAGAGTATTATCATGGCATTAGTGGATAGTCTCACCAAATATGCCCATTTTATTGCATTATCCCATCCTTTATAGAAAGTACAATGGAAAAAGGATATATGGAGAACATACATAATCTATATGGTACTCCCAAGGGTTATTATCAGTGATTGTGAACCTATCTTGACTAGAAATTTGTGGATAGATCATTTCTATTGTTTGAGTACTCAATTGGCTTGTAGCTCTTCATATCATCCTCATTCTTATTAAAAAAACATGGTCATTAGTAAGTCCTTGGAAGGGTATCTACATTCTTTGACTTTAGATAAGGAGTCCCAATATGTGGATTGGCTACAACTAGTAGAATGGTGGTATGAAACTTCCTTTTATAGTTCTTAAAAAATTTCCCATTTTATGGTATTATATGGACACCATTCCCCATCCATCACATCATCATTCAAGGTGACACCAAGAGTTCACACCACGGAAGGCCACATGAATAATCAACAACAAATACTTTCAAGACTCAAGGAGAATTTGACAATGACACAAAATAGAATAAAATAATAGGTTGAACAACACCATAGAAAAATAAGTTTTGAAGTAGGTGATTAAGTATTCTTGAGATTGTAACCTTATAATAAAATTTCTTAGAAGCAACAAACAAAGAATAAAAATTTGTCACCAAATTATTATGGTCCATACCACATTATGTAGAAGATAGGTAGTGTAACCTACAAGCTTGGGTTACCTCCAACAATATATATACATCTAGTTTTTCATGTTTCTTACTTATAGAAGGTGATTGATCAATAGGTCCCCTACATAGATAGTATTGCTAGAGCTAGATGAAAAGAGAAGAATCATCTTGGATCTAGAGTTAATTCTCTAGTCATGCACAAAGAAGTTGAGGACTAGAACAATCACCAAGTATCTCATTTAGTTGAAGAATTTTATAGTTGAAGATGTCATGTGGGAAGATGAAGATTTCTTGTAGAAGCATCCATAATTGATCATCATAAAGGACAATTCTTCTTTGAAGAGGGGGACATGCTATGCCCTTAATTCTATAGTGTGCGTATGATAATGTGTAGTTAGCTTATGTCTACCTTAACTCTTAATTAATTTATATGATCATTATTATATTCTTATTTAGATATTTGGGTTGTCCTAGGTGTTATATTTATCTATCTAAGTTAGATTGGGTGACATGTCCAAGGAATATGTAGGGTATATATAGGAGCTAGTAGTTATTTTATTATCATCATATTATGACTTGTGTTCTTATTGGAGATATTTGGAGGTTTCCTCCTTCAAGTATATTTCCTATTATATTCTTCTCTTATGCAAGTTATTTCATTACACTTTAGATGATGAACATTTATAGGAGTATTTCTAATATTAATTATATGAATACCTAAATATGGGAATGTACAAAATATCTCTATAGAAATAGTGGTATACTAGTAAAATAACATTGTCATGATTTGAGTTATATGTGGTTGTTTACACTAGAAAAACTCTATTATACACTTTATATCCATTGATAAAAGTTGATATCTATTAGAGAATACTACCTTAAACTTGGTTAAAAATCATAGGTGTGAGAATCATAGCTCAATAATTGAATAGATACCCATTGGGTAGCATTTCAATAAATTTATCCATGTCCATTATGTTCTCAATAAAGGGGATATCAATGACTATTAGTTATGGTGTTGATTCTATGAACTAATAAGGATGCAAGTTGCATATTTTTGTTGTATGACTAACATTCAACCATTGAAGGTAATAGTACTTTATCTCCATCAGGTGTCTTATATTAGTTATAAGTTGTGAAGTCATATTTTGAATTTGAATTGTGGTGAGCATCCCAATCATATACAATCCTAAACTTATATATGGTATGATAGGTACATATGTAAATTTAACTACCATAAGAATAAATATTTGCATGCTATTTAGTATACTATGACAACTTACAAATTGTGATGTCCTATCTAATTATCCTTTCTAAATGGACTTAATTTAGGATTAATATCATAGAAATTAGACATAGGTGAGGTAAGACCATAAGACCTCTTGATTTTTTTAGTATGGCTATAAGATGAATCTACATGTCAGGATTGAGTTTGATATATGAGTAGTCTAGTTGCTTGTAACAAGTAGTATGCAAGTGATCAAATGCCAGGAGTTAATCATTGTATCCTAGGGACTAGTAGGCTATCACTAATAGCATGTAGGTGATGGATGTCAAGAGCTACCCTTAGTATGATAAGACTTAATCAGGCTTCACTAATGGGATGTAGGTGAAAGATGCTAGGAGATAACCCATACCAAGTTGGATTGGCTTTCACTAGTAGCATGTAGGTGATAGATTCTAGGATCCATTGGCTCAAAGGTTCAATTGGTCATGGATTTTTATTAATAGCCATATGTGTTGTGAATAATTACACTTACACTCAAGTCGATGATGACTACAAGTAGTATACAGGATGATTTATTTGTCATCACAAATGGTAGTGAACCAGACATATGAAGGAACAAAGGTGTAGTTTCAAATGCACCTTCATTTCTTTTTCCTACTAGGATGTACTTAAGAGAGGGGTAAGTGTTAGTGACCTAGGTTATGGGGAGCACTATGTTGTAGTGTCACATCACCTTCATATTATTAGCTATTCACTATGTATATATGAGTTAAATCATTACAGATATAACCCAATAAGCTTAATATCTAAGTAGAAGTTACTTCATTAACCTTGGGTCATTGACATTATTATCTTATTCATTGACAAGATAACAAAGTCCAATTGGTTGGGGTGGACAATGATTCTTTTTCACATGGTTGGGGTTGTATTGCACCCTTGCTCCTAAAACCAAGATTTTGATAGCCTTACCAAAGGATTATGAAATTCAATGTTACAATCCATGAATGAGGTGCTATTTATCTATTTTATCTTTGATTAGACATATACTATTTGTTCTCTATTTATTATGTTTTATTGATAAAGGCAATGTTACTCTCAATAACTTTTAGAATTTAATTCTAGCTGGATACCTCACAACTTCTAAAAGGATCCATGTTAATATCTCTCCAAGTGATATTGTTGCTGTTATGAGTTAACCATGATATCCTAACATAGCACTAAAAGACCTACATTGATGAAACAAGTGTACCTATATGCTCTTGTTAGAGGTTCGACATATTCTTCACCTAGATGTAATGTTAATAGGAAATGCTCCACTCTATAGGTTTTTAACAATGATTTAATTAGATTAGAAGGTAAATGTTAGGAAAAAGGTGTGTTTGATCTAAATATGGCTAGAGATTTAGAGGACAACACTTGGTGAGCAGGTCACTAGTAGTGTTGTAGGAATGAACAACAACTGGTTGGAGTATTCTAGCAATCTTGTTGAGAGATGTATGCCTTATTCTACCTACTTCTCCATTTGGACAAAGGGGATATGTATACATCTTCAAACGTCATGAATGATAATAGTTGCCACCTCTTGTGAAGACAATTAATTAATTGACAATTTATTAACGTTGGTTTGGATCATTCCTCCCCCCTTGAGAGGCAATAGACCCTATCGCATCGATGTTCGGTATCAAATGAGAAAAGTGTTGGGCAATGTGTGCCCTAATAAACCACTTGCCCTGATGATGAGGCAATCATCCTACACATTTGAGGATGGAGTATGGCTCATATTGAAGAGGACAAAGTTTCCTATTGGGTCTTTGAAGTTGCTCCTTCTAGAGATGAAGCTAAACTTTTCCACCAAGATAAAAGTGTTGAGGCATATGATGTTGGTCATGTCGCTCCTTGTACTTCTGGTTGGTGTGTTGCAGTATCTCATGAACTTGTTGTTGAATATGGTGAATCCCTTTCACAAACTCAGATGCTTTGTCTACCTCCTCCTCAGCATGTGGTGATAGCTTATTCATCATGGTTGGAAGTGCAACATCCATGGGAGCTAATGGTTGGTATATGAATGTCCAGTCAATGTGTTGCTTGATCTTGTCATTCTATAAAATTCATCTTCTACACAATGGCCTATTTGGTAATGGTGGTCAAAGGATTATATCAATTGAAGGATTGACTTGATATTATCCATGGATTATATCAATTGAAGGATAATGTTGGTGAGGTGAACACACTCTGATAATTTGTCAACATTTGATCCATCTAATTTTACAGAATGGAGGTGGTGGCTATTTTGGTATGGGTGTTGGCTATAATTGACCTTGCCTCCTCAGGTTGAATTATTGGCAATACATGAGCTCTAGTTTGAACAATCAAATGCATGCACTACTTTTTACTAAGTAGAGACGTAGATTTTGTAGGACTTACCTCAGGTATCTGATACTTTCATTCACCCAAGTTGATAATAACATTACAAGGTCTGAACTCATAGATTCCATGACACTTGTACATGTATGGTTGTCCCAACAATACATCACATACATCCAAAGATACCACATCATAGATTTGTTGATAACTGAGAGGGGGGGTGAATCCGTTATCCTAAACTTTCTTTACTTTCAACACTTAAATTCACTTAGCAGTATATAACAAGAAATCAAACATGAAACTTGATGCATTTAATAAAGAGTAGATAACATATTAACACAAGAGACACCAAGATTTTGATGTGGAAAACCTGGTTAAGGGAAAAACCATGGGGTGATTAACCCAAGATTGTATTCTCTATTAGAAGAATAGAAGGAACAAAATGGAACATGCCAATTAGGGCTCACTACTCACAAGAGGCTCACTGCCTACAAGAGACACACTGTCTACAAAAGAATGATTATCACATACTTGAACTAGAATATAGCATCTTCACCATGCTTGAGTCAATTCCATTTAAGCCCAAACCTTTTGCTCTATTTTTCACTCTTCTCCTTGCTACCACACACTCATCTCCACAAGTCACACCTTGAAATGACTTCGTAATCCCTTATTTATACATGACATCAACTTAGGAACAAACATCTAAGTCAGCACACATCCACAAGAACATCCACAAGGTGTATAATTCATCCGGTCGGCCAGTTACAGAAGGAACACCAACATCCAAAAGTTATTCTTTATTTTTGGGACTCCAATTCTAATGTGGATCATAAACACGAGCTGAGCACAATCCAAGGACCTCCACGAACTTGCCTGAAACACCAAGAACATCCACACATCCTCTGCTTACTGAAATCCTTCTCTCCTTCATTCAGAACCTCAAGAACATAGTCTACCATTACTGTCACAAAGGAATAGATACTTCTGGACCTTCAAACCACAAACCAATCAAGTTGACACACCACATGGACTTCCCCAACACTTTCTCAAATTCGCAGAATTGAAGAATGCATTTCCAGATATCACTGGACCTATTTGTATTACTTTGTCACTACTGACATCTGCCAGAACGGGTTTCACTTGAACTGCCATAACTTCTTCATATCTTCATGCGGACCTCTAAAATCTCTACTGGAGCATCTTAAGACACATATCTACAAACTCTTTAATCTGTATCCTCTGATCCGCAACTTATCTTGAACTTTTACCTTGCTGTCCTCACTGTTCTTCACTGTTCCTGATTGAGACTATTTTACTCAATATCCTTAGTGTTCAGCTCATCCAATCTCTCATTAATGCAACATGAGTATGTTGACATCAATGACAACACCGGTTAAACCCATACTTGCAACAATCTCCCCCTTTGTCATTGATGGCAACATATGATGTGAAAAACCATCAAGACAAGAACTTCTTACTGTCACAACTCCCCCTATCAACAACAACTATTCACATGTCTTCTCTTCCTGTATTGCTCCCCCTTTGGTCATCAACCACTTGTTTTTCACATGTCTTCTCTCCCCCTTTGACATCAATGGCAAAGGGCACATACTTGCAACTTTAGAATCACACCTACTACTCCCCCTGAGTAGTAGCTCCCCATCATCAATCTAGATCACAAGATTATGACTGTGATAACCACTAGATTGATGCACATCAGTGCATCTTAGTTCACCACTAGAGGGGCAATAACCCCTAACATCTCCCTGAGATACTCAAAAGAGTCCTTGGGAAGAGGTTTAGTAAAGATATCTGCAATCTGATCCTTAGAGGGCACATACTCTAGTCTGACTTCATTCTTGTTCACTTTCTCTCTCAGAAAGTGAAACTTGATAGATATATGCTTAGTCTTAGAATGCAAAACTGGATTCTTAGAAATATTTATTGCACTTGAATTATCACAAAAAATTGTGATGGGCTCCTCATACTCTACTTTCATATCTCTTAGCATCTGCTTCATCCACAAAACTTGAGTACAACTACCTGCTGCTGCAATGTATTCTACTTTAGTTGTAGATAGAGATATTACCTCTTGTTTCTTGCTTAGCCAAGAAACCAATCTCTTTCCCAAAAAGAATGCTCCACCACTGGTACTCTTCCGGTCATCCACATCTCCTGCCCAATCAGCATCTGTATATGCATGAAGAGAGAAATCATGATCTTTAGGATACCACAACCCATACTCAATTGTCCCCTTTAGATATCTAAAAATCCTCTTGATTGCCATAACATGAGATTCTCTAGGATCAGCTTGGAATCTAGCAACAAGACCAACAGCCTGCATAATGTTTGGTCTAGTTTGAGTGAGATACAACAATCCTCCAATCATAGACCTATATTATGTTTGATCAACCTTGGGAGATTCATCATCTTTGCTCAACTTGCATCCGGTTGCCATTGGAGTGTTCATGGGCTTTGAATCTTCCATCCCAAATTTCCTCAACAATTCTTTCACATATTTTGACTGAGAAATGAAGATTCCTTTCTTTGTTTGAGTAATTTGTAGACCCAAAAAGAAATTCATTTCTCCAAGCATGGACATCTCAAATTCACTTTTCATTTGATTTGCAAAAATTTTGCACATACTCTCTCTTCCTCTGAAAATGATATCAACAAATACTTCAACAATTAAGATATTTTGATGATCAATTTTGAAATACAAATTGTTGTCAGCAATACCTTTGTTGAAACCAATCTTCAAGAGATGCTTGTCCAATCTTTCATACCATGCTCTTGGAGCTTGCTTCAGTCCATACAGTGCCTTTTTCAA
Source organism: Cunninghamia lanceolata (assembly GCA_027924645.1). Classification (NCBI taxonomy): domain Eukaryota; kingdom Viridiplantae; phylum Streptophyta; class Pinopsida; order Cupressales; family Cupressaceae; genus Cunninghamia; species Cunninghamia lanceolata. The sequence goes on from BSBN01000912.1 coordinate 1,255,911, forward strand.
TTTGTAGACCATGTCATCATGATTAGACAATTGAAATCCATCCGGTTGCTCAATGTACACCTCTTCTTCCAAGTTACCATTTAGGAAGGCAGATTTGACATCCATTTGATACACCTTGAAATCCTTGAAGGCAACAAATGCAAGAAATAATCTAACTACTTCAATTCTTGCCACCAAAGAAAAACTCTCTTCAAAATCAACTCCTTCAATCTGAGAGTAACCCTTGCAGACCAATCTAGCTTTATTTCTGATTACTTCACCAGTTTCATTTAGTTTGTTCTAGAAGACCCATTTGGTTTCAATCACATTCTTGTTTCTAGGTCTGGGAACAAGATCCCAAGTATGATTTTTCTCAATTTTCATTAGTTCTTCCTCCATTGCATTTGACCAATTTTCATCATTGCAAGCTTCATTCACTGTCTTAACTTCAATCTTTGAAATAAGACAATATTCATTTGAATCTTGAGCAATTCTCCTTCTTGTTTGCACTCCTTTGCTTTTGTCACCTATGATCTGATCTTCAGAGTGGTTTAGAGTAACATACCTTGGAACTTTGGGAGTTTCTTGTACCTCTAACTCTTGATCAATCGCATTGAGACATAACTCTTCTTCTTTTCTTATCGGATCAACTTGACTTGATTTCTCAGAAGAGACTTGAACACTTTGAATTTGGACACCATTCTGATTATCTTAATCATACTCATGAATTCTTTAGGGTCTTTCAATTTCTTCATCAACCTTCACATTTACACTTTCTACAATCTTTCTCAGTCTCTTGTTGTAACACCGGTATGCTTTGCTTTGAGTAGAGTAACCCAAGAATATTCCTTCATCACTTCTAGCATCAAACTTTCCTAGATCTTCATCCCTCTTAATATAACATCTGCTACCAAAAACTCTGAAATATCTTATAGTGGGAGTAATGCCAAACCAAAGTTCATAAGGAGTCTTACCGGTATTGTTTCTAATTTAAACTCGATTGAGAGTGTAGATTGCAGTGCTGACAGCTTCTCTCCAATAGATCTGAGGAACATTTGCTTCCATCATCATGGTCCTGGATGCTTCATGGATGGTCTGGTTCTTTCTCTCAACTACTCCATTCTACTATGGAGTTCTAGGGGCAGACAACTATCTCTTTATTCCATATTTTTCACAGAAGTCTATGAACTCACCAAATGTGAAGTCTCCACCTCTATCAGACCTCAGACATTTCAATTTTAATCTGGTTTCATTCTCCACCATGGCCTTGAATATTTTGAATTTCTCAAGTGCTTCTGATTTTTCTTTCAGAAAAGTAACCCACATCATCTGGGAATAGTCATCAATCAGCAACATGAAGTACCTATCACCTTGGATACTCCTAACTCTTGCCAAACCACAAAGATCAGTATGAACTAAGTCCAACAGTTCAGTAGAAAACAATTCCTTAGTTTTGAATGTGACTCTGCTCAATTTCCCCAACTGACATTCTTTGCACAAGCTATTAGTAGTTTTCACTAATTTTGGAAGATCTCTTACAGCCTGAGTATTGCTTATCTTGATGATATTATCAAAATTCACATAACACATCCTCCTATGCCATAACCAACTTTGATCAATTTGAGCAAATAAGCAACTTTTAGCAGTACCAACCAAGTGGAAGATATTACCTTTAGTTTGAGTACCAGATGCAATCTCTGTTCTGGAACTTTCAAAGATCTTGCACTTTCCATTCCTGAATCTAAGATCATAGCCCTTGTCCACCAGCTGTCCAACACTAAGAAGATTGTGCTTTAAACTTTCAACATACAGTACATTACCAGTTTTGTTCTTTCCATCAAGAGAAATAGTTCCTCTACCTCTAATTCTACCAGCAGAATTATCTCCAAACTTTACAATTCCTCCTTCATACTTTTTGAAACTTGAGAACTTGTTCTTGTCACCTGTCATATGGTGAGAGCACCCACTGTCAATGACCCAATCATCCTTTGTTTCAACTTGGGCAGCCAGAGCTCTTTCTTCAACTTTATGATTGATAGATACAGAGGATATTTGTTCCTCTTCTTTGATGGCAATAAACACCCACTCATTATTGGATTTGTTTCCTGTCTCTGATTCATCATCTGTTACTCCTTCATTGTCATCTTCTTCATAAACATAGTAACAATTCTTTTGAAACCTTGGTCTGTTAGGATTTGGTCTTGAAAATCTTTCCGGACATCTTGAGGCAAAATGACCAATTTTATTGCAGTTAAAACACTTAAAAGGTAATTTTCCTTCATACTTACCGGATGCTCTTGGTAGTCTCTTAGCAATAAGAGCTTCAAGATGAGAAGTTTCAACTTCTTCTTCTTCCAAGTCTTTTCTTGTTTTTTCATACCATGATAGGTTCCTTGAAGAGTTTTCTCCAGGATCAAATCTTTGTTTCCCTTTTACAGAGGTACTGGCTTTGAATGCAGATTTAGTCTTTGGGGGATCATCTCCAAAATCTCTTGTGACTGTTGTGTGAGCTCTAAATTCTTCAATTGCAAAAGCCTTCATTTTATAAGAATCAGGAAGGGATTTGAGAACTTTGCCAACAATCTCATCTTCACTCAGGGTTCCACCTACATTTCTGATTCCACAAACCAGCTCATTTACTCTTGGCATGAAGGTGGTAATATTTTCATCATCTCTCATCTTTAATTTTTCAAATTTCCCTTTTAGACTTTGTAACCTTGCACATTTGACAAATTGGTCTCCTTCATGCAAAAGTTCTAGTTTATTCCAGATCTCAAAGGCAGTTGGTAGATCAATAACATTTGAGAGTTCTGAATCAAATAGCGTGCTTAATAGAGCCTTTTTGGTCAACAGATTATTTTCAGCATCCGTGATTTTATTTAGGGTTGTCGAACCACCCTGTGGAGGTACATAGGCCTTTTTAACCATAGACCAGTATGCAAATCCCATACACTACAAGTGACATTCCATGCGACCTTTCCAAAGAGCAAAGTTAGTTCCATCAAACTTTGGACTATCCTTCTTGTAGGATGACATCCTAGATCTCCTCAAGCGGTTAAGCTTCTTTTAGAGGAAATTAGCTCTGATACCAATTGTTGATAACTGAGAGGGGGGGTGAATCAGTTATCCTAAACTTTCTTTACTTTCAACACTTAAATTTACTTAGCAGTATAACAGTAAATCAAACATGAAACTTGATGCATTAATCAAGAGCAGATAACACATTAACACAAGAGACACCAAGATTTTGATGTGGAAAACCCGGTTAAGGGAAAAACCATGGGGTGATTAACCCAAGATTGTATTCTCTGTTAGAAGAATAGAAGGAACAAAATGGCACATGCCAATTAGGGCTCACTGCCCGAGCACACTGCTCACAAGAGGCTCACTGCCTACAAGAGACACACTGTCTACAAAAGAATGATTATCACATACTTGAACTGGAATATAGCATCTTCACCATGCTTGAGTCAATTCCATTTAAGCCCAAACCTTCTACTCTATTTTTCGCTCTTCTCCTTGCTACCACACACTCATCTCCACAAGTCACACCTTGAAATGAATTTGCAATCCCTTATTTATACATGACATCAACTTAGGAACAAACATCTAAGTTGGAACACATCCACAAGAACATCCACAAGGTGTATAATTCATCCAGTCGCCCAATTACAGAAGGAACACCAACATCTGGAAGTTATTCTTTATTTTTGGGACTCCAATTCTAATGTGGATCATAAAAATGAGCTGAGCACGATCCAAGGACTCCATGAACTTGCCTGAAACACCAAGAACATCCGCACATCCTCTGCTTACTAAAATCCTTCTCTCCTTCATCTGGAACCTCAAGAACACAGTCTGCCATTACTGTCACAAAGGAATAGATACTTCTGAACCTTCAAACCATGAATTAATCAAGTTGACACACCACACAGACTTCCCCAACACTTCCTCAAATCCACAGAATTGGAGAATGCATTTCTGGATCTCACCGGACCTATTTGTATTACTCTGTCACTATTGAACATCTGCCAGAACCGGTTTCACTTGAATTACCATAACTTCTTCATATCTTCATGCGGACCTTTGAAATCTCTATTGGAGCATCTTAAGACACATATCTACAAACCCTTTAATCCAAATCCTCTGATCCGCAACTTATCTTGAACTTTTACCTTGCTGTCATCACTATTCTTCACTATTCCTGATTGAGACTAATTTACTCAATATCCTCAATGTTCAGCTCATCCAATCTCTCATTAATGCAACATGAGTATGTTGACATCAATGACAACACCAGTTAAACCCATACTTGCAATAATATTACCTCATCTTTGAATAGTTTGATGGAATAATATAAACAAAATCACTTTCTTACCTAAATATCTCTCCCTTGGCTCACCAACCCATAGAGTATGGTTGTGGATGGGGTGTTGTTGGTAGATTGAACAACCTCTTGACAGTCTTAACAGAGATCAAATTCTTTTGACTCCCACTATCAACAATGAAATGTAAGGCTTTCCCATTCACCCACATTTGTGAATGGAACAAACATTCCTCATCTTCGCAAGGAAAGATTTTAGCAGTGGTAACCATGGAATAAGGGTTTGCCTCAATGATCTTCTCACCATCCTCCGTCTTTTTCCATGAAGCTTAAGAGGACAAGCCCTAGAATGGTTTATGCACTTGCCCTATGGCACCATCTCAACTTTTGCCAATCTTTCAGGGAAATTTGTTGCCCATTTCTCATACAATGTAGAGCATGAAATCACTATGCTCAACCTTTGCAACACCAAACAATGAAGTGGCAAAAGTTTCACTGCTTACCTACAAAGATGGAGGTCCCTTGCTAGTAGGCTACCTTGGACAACCCCTGAAAAACAACTCATTCACATTTTCATCCAAAACCTCAACCAAGAAATGGCCTTTCACTTACAAGTACATTGTGCATCTACCTTTGATGAGATCATAAAAAAAGGGGTCACTATTGAAAAATCCCTTATTGTAAATGGTCTAGTCAAAATCTACAACAAGAACGACAACGACAAAACCTCCAACAACAAACCTAAATTTTGGGCTAAAAACAAGAACACCATAGGAGATGGTGCTACAGATTCCAAATATATCCAAATTGTCACTCCTGAATCAAAAGATACAAATGTAGTCCAAAATTTTCCAAAACAATGTCTCCGTCCCATCCGCTCCTCCAAAGCAGAATACACCTAACAATCTAAAATGCAAGTATACACCCTTGGGTGAACCACTCGAGGTTGTGTTTCAAAAATTAGTCCAAGAAAACATGGTGGAGTTCCCCATGACAAAACCATTTGACCAAAAATAACCTAAACCCATGTGGTATAAAGAAAATGAATATTGTGAGTATCATGGCATAAAGGGCCATGCCACAAGCAAATGCATGAAATTGAAGAAATATATCCAAGATCTTGTCAATTGTGGTGACATTCAAATAGAAGGAAACAACAACGCATCACTCAACAATGGCCTAGGTGTCTACCAAGACCCTCTCCCCCACCGCAACAATAACCAAACCGCATCCAAACCATTGTCCTCCAATACCAATCCTAACAAGCAAGCCAACAACATCAACTAAAACAATGTTCCGCCTCCTTACGACAATGTAGTAGGTTGAATCAATTTTGATTCTACTTTGTGTCACCACCATCAAACTCAAAAATACCACCTTTGAATGAGTTGTTACCACCCACCATGGGCATGTAACCATAAAGGGACCATCTTCATCCTACACTACTACCACTTCTAAATACAACGTCCTCGACCATCTTGGGAAAACCCCCATGCAAATCTCCATCTTGGAACTCCTCAAGACATCCACCATCCACCATGAAATTCTTGACAAGGCCCTCCAAGAGTCACATGTCCCCATTGACATACCTCCCGCCCAATTCCAAAATATTATCGCTCAATTATCTTCATCCTACCATCTCACCTTTAGCCATGCTGACATGCCACCCATTGATCCCACACATAACAAAGCACTCCACATCGAAGTCCAAATCTCCAACCATAAGATTAAGAGGGTCCTCTTGTATAATGGATCTAGTTTGAATATATGTACCTTAAAATTCATAAAACTCATGGGGTATTCAATGGTTGATTGAGAGTCTCTAGTCATCTCCATCAAGGCTTACAACAATAGAGAAAGGGAGTCCGATGGTACCATATGTCTCCCTATCAAGGTGGGCCCACTCACCATGCCCACTCTATGTCATGTGATTGATCTTGACCTTCCATATAAGCTTCTCCTAGGCTCACCATGGTTGCATGCCATGCAAGCCATTCCATCCACCTACCATTAGTGTCTCAAGTTCCCTCATAACGATGTGGAAGTCACTATTCTTGCCGATCAATAACCCTTTGAATATTGTAAGGCCTTAGAGATTGTTTATGATCAACAATTCCATTGTCCAAGCACCTATGGGGACCATGTCAAAGAACCCTCATCCACCCATCTACGTCATCACCCACTCCACAAGTCACCATCGATCCATCACAAGCTTCCACCTCATCCTCCACCCCTACACCTCAAAAGGTCAAGATCATAGACAAGGGTGTGGCGAATATGAGCTTCACAATGCCTTCCATGTGGGATAGTTACCATTGTCCCCCCGCTCCCATGGTCGTCATCTTTAGAAGAAGGACTAAGAAAAATAGCATAGGATCAATGACAAAATTCCCTTTGTACCAGCACAGGTCTCTAGAGAAGAGGAAGCCAAAGAAAAAGATTTGAGTGATTGGCTCTACCATGACGAAACCATCCCAACACCTGTAAATATGGAATACTTCAAAGAAAAATATCCTGTACTATTTCAAATTTGTACCAAAATGCCTTACTATGGAATGGGACTTGGTGTCGATGAACAAGGTGTTACAGAACCTATCCCGATTGATCCTACATCTCCCAAGAAATATTCTCAACACTTCAGCTTAGGATATGTTCCACCAACTGTGATAATCTGTGGACTTGCTAAAACTTCAGTAGATGTAATGGAATCCTCTTCTAGTGTTGAAAACATCACTTTGAGTGTCATCATAGCTCCATGTGAAGATCTTGATATTTCATGCATTTTCCTTAATAACACCATCTTCATTATTGACTTTCCTCTCATCCATCTTGAACGCATTGCTTGGGATTACCAAGGACACTCGCCTCTCAACATGTTTCCAAATGATGAGGCCCTCTCTACATTCCTAGAACTCCACAACACCTCACAATGACATATTCTTACACGCTGATGCCTATTTTGGGGAAGAGGAGATCCTTAGTCCAAAAAAGCAAAAATAAAAAAAAGAAAATCATCCCCTAGTGAAAACCTCTTTGAGGCACTTTTGGACACAAAAGAGAAAAATAAAGATGTATCTCCTAGTGAAAACCTCTCTGAGGTGCTAGAAGATGAGGATCTCCCTCTTCCCCTCATACCATCTCACTGGCAAGAGCATTCCAATATTCTAGTCGAAGGCACCCAAGAAATCAACCTCAGAACGCAAGAATTGCCCAAGCTTACGAATCTCGCTGAAAGTCTCGGCACTGAAGAAAAATCCAACCTCTCCATTGTGCTTCATGAAGCAACTGATGTGTTCTCTTGGTCCTATGCTGATATGCTAGCATTGGATCCATCCTTGGTTGTTCACCATCTTGTGGTACATCCTAACACATGACCTATTAAGTAGAAACTCCACAAGATGCACCCTCAAGTTTCCTTGTTCATTAAAGAAGAGCTGCAAAAACTATTAGATGTTAGCTTTATCTAGCCTATCAACTATCCAGAATGGGTCTCCATCATTGTTCCTATTGGTAAGAAACCTGGGGGCATCTATTGTTGCACAGACTTCTGAGACCTTAATAGAGCATGTCTAAAAGATGATTTCCTGCTCCCCAACATTGACATGGTTGTAGATCTCATAGTAGGACATGAGATTCTTTCCCTCATGGATGGCTTCTCTGGGTATAATCAAATCAGGATTTCCCTTGAAGATCAACACAAAACCACTTTTATCTATCCTTGGGGCACATATTACTGGAAAGTCATACCCTTTGGCCTAAAGAACATGGGGACAACCTATCAACATGCAATGACTACCATCTTCCATGACATGATACAAAGAATAATGGAAGACTATGTGGATGATCTCCTAGGGAAGTCTAGATCAAGGGAAGACCATCCTGAGGTCTTGCGATAGATCTTTGCATGACTCAGAGAGTACAAGCTTCACCTCAAGCCCAAGAAATGTGTCTTCGACATAACATCAGGAAATCTCTTAGGGTTCATTGTTCCTGCAAGGGCATCGAGGTGGATCCCACTAAAGTCACAACCATAACAAAAATGCCTCCTCCAAAGATGCTCAAATAGCTTGGAAGTATCCAAGGCAAACTACAAGCTATACACAGGTTCATCACTGAACTCGCAAATAAATGTCATCCCTTCACCCATTTACTTCGCAAAGATGTACACTTTAAATGGGACCAAAATTATCAACACGCATTTGACTGCATCAAGGAATATCTAGCTTCACCACCACTCCTAATGGCACCTATCCCTAGAAAACCCTCATTATTGTATATATCAATGACTTCAGTAGCATTGGGGGCACTTTTAGTATAATAGGATGGTACTAGTTGTGAGAGGGCTATATACTACATTAGTAGGACTCTAGTCAGATATGAGCTTAACTACACCCCCATGGGACACGCACATCTAGCTATCATTTTTTCCTCCCAAAAGTTAGGGCACTACATGGTAAGTCATTCTATCAAGCTCATCTCTAAAGTTGACCCTCTTAAGTACCTACTTTCTAGGACCACACTCATAGGAAGAATGAAAAAATAGGTTATGTTGTTGAGCGAATTTGACATTGAATATGTTGACCGATGAGCAATCAAAGGACAGGTTGTAGCGGATCAGCTAGCCGAAGCACCCCTCATGGATTATCAACTGCTCTCCATCGATTTTCTAGATGATTCCATATTAACCATGACAAAATCAACAAACTGGAAACTATACTTTGATGGATCTTTCACCAATCATGGTTCAGGGGTAGGCATACTATTAGTGACCTCACAAGGTGACTATATATCTAAAGCATATAGGCTTGCTTTCCCATGCACAAACAATGTGGCCAAATACCAAGCTTTGATCATTGGTCTCAAAACAGGGGTACAATAGAATATCTTGTAGCTAAAGGTCTATGGTGACTCCCAGTTGATCATAAAGCAAGTAAATGATGAGTTTCTCACCAAGGAAGACAAACTAGTGCCCTATAAGAAAATGGTTGATGAATATAAACTATTCTTCACCTACATATAGTTTAATTAGGTACCTCACCTCCACAAACAAGAAGTTGATGCCATGGCTACCATTGGTTGTCTTTTGGACATGCCTCATGACAACCATCAGTGTGAGTTTCTTTTGGAACATCTCCTAATGCTAGCATATCGTGTCACTGAGTCAAAATTCATTTGTGAGATTATTTCTCTAGAAAATCCTTGGTATCATGACATCTACACCTACCTCCAACATCACACCTTTCCACCCAAATACACTCATAAACAACAAAGATCCCTCATTCACTGAGGCGCTCGCTACACTATGCTTCCTGACACCCTCTATTGCCAAAGCTATGATGGCAGTCTCCTTCGATCTTTAAACATGGAAGAAGCTTCTCTTGCCTTACATGAACTCCACTCAGGTATCTGCAGAGTGCACACAAGTGGTATTGTCCTAGCCAAGAAGCTCTTGCATACTAGATATTATTGGCCTACTATGGAACACGATGCATGTGAGTACATGAAGAAGTGTAAGCCCTATTAGTAGCATGGATATCTCATTCATGCTCCCTCTCAAGCATTGCAACCTATCACCACACCATGGAATTTCTCTCAGTGGAGCTTAGATCTCATTGGCAAAATCCAGCCATCCTCCTTTGATGAACACAAATTCATCATCACTGCCACCAAATACTTCACTAAGTGGGTTGAAGCCAGTCCTCTCACTGTTACCATAGGAAACCAAATAGCCAAGTTCATCCTTTACCATATCATATGTCGATATGGTATCCCATCTGCTATTGTTACCGACAATGGTAAACCTTTCAAAAACCATGATGTTTGTAACCTTTGTGAATAATTCCACATCCAACATCATTGGTCCACTCCATATTATCCCCAAGGTAACGGTCAGGCTAAGGTAACTAACAAAACCTTACTCAAAATCCTCAAGAAAGTTGTCAACAAAATTGGCCGTGATTGGCACCTCCACATCCATCCCACCCTTTGGGCCTATTGCACTAGCATTCGCACACCTACAGGAGCTATACCATATTCCCTAGTCTTCAAAGCTTAAGCTATCTTGCCAATAGAGATCGAATTTCCCTTATTGTGCATCTGCTTGTGTAATGCCATCACTGATGAGGAATACTGTGTTGCACACCTTCAAGACCTTGAGCTATTGGATGAACGGTACCTCAATGCCCTTAATCACCTCTAAGAATACCAAAACTAGCTTCACAGATCCTATAACAAGAAGATCTATGCTAGAGAGTTTGCATTAGGAGACCTGGTCCTAAAACAAAATCAAAGAAATCTGTGAGAGTGAGAAAAGAAAGGGAAATTTGAGCCAAATTGGCTAGGACCCTACATTGTCACTGCAAAGTACAGCTCTTGTGCATATCAATTCTCTACCCTTGAAGGACTTGATGAGCCTATGAACATCATCCATCTAAAGCGGTTCCATAGTTAGTTCACTGAATACCCTATGTCAAAGATACAAAAAAATTAAAAAAAAAAACTAAAAGATCAAAAAAAAGTAAAGAGAAATAATTTATCCTATGGTGAAAACCACTTCTTGTGCCACCTTGGATAAGTACCATGATGAAAGCCTGCTCGCAGGCATCATGTATAGGTTCCACCTAGATCCATTGTTCAAACCACCTTCTCATCATCATCCACACTATCCAGCATATCCCATGATTCCTTTATTTGAGCTTAAGAAAAAACCCATCATCTGAGCTTCCATTGTCCATCGTTCCCAAAATATCTCCCTCCCCATCCATACACTTGATTCTCCTCATCCATCGCTAATCTTGGTCCTTTTAGTGGTTTCACATAGACATCACATCTTTACACTACCATTTCACCACACCAACACCATCCCCACCATGGTTACGTCAGAAAACTGTTATCCATATCCTCTAAACCAAACCTCATTATTCCACATGAACCAACCCCTATCTTTACATCATCAAGTTGCCCAGAACTACATATCATCATCACCCACATTGTAATGTGCCTTGACTCCATGGATACAAGGAATGTAGGCAGTCTAGAATACAAAGGAAGTATCTAGTACGTAGGTACATACAATGCACCCATCCAACCCACTTGGATGGTCCCACTTTCCTGAGCTTGTTGATTGCACTTGAGCTTCAAATGATACACTTTCTAGGCATCCTATCAAGGCATAACAATCCCATGAAAAATCTTTCACTAACAAATTAACTTTTCCATAACTAGCGGCCTATGTCCCTCGCTTATCCTTAGTTTATCTTAATCCACCATTGATTCTTGTCCTAGGATGCATCATTCCTACAATGGACAAAATCACCAATCCTTCATCCACCCTTTGGCAAGAGATACAATGGATGTGTGTTTTGGATTAGTCAGTCTTTTGGTCTTTGATTTTTATTTTGTTTACCATTCTTGGATTATATCAAAGCTATCTCAATCTCATTATATCATGGCATGTGCTGAAAAATCTAGAATGGGGCATTGCCATTGCTTTTGTATGCCGTGCTTGTGGGAAGTTCTCATTACTCCATCATAGTATTCATATCTTGTGAATTGTAGGGTCAGTTTTGGCATAGCATCTCCCTTTTTCATCTAAGGTTCCTCATACCTTTGGTGTGCTGAGGGTTTATGCTTTGAATCCCCCTCATTTGTTAGACAAGGTTGTACTATCATGGGCATGCATGGGTTCATCCTATTGTTCATAGTGTCAAGTCCTATGCATGGATGCCTTGCCACCTTGGTTCCACATACCATCATGCATAACATCCCATGCTATATCAATAGTAGCACTCATTTTTATTGGCAGAATGTCTCAATATGATGTCATCCTTTTATCCTATACATTTACATCTACCCTCATTACCCCATCTCACTACTTTTGCTTCAAGATTCATCAACACCTACATTTCCATCACCCCCTACTTTCTACTAACCCATATCCCCCTACCATCTTGTGACCATTTTCAGGGTCCTATTTGCGTATCATGATCACTCGCCTCATCATCTTACTGACCCCTATGCATCCATCCTCATGCATCACCCTACATCACAAACATGTTAGTCCAACTATAATCATTCAAATATCATATACATCACATATCATTCATCCATAAATAACCATAGATCATCCTGCATCACAAGCACGTTAGCATCACACATCCATAAATCCATCATAACACATATATACACTCCATCATGCATCCAAACACAAATCAAGTTATAACATCTCATACCAAAACCATCATAAGTACATGTATATATGACATAATGATATCCATAAACAACCAAAAGTACACACATAATCATATGACCATCACATCATAAATCAATGCATCCATCATATCTAATACATCATACACCAATGCATCCATCATATATAACACATCATAAATCCATACATCCATCCATAACACATAATATATTGATCGAACAATCCATCATATACATATCCAAATGTGATCATGATACAGAATGTGGTCATTAGACCAATTAAACAATAGTATATGTATACATTATGCCCCTAGGTGGAGTTGTCCCTGCTTGAAACCTCTTATTCAGCTAGTGTTGAATCCCTTTGAGGAGGGGCCCCCATACCTTGCTGACCTATCTGTCCCAGTTCCTGTGGAGGTGGCATCTGTACTACTACTAATGCATGTGATGGTGAGGGCTACTAAATAGACCTCTATGACCGTCCTAACCTCCTGGATCTAGAAGATGTTGACCAGCTATGGTAATTGACTCTCTGCTCTACTGGTACTAACCCCTCATAAAGTGTCCTATAGTACTAGGCCTCCCTAGTACTCTCCTGCATGATCCTCATCATCTCCCCCATCCCTGGACCTAATACCTGGTAGGCTTGGTCCCTCTCCTATACATACCACTGCGCTAACTCTTGAGCCTGTGTCACCTGTGCCTACAACCCTATAACCTGTGCCTGTATGGAACCTGTTTATGCCAACTCCCCCTATAATTGGGCTACCTGTCCCTCCAATTGGGCTACATGTGCCTCTAGCTGAGCTATATGTGCCAATAGTTGTTGTATCCAAGCCTGTGCTCTCGCCAACTCTGCATCACTCTCATCTCTGATTTGTCCTTGTAACTAGGCTACCAGTCCCTCCAGTTGGGCTATCTGTGCTTGTAGCTATCATATCTGCTCATGTGCCCTTGTCAACTTTGATCCATCATCATCATCACCACCAACCCCATCATCTCCACCATCTACATCCATCTCCTCTGCCCACACCTCCTCCACTTACTCCTCAACCTCATCATCCTCATCTCCATCGTCATCCTCTTACTCTACTACCGCCTCCTTTATTACCACTGCCTTAGCTGGTGCTACATATCCTGTTGGTAGCATGAGTCTCACTAGCCTCTGTTGTGCCCAGCACTGATTATATGTTGGTGTAATCCCTACATCCACTACATCCTGTCTCGCATGCCACACCTATGGCTGAAGTCCCTCAAACTCTACTATAACCATCTATGGGTCAGGAGCCAATCCCCACTAACCCTGTACCTCTCGTATCCGTGTGAACATCGCATCTACATATGGCACATCATGCACTAAACCAAACTGCTGCTGCACTTGCTCTAGCAAGTATCTATTGATAATCAGATGTGTTTGCCCCATCAAAAACTTTGACTGCATCGCATACCCCAGCTACACCCTATCCTCATGCCACCTCTCTACCTCCCTCCATGGCTACCATATGAACTCCACTATCTCATCCATCACTCACCTCCAGTATCTCATATCCCTCGACCGATGGTGGATTAAATGTCCCTTGTAGGCATAAGCAAATGGCTGATGCCTTGGCCTATCTCACACTACCAACAACTGAGTCATTGATATGTACTCCCATGCCTAGATATGTAGCAATGTCACCTTGCATCCCAAGCTCCTAGATCATGTGTACACTACAACATCCATGTCATGATATAAATGCGCCAGTATGCATGGCCCCCACGCATAGGTCACACCATCTCAGATCACCCACAATAGAACCACTCCCCAACCCATGGGATGTGATCTCCTGTCTGGGACCAATGTCCCTGCTATCAACCCTGCTAAAAATATGGGCAATTGATATAGGCCCCTATCTATCGCTAGTTGGTCTATCATCTCTGTCTCGTCGCCTCCATATGGCACCGTCTCAGGGAAAACACCTCATCTACATATGCTCGTCCATGTCACTGATCATACACCACCCTCTTGCCATGTATGGGGACATGTAGGATCCTCCATACATCCTCCAACATAATCATCGACTCCCTTGTTGGCAAAAAGAAGACACACTGATTTGTCTGCCACTGCTCCACTAGTGTGGTCATCATCACCCTATCTGCTCGTATCCATGACATCTTTGTGATATGCCACAATCCTACCATCCATTAGAAGAATCTCTCCATCCTATCCAGCTCCCCCCACAGGTCAAACATCACTAACCGCCTCTCCCGTGACTGAAGAACATCCCCATCCTCCTGCATCATCCAAAAATGCATCATGTTAACCTTTATTTGAAACACTTCCAATTTCCCTCACACCCAACACACATTTATTCTACCCATCAACATGCCTTTGGCATGCCCTAAACCCTCAAATCATCAGCGCGCCTTCCCCATGCCCTAATCCCTTCCTCCTACGCTTGACCTTGTCCTACTAAAACTAACCCCTTCTTCCAGGAAGGGTGCCCCTCGCCCAGCCTCCGCACCCTAACCCTAAAGCATTTACGTCCTTCAAAAATAAGCCATTCAATAACCCTAGTCCAAAACTTTTTAAAAAAAGAAAAAAACACTAAAACAATAAAAAAAACATTAAAATAATTCAAAAAATTCAAAAAAACATTAAAAACAATTTTAAAAAAACCAAAAGTCTTGACCAGCCTGCGCCCGTCGAGTGCCACAGCGTTAGACCGGGTGCTGGCCTGCACTAGTTGGGCGCCACAGCCCTCAGCTGGGTGCCACGACACTAGGTCGACCACCACACCACCGGCCCCAAACCCTACTTCATTCCAGTATATGCCACTTCAAATCGCCCCCCCAACATCGTAAAAAAATAAAAAAATCCTTTCTTTAAACCACCTTTTTTTTCAAAACCCTAACCATAGATGACTATTCAAAAAACTCACATAAACAAAATAAATAAAAATCATAAGGATGGCGAAATGTACTTATCAGTTCGCCTACCATTACGGGTCGTAGGTACTCCCTCACTTGCTCCGCCTGGTGCTCCTCTCATGGGATGCCCTCCATCTCTCCACTCTCCTTTTTTCTCTTCTCCACACACTCCTCTAACTCACACAAGCCAAATGAGCTTTATGAGGTTTTTTTCTCCATTTATCACCCCCCAACCCTAATTTTTCTTTTTCACCCCCATTTGTTTTCTTCTTTTCTTCTTTTTTCTTTTTCTCCCCTTCTTTTTTGTTCTTTTCTTTTTTTCTCCCACCACTCCACTTTTTTTTACCTCCATTACACCTTTTTTCTTTTCATTCTTCAGTCGCAGGACCCCTTTTTCCTTCGCTTCTATCACTTTTCTGCTTTTTTCCAGAGATCACTGAAAATTTTATTTTTTCTGCCAATCTCTCGAGGGGACATCACCTAGTCACCCACTTCCCTCCTACTCACCTACCGGGGCATATCTATCAAAAAATTTATATTCTTTGATATCCCATCAACTGCGATAGCAATGCACCATATCAATGAGGGGCAAAATGTAGACATCTGAAAATGGTCATAGCCACTTTCATCCACCTACGCAATCCAACCCTAATCTCACTTATATCATTCCATTCGACCCAATTATTAATTAAATAATTTTTAATTATTTAATTAATTTATTCCGAACTTTTTCCCTTTCACAAAAAATCAAATTCTTCTACTATAGTTTAAAAATTAAATATTTTTTACTATAGTTCATAAATCACATTTCAAAATTAAATAAATTATCATATCTATTTAATTCCCTATTTTATTCACTTTTGATTTTTTTGTTATCATCATTATCTTCTTCTAATCCATGTGCACATGAATTAATTTTAATTAATTCATTATTACAAACCCCCATGTTTCTAGAAGTCCATTTCTCATCTTATGTACACACATGTACATGACAAGTGGTACTTTGGGAGCATGGTCAAATCTTCCATATGTGTACATTTGTCCTGTTTCTTCCACCCCACTCCATGTGTCACTATTCATCTCAATTTAAAATTACATGTGGTACTATTTGAAGACTATTACTCCAATTTAAAATTCCAATTGTCTTCTCCATCCAATTTAAAATTCTTCACTAAATCCAAGCCTTATCTTTTCATAAATGAGTCCTTACATGTCATACACCTACCCAATCCTAGCCATCCATCCATTCAAACTTCCAATCTCATCCATTGATCATCCCTTGAATCTTGGAACAAACTTCTCATCCAATCCTAGCTTGCCATTTGTTCAATTCTCCTTTCTTAAGGATCCTCAAGCAATCTCAACCATTGATCTTCCAAATTGATCCTAGCCCTTCAATCCCATCCCCAAAATATAAATTGAGGCCTCCACCTCCCATTTTTAACAAGCCATCATATGCAAAGAAACCCTATCAAGTTGAGTGCTCACAATCATAGAATTAGTGCAATCATAAGTAGCTTAGTTTGGTTTCATAGTCATATAGGACATATCATTGTTAATGTTCTTAGATAGGGTGAAAATTAGATAGATTAGTGCATTCTCAATTAGGTCCAGTCTTGAAGTCCCTTGGACTTGGGATTGGGTGCAATTAGGATAGTTAGCATCCGATTTAGGATCCCATTTTCATAGGTAGACACTATAAATCAACACTTAATCAAGCCATTTCTAAAAACACTTTTGAATGTAATGTCATGCTATCCAAGTGAGCAACCAACAATCAAATCTCAATATTAAGAATCTATTGGAGCACAACCACCATTTCTTGGTGCAACAAGGGCTAATTTGGTAAGAGATTTCTATTTTTTCATTTGATTTTGCTAACCCCTTACTTTAATCAGAGGTGTTAGATACAAAATAAGATCTTTGATTTGATACATTGTTCCTTATTTTGTTTCATATTTTAGCATACACAATAATTATTAAAATTTTATAGAAAATAAAGAATAAATTGATTGGTTGATCTTTCTAAAAAATGAATTTAATTGAATATAAAATAGTTACATAAGACATTAAGTTACCGTTTTTAGTGAATATAAGCTAATTACATGTCACATAAATATATGTTCTTACTATTTAAAACAATATAAATATTACAAATTATATTTGAAACTTATCTAATTTTTATTTATATTGATTACTATAAGTATGTGGAGAGATGGAAGCAAGGATTCTCATGTCATAAAAGCCAAAGCACAACTAGCATTTATTTTTTTTAAAATATACTCTTCAAATAAAAATAAAGTAAAGAATGTAGATGAAAAAAAATCTCAACTAAAAATTAAAATCTATGTGTCCATATATATGTGTTAAATAAAATAACTTTAAAATAAAATAAAATAATTTATATTTCTTGGTATTTTTTAAGTAGATGTATTTAAGATATCTAGTATTCCTACTGTCTATAATCTTCCTACCATGACAAAAAAAATCATGACATTAAAAAACATATAGCAATTAAAAAAACAAGGAAAAAAGAGATACTAATTTGAGATTGATTGGTAATCTTCACTCTACTTAAATATCATCCATTTCAATGGTCAAACAGCTAGTAGTAATTTTTTTTTTATAAAGAAAAGGTGACGAGCACCCATACCATTAAAATTAAAAGTTTAAAAGTTTATATAGATTTGATAGAGTCTACCATAAATGATAGTAGGAGCAATCAAAAGCTAGAAAAAAAGGCCCTATACTGGCCAAATAAACAATAGAGAAACCCCGATAACAAAGGAAGACACAGCTAGAAAACCACCCAAGCGGCTACAGACGTGGACAAAACACAACCACCCTGACCGCATAAGAAAATAAGGAACCACCAACCTGCACCACCATCTGACCTAGAACCGCCACCAACCAAAAGCAAAAAATATCGACGTCAAAAGCACCCATCAGAGAATGGAAACAAAACCTACACTATGGGGCTTGCCGCAGGGAAAGCCTCCAAGATAATCTATAGTGAACCACATCCTACCTTCTCTTAGTTGCCATCATCACCTTCCTCAGGTTCGTTGAAAGCATCTCTCAGGATGTGAGGTGCCAGATCCAGAGCATGCACCCCCAGAAACCTAATACCTATAATTGTATCCTTGATGCACTTAGCATCCTTTTTTGAAAACACATAACTGAGGGTGACCAGCTCATTATTGAGGACATCACTGCTGAGAGACTTAAGGGAAGATTGGAGAGTTTGGTATATCACCTGATGAGGAGCATAACACCTCAATGTCTGGAGCTTGAAGA
This sequence comes from Cunninghamia lanceolata, assembly GCA_027924645.1. Lineage (NCBI taxonomy): Eukaryota > Viridiplantae > Streptophyta > Pinopsida > Cupressales > Cupressaceae > Cunninghamia > Cunninghamia lanceolata. Next base: position 1,274,629 of record BSBN01000912.1, read on the forward strand.
GGCCTCCAATATGAGCATCACCTTGGTATAATTCGTAACCTTTCACTGCCTCTGCCCACCTATCCATAGTATAAAAATTATTGCAGAAAAGACCCCCAACCAGCTTGTGCACGTACTCAGCATCCTAAACAAGATCCATAATGTTAGATAAAATCTAAGAGACTATATCTGAATAATTAAGGATCATCCCTACGTAGCCTTTGATCCCTTTGTGACCCACCACATAGTGGACTGCGAATTGAATCAATGTGCAATCATGATCAATGAGAGTCATTAGATTAGAAACCCTCACCTTCCCCCACACTTCTAGTTCTCAATCCAGAGGGGGGAAGAATAATCTCTGGTTAAGGCACGTTTGGCCATAGATGGGAGAAGACATAAACACAGGGGACAAAGCACGCAAGTAGGCAAGGAGGCTAAAAATGATTCTGTAGGGTGGGAAGAAGACAAAAAAGTAGTATAAGAATGACAACAAAGCATAAAGAGAAGAAAAGATAGCCTTACTCAAATATTAGGCTCAATCTTTTCTAATGATTCTATAGCTGCGAGGGGAATTGTCATAGGAGAAGCCACACGAACCACCATTAAAATCCTAACGTACTTCATTCGCAGGGAGTGACATCAAGGGTGGCACCTAAAGAAGGTATGAGAGACATCAAAAGGAGCAAACAATCTAGCAGGATGTGGTAGGACACATTGGAAACATGAGGAGGATTTGAAAAGGATAGCAATGAAGAAGACAAGACAACTAGCCGATACACTAACTCCAGAAGAAGGAATGAGGACTGACAGCCGCCCACTCCCCATGGATTGACGATCCTAGTTTAAAATCCCCATCTGCTAGAAATAAATGTCATAAAGAATCAGAGCATTGGAAGGGGTACGACAAGGTTGATAATCCCAAGGAGAACAAATGCTTCTAGGCATTCAAAAAAATTTCTAGGTGTCATGAAGACAGGTGTCAAGGTCTTCCATTGAAGCCATAGAGCCCACCACCCAACCATGCCTCGAAAGACACACAGACAGGACTAGCCAAGTATACTCCAACGGTTCACAAGAGGATGTCCAGGTGTATAGGTAAAAGCAACACTTATAAAAATAGATTTAAATAAAATCTTTGTCTTTTTCCAACAATGAATGCAGGCCTAAGGGCCAATTAGAATCTACGACTGTGAAACAGACAACTTGAGCCACCTGATCACATGCACTATTCGCTAGGCAATCTGCAACTTTGTTTGCTTCTCAATAGCAATGTGAGATTTTGAAGGAGTCAAAATTCTCTAGCAGTAACCATACTTGGTCTAAAATGTAAGCAAAATGCCAACTTTGTAGTTTTCTAGTTTGAACCACTGAGATGACAACTTGAGAATCACCTTCAAGCCATATGTGGCGGGCTCCATATTCTAGGGCTAACTACAAACTGTGGAGCACTGCAAAAGCTTCTGTTCTATTATTTGAGCCACATGGAAGTTTTGTACTCTTAGCTGCCAATAGATTACCTAAGGAGTCTCTTAAAACACATCCCATCCCTGATGGTCCTGGATTGCCCTAACTAGCCCCATCTACATTAATTTTAATAAACGGGAAAGTTGGCGGATTCCATTTCACTTCAGCTCGATTAACTTTAGGCATATTCCTCTGGAGAGATGACCCAGGCACTGGTTTTTCTAAACCATGCCAAATTAGACATGTCGTATTATCCCAAGAAATCCAAGCACTCTCCCTAAGGCCATCTCTTTTAGCTTTGCATTCAATGCTTTGACAATAGTTGCCTCTAGTCTTTTCAGGAAGAGATGTAACGGTTTAGATTTATCTCTAAAGATTCTAAAGTTATGCTCTTTCCATAAGTGCCAAATCAGCAAGGAGGGTGAAATTAGCCATATGTTATGGAGGGTGGAGTCTTGGATGAGATGAGACCATCCTCTAAAGAGTTAAAGAAGTGTCTCTGGGAGGGCCACAGACTAATTTAGCTTCTTAAGTAGCCAACACCATGCTTCCTTATTATAAATGCAGTGGACAAGGAGATGATCAACAATCTCTTCTTTATCCCCACACAGGACACATTTGAAACTCTTACCTAAACCCATCCTATGAATTCTATCACCTGTCAAGATTCTATTGTTGAGAGCTAGCCATGAAAAGGTTCCCGCCTTCGGAAGGAGGACATCAGACCAACATAAGTGGGCTAGCCAATTCATGGCTTCTTTCGAGGAGAGGAATTTATAGCCTTTCTTAACCTTATAAGAGCCCGAGCCATCACCCAACCAAATCAGTTCATCTTCCTTTTGGAATGGGTGAATGATTCTAACTTCTAGGATAGACTTGAGGATAGATTTCTGATTGTCTGGTATATCAAACTTAGAGAAGTCTCTCTAGCTCGCTCTTGGAGGGATGTAGCTCTAATTAACCTGTATATAATTCACCACCTTATCACCCCATCTTCTCTTGAGGAACAGTTGTGGCTTCCTCAGGTCCTCTCTCTTTGCCAATATTAGATACCCATTCCATGAATCATCCCTGAAATTAGCCTTAAGCCCATTATGAATAGCCCATGAGAGTTTGGATAAAATGACCTCTCTACTTTTCTTAATAAAATTCCATATGGAAGAGCCTTTTGGAGGGTTTGCGAAAGTGAAGATTCTTTCCAACAAGTCATTGTCGAGATATTTTTCTTACATCAATTTAGCCCATTTAGAGTGAGGCTTCTTGTACATTTTCCACGCCAGCTTCGCCCCAAGCACTAGATTCTACAAATCCTGGTTGATAATGCCTGCACCTCTAAGGGGGTAGGTTTTCATACTTTATCCCATGAGATGAGATGAACCTTTCTCTCCTCTGAGGAGCCTTGCTAGATGAATCACCTATAGATCCTACCTATATGCTTTGAAATTCCCTTAGGCAGTTGTAAGGCAAACATCATATAAACTGGAATTGCAGATAATATGGATTTCACCAAAGCAATTCTTCCTGCCAATGAGAGCCACCTTTCCTTCCAAGTCCCAATCTTGTGCTCCAAAGTATCCACAACCTCTTTCCATAGAGCTAACTTTTGCCTCCCATTAAACAAAGGAATCCCAAGGTACTTACCAGGCAAGGATTCTATGCCAAAGTTAAAAATATTTGAAATATCTTGTTTAGAATCCTCACTAGCAAAGAAGAGGTAAATTTTAGATTTATCTTCATTAAATTTCTGACCCGAAGCTTGGCGATAGCTCTCTAAAACCTCCTTAATCGAAAGTTCCTCCCTTACACATGCTTGCCCAAATAGGATTGTGTCATTCGCAAACAACACATGAGAGAAGGAAGTTGAGAATTTTGAAATCCTTAAACATCTCCAAGCTTGCTAGCTACTTGCATATCTTATCACCCAGGATAATGCTTTAGTCATAATGATAAAAACATAGGGGTAAATGGGGTCACCTTGCCTCAAGCCCCTTGAAGATACAAAAGGAGCAGTCTCTGTACCATTAACAAGAACTGAGAAACTCACACCTGAAAAGCATGTCGAAACCCACTTGATCCAACTCCTGCAGAAGCCTAATTTTGGCAATATATTCAAAAGAAAGTCCCATCTTACACGGTCATATGCCTTCGCCATGTCCAGTTTGATCACCATATTGGGCTCCTTTCTGAGCTTTACTAAATGTTGAATTTCATGAACTAGGATTGCACCTTCTGCTGCTTTCTCCAGCACAAAGCCACCTTGTTCCTTCGAGATGATTGTAGGAAGGATAGGGGCCAACCTTATCACTATTGCTTTTGAAATGATCTTGTAAACAAAGTTACATAATGATATATAGTTATGAAATCACTTAGAGAAGAGGGCGCTTTACCTTTAGCAATGAGCAAAAGATTCATACATTTGAATTCCTTCAAGAAATTCTTGAACTTTCTGGATTCCTCCACCACTAGGGAAACATCCTTCCCTACAATATCCCAACACTTATGAAAGAAAATCCTTGCCCAACCATCTGGTCTCGGAGCTTTATCACCCTCCATGGAGAAGACAACTGCCTTAACCTCCTCCTCTATAAATTCCTTCATTAGCTCCATATTTTGTTCTCTAGAAATCAAGGCAGACAAGTTCTCAATGTTAAGGACGCTTGAGGCTGGGTATCATTAGCCGAGAGCAAAGAATTGAAGAAGGAAATGACTTCCAACTAAATTTCATCCATATTTTCTAAGAAGGACCCATCTACCCTTTTAAAGCAGGTTATAGCATTGTAGTGATTATAGATTTTAGCTAAAAGATGAAAGAATTTCATGTTTTGGTCTCCTTCTTTAAGCCATGATTCTTTCAATTTCTGGTGCCAAAAGACCTCTTCCCTTAATAGCACTTCTAATTCTAACTTCAAAGACCTCTCAAGGCAAGAATTAGACTCATCTATGTCATCCTTGATGATATCTAGCTCAACAACTTCCAATTGTTTAGAAATCCTGGATTTTTCTGCAAAAGTATTCTTGAAGTGAAGTCTATTCCAGACTTGGATTTTTTTCTTTACAAATTCAAGCTTATTCACCAATTGAAACATTTTGGAATCTTGAATAAAAGGAGCCGACTACCACCACGACCCTATATTTTGGAGAAAGCTTGGATCCTTAAGCCACATTTCTTGAAATTTCAAATAAGACCTCTGCCACTTCTGAGCATTTCCCACGGCTAGAAGGACTAGGAAATGGTCTGAGCTTGAGAAAGGTAGGATGGAAGAAGAGATCAAGTTGTTACCTTGTAACCAGATTGGAGAGATGAGAAACCTATTGAGGTGTTCCACTATCTTGCCACTATCTTTCCTAATATTCGACCAAGTGAAGTTACCATTGGAAGGCTTGTAATCCAGGAGATTATTACATGTTACAAAATTCTTGAAGTCTAACTGCACTCGTGATTGGCTTATGGAGCCACCAATTTTTTAGAGGACTCAAGTACAACATTAAAATCTCCTCCCACAATCAAGTAATCCATATTAATATAACTTAGCAAGGAGGTTAAATGCTTCCAAAGATTCTATTTTTGAAAAGCCCTTGAAGGGCCATAAATACATAGGATCCATACATCTTTCCCATTAAAAAACCAGAGAATTTCCCCAGGATCTAGTTTTCTCTATTACCCATGACTTCCATCTTTGGCAAATGATTCTTCTAGAGCACTACTAGACCTCCTGAAGAGCATTCTGCCAGGTGGAACACTGTTTCCCAGTTTGACCATTTATTGAACATGTAAATGCCTTGCATTTCAGCCAGCTTTGTTTCTTGAAGGAAAAAAATATTTTCTCCCACCCCATCAATCTGAGACTTGATGAGGTAGATTTTGTTAGGGGCATTAATGCCCCTAACATTCCACGTAAGGAGCCTCATGGCTCCTGAGGAGAGCCATTCGTCCTCCTCTACTTAAGATGATTGTCAACATAAGTCTGGACTATCAATCTATTTGAGAACTTTTGATTTCTTATGCCTTGAGCTCCTCCTTGGCTGTGTAGGAGATTCAGAGCAACTCCTTACTACAAAAGGGGTTTGGAGAATTCCTAGATCTCTGTTGTAAACCTCTAGTTCATCCTCCTGCAAGATTTCCATCACCATCTCATCAAAGAGAGAATTTGTGGTTTTACGGATGACTTCTTCAAGGAGGGTGTGAAGTTTGACATCTCCTGAGTCCTCCTTGTCTTCTAAAACTTCACTCTGGCCAAGTATACTCTCTGGTTGGGCACCATCCACTTGGATCTCCTGTTCATCTTCCAAGAGAGAGACTTCCAACTCATGATTCTCCAGATTATCTAGAACCAATACAGAGGTCATTAGAGAAACCACACTATTTAGAAGGGGCTAGAGATTGGTATGCTGAGGGATCCCTTCGATCTGTACATCACAAACAAGTGGGGTATCCTTCCTTTCTTCCTCTCTCAAGGGGTTTGTGACAACAGTCTTAAAGCCTTCAAATAGGGAAACTGGAGATGTCAAGTTGATTTCCTCTACATATTCTGATGTGACCCTTCACAAATTTCTGAACCTATAGAAACTTCTCTATCCTAGGAACCATTTATTACTTCTTCTACATTCATTCCACCAACAGAGCCTTCCTGTAGACTATCACTTGGTTCTTTCAAACTCATGCTCGAGCCATGAGGTGGTGTCAAGGCCTTTCCTTCCTCCCTTACAAACCCTAGCATTCTATGCATTCTCACAAGGTCATCATCAGTGAAGCCATCAACCAAATAGATTTCTTGTACCCATTGGTTAGCTGGTGAGTTAAGTATTATGCATTTGGGTAGGGGCTCTTCCATCTCCATGATAATACAAATTTTCACTGTGGGAGTGAGAAAACAGTCAAAATTGATTTCTAGTTCTTGAAAAGAGCCAAAAGCATTACCTATAGCTTGGATGGTTTCTGGCTCCCTGTATTCAACCGGTAAAAATGGGAGTTTAAGACACATATGGAGCAATGGAAGTTTCTCCCCCCCACATCAAAGTTTTGTTTCCACACCTGGCAAAAAACTATTGTGTTTGCAAATTTCCATAGTCTTTTTTGTAGAACTAAATCTCTATCCTCTTTCTTCAAAAAGTGGAAGGAAAAAAAGCCATTACCCATCGAGTTGGCCTCCAAGGGCTCTAGCCATTCTCTTTTTGTCCATTCTAAAAAGTCCTCAGAGGAGAAATGAGGTGATAACACTTTACCTATCAATGCTGCATCAAACAATGAGGACGTCCTTTCCTTCAAGCCATCACCATTGAGAGATATACTGATATGTTTCTTATCTCTTCTTATAACTTTCTTTGATGTAGGTTTGGGAACCCATACTTTTTTTGTCCTTACATCCCTCTCCATCTTCTTTTGTCATTCCTTCCCCTGGGATTTATCACCCTATATAGAAGCGCCTAGTTTGAGCTTTCTTTTTAAATGGCCCCTTTGCTAATTTCAATGCTTCTTTCTCTGCTCGTGAAAAGAGCTCCATTTGGGTGTTTTGAACTTTGGACCCCTTTGAACTATGGACTCACTACTCAAAAAGTTATTAAACTCTTCCCACTAAGAGAGAAATGGTTTTCTCCATGAGGGAGATTTTAAAGCAACATTTCTAGAACTACCCCCTTGCCTAGAGTCACGTTCATTCCAATAGTAGGTATCACGCTTTTCTCTACTCAAGGAAAAGTTCCTTCCAAGATTTGTATCCTCCACTGAAGGGTTCCAGGTCTTTCCCTATAATGATTTCTTATGTGGCCTTCCTGGCTATCCCAGTTCAAAATTATTGCTAGAGAATCTGTATGGTTCTTGGTTTGAAAAAGTAGCCATTTTGGGAGAGCTCATATTGAGGACATTCCAAAATCACAAGCCCTCTAGTAGCAATTTTACACCTCATTCACAACAAAAAAGTGGTAAATAGTTGTCTTAATTTTATTAGCCAAAATTGACCTTTGACTATTAAAGTGGATGATATTTAAGAATATTCATCTTCCAGAAACACCTCATGTCATGTAAATTTCTCTGGCCAAGAGTGACTATCTGTAACATTGGAAAATGTCCCCTTGGGGGCTTTTCCCTCTTAAGGTTTAGCTCCCAAGTCTTTAATCTAGATTTAGGACATCTTGCATCATATTTTGGCATCCCGATAAGAAAACCCCAAATTGTCATGGCAAATAGGACCTAGGGGGACCACTTAAGATAGACCCTACCTAAAATAGGGGGGGAGGACTTGGGTGCATGTGCCCTAGTCCTACCCTATTTTAGGTCATACGTGATTTGAAAGTGTCAGTTTGTGACTATTATTTGGGTCCTATGCCAACACAGTAAGTTTGAATTATGAAATTCTTAGTGAGAGTGTTTGTAGTTGCATATATAAGCATGTTTAGGCATTCATTTGTAAACTAGATGGACATTAGATGATTATTGTGATCGTTATGCATTTTAAAAGTGATTCAAAGCATTCATTGTGTGGCAAGAGTAGATATTGTGTTGTTTATGTGTTTGTATTTACAGATTTGAGCATCCATCTCCTCCTGACATGAAGAGCTTCTTCCTTCCATGAGATCTTCACTACAAGGTGATTTCATTTGTGTTTTCAAGAATTTATCATTTAGTTTTTTCCTCTATCCTCCATGGGAACACACTCTCTATCTAACAACGGTGTTCGGAAGACTTGAATGTCTCTCCAGGGCTTGACTGAGGCAAGCCTCTAAACACCACAACCCCCTCTCAATTTTCCCATGATTGCAGGTTATAGGTTGAAGAAGAAGGAAAAGTGGAGTTGCAGAGGAGTGTTGCAGAGTATCAGAATTACAGATCAAAGTTGAAAATAGGGACCTGGACTCGGGCGCCTGCTCATTAGTCCTTTGGATCCTGTAATAGAAGAATCTTTGAGACAACAGGAACAATTTGCAGATAAAGTTCTTAGATCCCAAAAAAAGGTATGGCACTAGACTAGGGTGCCTTCTCATTAGTCCCTGACTATTTTGCTTCCTGAACATCAGAAACTGGTACACATTTGTTTGTTATTTTATATCTTTTGGTAGTAGCATTTTTCGGTATTCATCCATTTGCTTCCATATTTGCATAATTAGGGTTTTAAGCATAATTGGGCATAATCAAGCAATTAAATCATACAAATAGAATTTTCTCAACATTCTAAGTGACCAAGGGCTTGATAGTAGAGTCTTACTTGACCTAAGGTCCTTGAATGCTTTAGGGTGAAAGGAGAATACACCAAATCAACCAAATCAAACACTATCCTAATTTTACCCTAAACATTTTGGTGAACCCATGTTTTTAATGAATTTGGCACTTTTTTGAGTGTTTTGCTTTAGATTTACATTGAATTCATTCATTCATCTTATTGCATTGGAAAAATTACAAAAAAATTGGAAATTTGAAAAACAAATTGCATTCTAGGGTTTGCATTTTCATATAATTCTCATCAATAAATTTGAATTTAATTAAATATCTAGATTTTGCATTAGATCTGATATAAATTGCAGAAAATTATAAAAATTCAATCACTTGCATTGCATGTTCATCATAAAATTGCTAGGGTTTTGTTAGAAATTTTGAATTTTTCATATAACCTAGTAATTTCAAAAACTAGGGTTTGTAGGTAAAATCTTTCTTCAGACTTTTCTATTGATCTTACACACTCATTCAAATTTGTATTTGGCTATAGTGTTGTATTTTAGTGTAAATTTGCATTTAGATTTCAAAAATTTGCATTTTTACATAGAAAATTTCAACAAAAACTAGCATTTTTCATTAGATTTGCACTTGTATTTTGCATTGTAGGGTTTGAAAATCATTTTTAGATCTAAGTGGAACTAATTTTCATCATAAATCAGATTACAAAACCTTCATATAATATTTTGCATTCATTTACATTAAAATCTCATGCCTAGGGCTTGAAGAAACCTTGATTTTCACTAGATTTGGCATTGTCGACTCTCTAAATTTGTACCATAGGCATGTTGTGAAGAATATTTTTGCACTAATTGGTTGTTATCAGGGTCATTATCAACTACCCCTCCTAAAAATCTTCATAAAACCTTTTTATTAGGCTCTTGTATTGAAAATTTGGTGAAAAATTGCATATTTTTGCTATATTTGCCCTAGGGTTTGACCTAGATTTACACTCCAAGCGTGTTGTGACAAATTTTATGGCTTTAGGTGACTGATATTATTGCTATAATCTATTGCACCTCTCGAAATTATTTACAACACCCCTTTTGCTAAGTCTTGGAGTTGAAAATTTGTGAAAAATTGCATATTTTTGCTATATTTTCACTAAGGTTTGATCTTGAGTGTCACTATAAACATGTTGTGATGGATTTTTTGGCATTAGGTGGTTGTTATTACTATTATAATTTTTTGTTCATCATCATTTTCCTCACAACACCCTTTGTCATACTCTTTTGCATTGAAATTTGGTGTAAAAACCACATATTGTAGTGTATTTTCACTTGGTTTTGACTAGCCATCATCTTAGATTTGCATCAAGAGTGTGTTGTGATGGATATTACTACTGTATTGGACTGATATTAGACATATTATTTACTTCCCATGATCAAAATCTTTACAACACCTTTTCTTTCATATATTTGCATTGAAAAAAATAAAAATTCAAGCATTTTAGGTCATTTTTTACACATAGCTTTGCATTCATGGATTCTCCTAAGGACTCATCTTTGGAAGATTTATTTGAGTACATTATGAATTATGATAATTTTTGCAAATTCACTGATAAACATCCTCGATTCTTGCATCAAATAGCATACATCTACGACATTGACATGAATGTGAGCAATACTTGTGATATCCTTCGAACAATAGCCTATTTTGAAAGCTTTCTTTCTATTGTGGATGTTTTCCCTTCAATCTTGGAAAATCTCATTAAGTTTGTTGCTGAAAACAATCATGGAGAAAGTAGTAGTGAAAACATGATTCCCTCTCTCCCTTTGTTTCATGATGATATAATTCAAATCCTTTCTGAGACCTATGAAAATGGTATAGCAATGAGTGATTCATCGAACAAAGAGACTTGTCCCAACATAACCCCACTTATTGAGGATATTTTGGCACAAGAAGAAGACATCATTGATGCATTTGTCTACACGACTCTTCCATCCCTTCCTGCTCTCCCTAACCTGGATAATGCTTTGGATGATGCAGATTTTCTTTGTGATCATTTGCTTCAACATGCTGAAACTAAAAATTTACCACCTGATGTCCAAGAACTTCTCAATTACATCTTAAACAACGAAATGGATCATACATCTTTACTTCAACCCTCACATACCTGGGAAGACAATAAAATTTTAAACGACATTGAAGAACAAACCATTCCTCAAATGCAAGGTATTCCAACACCCTATATAGGGACTGAAATGGGCACTTTTTCGGGTTCCCCAACAATCTCATGGCATTACAAGAACCCCTATAACTGACATAGAAAATGACAACATCCCCTCTCTACCATCATCAATGGATACCTTTCCTACAAGGTTACCCTTGCAAACTCAAGAGAGAAGAAGAGATAAAGCCTTAACCATTAAAGTAAAGATCAAAATCGATGATGACCGCTAGCTCGGGTGTCCTACCAGGTAAGTATCTCTAACCCTTTATCTCTCATAATGTGTTTCCCCCATAATGTGATATGTGTTGTTTAGACCTCCTGGGATGACCCCTAATTCTCTTGTAAGGTTCGAGATACCAGGAGATTTCCTCTGTTGTGACCTTCTTCTATTTGTATCATCATTCTTCTATATTGACTTCTCTCTATTTTCATTGTTGTGTGTTGTGTCTTACGGACATAGCGTTGCGGTTGGTGAATTGGGGCACCCTCCTACGTGAATGTCCCTAAGGTTACCCTTGCAAACTCAAGAGAAAAGAAGAGATAAAGCCTTAACCATTAAAGTAAAGATCAAGATCCATGATGACTGCTAGCTCGGGTGTCCTACCAGGTAAGTATCTTTAACCCTTTATCTCTCATAATGTGTTTCCCCCGTAATGTGATATGTGTTGTTTAGGCCTTCTGGGATGACCCCTAATTCTCTTGTAAGGTCCGAGATACTAGGAGATTTCCTCTGTTGTAACCTTCTTCTATTTATATCATCATTCTTCTATATTGACTTCTCTCTATTTTCATTGTTGTGTGTTGTGTCTTACGGACATAGTGTTGCGGTTGGTGAATTGGGGGCACCCTCCTACGTGAATGTTCCTAAGGCACTTGTTTCTCCTCTCTTATTTCATTATTTCCCTTCCTCTAGTATTTCTACCTAGCAGGCGGATGAAAAAAATATTTATATTGATGCGGACCTAGCATCCCTTTAGCGACAAAAAAAAAAAAAAGACTTAGTTCCTAATATGACGATGGGGTTGTAATATATTATCCGAGGCTTGGCTAGTAGAAGCACTATGTGATTTCTGTGTAGTGATATTGATGATGTTTTATCTCACTTACAAAACATAACAATACTGCTGCTCTGTGCACTTTGTTTGTCTTTGAATCTAGCCTTGGTGACACTCAGTTTTGAGATTTTCGTGACATAGCCCCACAGTTATCCTCAATCTCTGAATTTGTAGTATAACCTTGGCTCTTTGTGTGATTGATCATATGCATTGATGTTGTTGTTTATTATGATTATGTAGACACTAACTTGTTTCTTGCAGGGATGTGTTTGTGGGAACATTTGGCGATCATAAAGTACATGTCACCTCCGGGGGGCATGGAATTTGCAAGAGTTTGTGTTCTCTTGTGTGTTTTCTTCCTACCTTAATGTGCTTGATATCGATACCTGATATCAACCATCTTAAGGTGGGGGCATATATAAGGTAAGTTGTCTGTTGTAGATGTTAGCAATGTGCTTGTCCTTAGGTGCAGTCTTAAAGGCTGGTGGCGATGAGTCCCTCCTACACTCTAAGTTTTGTTTGCAGTTAATCAATCATCAATCATCTTAAGCCCTCTGTAGAGGTGGGGATGGGAGGCGGGGAGCAGTTTTGTGACTAACTCAACCCTTAAGCGTGTCTTCAGCGATTATTGTGGCAAAGCCCAATCGTCGATGTGTGCCTGTAATGTGCCTAAGATGGTGATGAACCTAGAAATAGGAACACTCCATCACTTGTCTGCTGTGTTTTCTCCGTGTCTTCAAAATGTGTGTGTTTGGCATCCTTGATTTGTTTGGCATGTCTGTTTCCCTATGTGTAGTTTAAAGACCAGCGTGATGAGTGCTTCCTGCATTATGGGAGGTTTTGCGTGTCTTGCGTGTGTGTTGCCCCATATGTAGTTTAAAGGCTAGTGCGATGAGTGCTTCCTGCATAATGGGTGGTATGTTTACTTTCCTTGTACTTGCATCTGCATTTCATATATATATGAGAAAAATAAAAAGAAAAGAAAAGAAATCATTCATGTCTTCTATGCATTTACTATCTTATATACATTCAATGCTATATTCTCCGTGTTTTGCATGACTGTAACTATCTTCTCCGTGTTTTGCATGTCTGTTCTTGCCTTCTTTGTGATTGGCATGTCTTCTCCATGCTTGGCATGTTTGCTATGTTCTTGACCGTACTTTAATGCATGTATTGGCCTTGCGTTTATACATACATTAAAGTGGGGGCTAAATGTAACGTTAGAAAATGTCCCCTTGGGAGCTTTTTCCTCTTAAGGTTTAGCTCCCGGGTCTTTAATATGTATTTAGGACATCTTACATCATATTTTGGCATCTCGATGAGAAAACTCTTAAATGTCATGGCAAATAGGACATAGGGGGACCACTTAAGATAGACCTTGCCTAAAATAGGGGGGAGGACTTGAGTGCCCACGCTCTAGTCCTACCCTATTTTAGGTTAGGCCTGATTTCAAAGTGTCAGTTTGTGACTGTTATTTCGGTCCTATGTCAACACAGTAAGTTTGAATTACGAAATTCTTGGCGGAAGTGTTTGTAATTGTATATATAAGCATGTTTAGGCATTCATTTGTAAACTAGATGGATATTAGATGATTATTGTGATCGTTATGCATTCTAAAGGTGATTCAAAGTGTTCATTGTGTGGCAAGAGTAGAAATTGTGTTGTTTATGTGTTTGTATTTGCAGATTTGAGCATCCATATCCTCATGGCATGAAGAGCTTCTTCCTTCCATGAGATCTTCAATACAAGGTGATATCATTTATGTTTTCAAATATTTATCATTTGGTTTTTGCCTCTGTCCTCCAAGGGCATGCACTCTCTATTTGACAATGATGTTCAGAAGACTTGAATGTCTTTCCGGGGCTTGACTGAGGCAAACCTCTAAACACCACAACCCCCTCCCCATTTTCCCATGATTGCAGGTTACAGGTTGAAGAAGCAAGAAAAGTGGAGTTGCAGAGGAGTGTTGCAGAGTGTCGGAATTGTAGATCAAAGCTGAAAATAGGGACCTATACTTGGGCACCCGCTCATTAGTCCTTTGGATCCCACAACGGAAGAATCTTTGGGACAACAAGAACAGGTTGCAGATAAAGTTTCCAGATCCTTACAAAAAGCATGGCATTGGACTAGGGCACCTGCTCATTAGTCCCCAACTATTCTGCTTCCCGAACTTTGGAAACTAGTACACATTTGTCTGTTATTTTACATCTTTTTGTAGCAGCATTTTCCGGTTTCGTCTGTTTGCTTCTGTATTTGCATAATTAGGGTTTTAAGCATAATTGGGCATAATCAAGAAATTAAATCACACAAATCCAATTTTCCCAACATTCTAAGTGACCAAGGACCTGATAGTAGAGTCTTACTCGACCTAAGGTCCTTGAATGCTTTAAGGTGAAAGGAAGATACACCAAATCAAATACTATCAAAATATCATCGTAACAAATTTGTTTTTGCTTGAGTGTATTTTCTTTGTTTCCATATATGCAATATCTGTGAGCCTCAATTGTTCGCACCTTAAGCGGTGCAATGGTGGTCATTTTTATGACTGAAAAAACAGCTGCCCTACAAGAAGTTGGTCTCATATTTTCGCTAAGAGTTTAGCTTACAAGTTTCAGCCTCAATTCAGAACTTGTTCCATCTATTTCGGAAAATTATATGTAGCACGGCAATAACCAAAAGTTAAGCTTATTTATAACCAATGACTTTAGAATGTTGCATAAATATTATTAATACTTCATACTTTGGCCATTAATTTCACATGAAAATTTGGTTATTGATAAATAAAGTTTTTGATAAATTTGTGAGAAAAATGCCATTATAAAAATTCCCGAGTTCCATAATTGACAAACCATATAAGTTGCTTGAGTCACCTAGGTACTAATGATCAAGAAAGGATATACAGTTCAAAAAAAATGTTAACGCTATATGGTTTAAATATACTACTTTGATCAATAGACTATCTCAGAGGAGTTTCCTTCAGTGTTTTCTTTGCTTACCGTATTGAGTAAGCAAACCACATAACTCATATCAGGTCTCTCTTCCTTTTTTGGGTCAGCACATTTGAGGGCTAAGTTTGCTACAGCCAAAGCATTCATGAGATCACACTTATCACAGCCTTCCTCTTTGAGCCTTTCATCCAGAGCTTCTTCAAAACGATTACAGGACATCATATAGCGTACATAGTCTGGAATATGGAACTGGCTTGAACCTCGTGCATTGTCAACATGTTTCTGCCCTGTTATGACCTCCAACACCACAATTCCAAAACTGTAAACATCATGCTTGTAGGAGAGTTTGTGGTTGAGGCAATACTCTGGAGCCCAATACCCTCTAGTACCTGCTATTCTATCAGTTGTTCTGTGGGTGCCCTCCCAGTCCACATGCCTTGAAAGCCCAAAGTCTATAATTTTTACCTCTTTACTCTTACTGTCCACCATCAGGTTCTGAGGTTTGAGATCAACATGTATGATTTTATTGAGATGTAAGAACTCTATCCCTTCAGCGATACTTGATATTATCCTCAGACGCTGCTTCCAGCTCAGAGAAAATTGTCTCAAATATTCATCCAGAGTGCATCCATTAACATATTCATACACCAAATAAAATGTGTTTTGTTCAATACACCATGCAATTAGAGAGACTAAATTTTTGTGCTCCTTACCTTGCAAAAGTATCACTTCGTTCTCAACTAATTTCTTGCTGTCTCTCCCTGCACGTTTTATTTTCTTTATAGCCACATCTTTATCTTTCAAATTACCCATATAGACTCTTCCAAAGCTTCCTTCCCCAATTTCGTAATCTTGGGTACAATAGCTTTTCATTTGAATTATCTCATCATGTGTAAGGTTTGTTAAGGTGGGCAGTGAAAGACCTTCATCCACTTTATCTTCTTGTTCCTGCTTCTGCTCTGTTCCATTTAGAGTTGTAATTTCAGAGAGTCTCGATGCTACCCAATTTTCAGTTTGTCTAATTTCTATAGCTGTAGAAGACTGAGGAGGAGAGGAAGCTCTTTTGGAGCAGCCATGGTACAAACTAACTATTGACAACATTAGGAGCAGGACTGCACCAGCTGAAAAGGGAAGAATAAGACACAAATTGATCAATAACTTTCGGTTAAACTACATAAAAGTAGTTCCATACTGAGATAGATAATGAAAATGAGATTTAGATCCTTACCAATCGAAAGAGAAACTTTCAATATTAGTTGTCTGTTGTTGGATTTGTGCTGATTCTCTTGTGTACCTAAGATATAAGATATTTATCAAATACAATTAGTTCCAAGAAGCATAAAGTAGGGAAGAAAATGCCTAAATAATTGAACATAATTTACTTTAGTGAAACTTTGAAGAATGCATGATATTCTACAGGTGTAAAGTTCTTGCTAATCTTTTTCATGAATATTTTAGATGATTCTTTTTTAACTTCTTTTAAATTTTACAACACTGAGTAAAGAAAACCACTTGAACAAGCAAGACCTATAGAAGCTTTGTCCAATTATATGGATAAATCTTCTCAAACAAAGAAGTTCAGGTTTCTGTGACCATGAACAATCTTTAATTGTTCAAAAGACTCTTCTCACAAGTCTGCTTTTAAATTAGTCCCGATCTTTAATAAACTGGGATTAATTTGACATAGCAGTTCCTTTTTACACTAATATTTAACTAGCACTTGCACTTTAGGGAGCCCGGGCGGGAGGCAAGAGGGGTGGGTAAGGGTTCTGCCCACAGGTCATTTGATAAGTAGTAATACAGCAATTTTAAATTTTATTTCTCATTGTCTATCTTTAATATGTGCTTGTGATAACCTAATATGATTGAAACTTCCAAAAAAAAGGTCTTTAATATGCAGGTTTGAATATGCTGTGCAAGGACTTATTTTCATTACCTTTCTATGTGGTGTTTGCCATTCATCACTGTAGGCCTTCAACATGAATAGAATTTCATTCATTAACTTTAAGTAAAATTTATATTCAAATTATTTTAAGAGATAATTCCCAATTTCTGATTCCAACATTTTGAAATTATACTTAAAAACAATTTAAATGATCAAACATAGCAACCAATTGCCTACCTTAAATCTTCAAAATAATAAAAAACAAAAAAAATTAAACCCAGAGAATATGCAAAACTTAACTAAAAAAGTTCAAAAAAAAAAAAAAAAAGCCTTTGGTGTGGGATACACTGAGTTGAGGAGCAGGAGGTTGAAATGTCGAAGTATTCCTATCTTCCTCTGTTATTAGTCTTACTTTCATAGAATTCATAAACGGAGTTAGTTAAAGTAAGGTAACTCAACATACCATTTTGATAAGGGATAAAGTATACTCTGTTCGTCCGTATAATGTCCGGGTTCGCGATGTTGTTGAGGCTTATTATCTCGCCAATGTTGGAGCCAAATTTTCTAGTTATCCCCTCAAGCGTACCCTCTGGGGGATCTGAATAAGAAATAATTGAATGCCATCCAGGAACAGGGCACCCACAACCCAGAGCTAGCTCTACATTATCCCCTTTTTTGTATGTACTGAGTTGTCTTTCTGTCCATGCAGAATAGCTAAAATATTTGTCAGAGATCTCTCTTTCCACTAAACCCACATCAGAAGGTTGCACTGTATAATTCACCCTGTAAAAGAATGCCTCCTTTCCTAAGAAATCTAAGCAAGAACACCGAATTTTAGCCAAATAATCAGGCACAGTAAAGGGGGAGATTTCTTGGGCAGAAATGTTGAATCTGGATGCAACAGATTTGATGGGTTCAGTAACATTACGGAGATAAATGTAAGCATCACAACTGAGAACAGATGAAGTGGAACAATTAAGGGGTCTGAATGTATTAGCCCAAGTTGAGGTGTAAAGCCAACCTGAAAGTAAAACTGCTAGAAAAGCAATGGTTTTTGAAATGTCATTCATGTTTACAAGGCTTTTCTAAATCATCCATCTTAATGCAGCCTTTTCAGGCTTTGGAGCTAAATATTCTATTTGCTTTAAATGTTTCACAATTTTCTAGTTGACTGACTCCAACTGTGATATGCTTTAAAATCAAAGCTTATTTCTGTCATCAACTGGAGGTTTCCATTGTATTGGATTTTCTATAAATTGTGATTTTTATTCTTCATCGTACAATTTGTATGACCCTCTAAATGTCTGAGAGGTCAGTGGGTACCTAAGTTTCGGGGCATAAATTTGATGGCCGTATGGCCATATTTAGTCATTTTAATCGTAAAATCTAATTAAAATTTTAAGAAGATTGTATAGTTTGAAAGGCAAGATTTCAGGTAAATTGTTCTATATATATATAAAACTAGTTTAATTTCACATAGCTGACCGTTGGCTTAAAAAATTGTTTGAGAGGCAAGGGCCGCCGTCAAATTTATTCCCTGATCGGACATATGATCCGTTTTTCACATTTAAGATTAATGCTTTTAGGATGAAGCATCCTTTAAAAAAGCAAGACAATTTTGTTTAATGTGAAATATAAAAAAAACAAAATGATTTGATTTAATCATTCAATATGAAAGAAAGAAAGCAAGTCTCGTCTATGTCAACGAATGACCCCACTCAAATTCCATGACCGTAATTACTAATAAGCAGCGTCAAAGTAAACTGAAAAAAAAACAAAAAGCGTCAAAGTAAGCTTTAAAAAACACAAAAATTACCATGATGAAAATTTCCCGTCAATTGCGGGCAGTAGTCCACAGTTGCAGGCACGAACAAGCAGGTGGTAAACAGCACAAACTGAATTAATGGACGGATTTAAGAAGGAAAACTGAGCCTGCTTTTTAATATATAGATCGAGAATCCAAACCCTTGATCATTTTTATATAATCACTTGCAAAATCAAATGCATTTTTACTGAATTGAAAGTTTGCATTAGAGGGGTTTCCTTTCATCGTATTGTGAGTGTTTCTGGGAATACTGGGATTTCCTTTCATCGTATTGTAATTCTGGGAATAATTTTTAGTATTAACTATTGATAAAAAATAATCCAGTTAATTTTTTTAACATTAACTATTTTTTTAACATTAACTATTGTAAAAAAGAAATCATGAGATCACTAGCTTCTTAAAATAGCGAAGCTTAAAGTTTTAAGCTTCCTCATTGTTTTAAATATGGGACCATCTACTTTTGAAATACTATTAAAATATTCTAAGTGCCACTTGCTGAAATATTTTAGGAAGCCCTCTTCATGAGACCATAGTCTTATAGTATCATGTATCATTTTTATTAATAAATTTGGATTTGAAACACTTTGCAAAATGGTTGATCAACCATTGACACCATCCTTTGTGTGGATTTAGATAAAATGATGACGGATTCAAGGCTTATGAGTTTCTTCCCTTATATGATAGATGTGTGAAAATAAATTAGTTGCGATAATAATGTTGGAATTTGAATTGTTTATGAGTTTCTTCCCTTATATGATAGATGTGTGAAAATAAATTAGTTGAGGCAATAATGTTGGAATTTGAAAAATGAAATAAAAGCGTTAGAGTATTTTTAATGATTAACGCAAATTTAATACTATATTTGATAATGAAATTTAATACAAATTGTGTGTAAATATAAATCTCTTGATTTTGTTCTTAGGGACAAAATAATGTGTAATTTAGTCCTCCTAGCATGATTGCATCCTGTAGGCCATGTTTACAAACCCTAGAAAGCTTCCATACTTGTGAATGATATATATTTTCGAGCCGATATGATGTTATGATCACGTTTGTGTTTATTTTATTTGTGATTATTGAAGTGTGAAACTTACATGGCCCCTAGTCAAACCCCTTTATCATTTGCATGAGATCCATGACACAAAATATAGTCACACAAATGTCTAGATGTGGTACTATTTCAAGATGATCAATGCAATTCCTAGATGTTACTACTTGACAATGATTTTGAATGAGTTGATTAATGATACATGCATGATAACTAGTGTCCTAGGACTCGTTTTTAAATATGACATTATGTGCATTCAATTCAAATATTTTGTCTTGCAATCCAATGCGCAATGGTCCAATTTGGAAAAAGAGTCAATTTGAGATTAGTGGGGAACATATTTGAATTTTGAGGACATAATCACATGTGCAATTTCATCTAAGGGGCATAATCACCCCTATAATATAGTATAGGATGTGCAAATGAGTGTTCACAATTTATACTATAGTTGAATAAAAGCTAAAATAGATTAATAGAGGGATGGTTTAAAGATTTTGTTAGTTTATGCAAAAAATGGATTGAATTAAATACTAGGATTGCATATACTAGTGTTGTTGATTGCACATCACACCTTAACCTTTTGAGAAAATTAGGGATCCCAAGTTGACATGTAATTATCTTCACTAACATTTGAAAGATATCTTACAATTCACTTGTTAAGAGAAATTTGAATTTGATCAATCTGAATGAACCTCCACTTCTTCGTGCAGTTCCACCAGAATGGCAAATTGATAGATATTACTAGTGATATATATTACTAGTGTTAGTGATAGGTTAATTTGAAAATTAAATTGCATTTGTATAGTTGATGATGGTTATTTATCATAGATGTACAAGTTGACATGTTTGAAACACCAAAACATCATATTGAATATTAGTGAATTTAAAAAAATGAATTGTTTGTAGTAGCAAATGTTTTTAATTTCTAATTTAAACTATCACTAACACTTGTAAGAAATGGTGGTCCTTACAGGTTGTTGATACAGATGAGGTATTTGAATTGAAAAAAATAAGGCGAGGATGATTTGGAAGGAGGCTTGATGAGACATCGAGGAGCTCTAGTAAATACAGGTGATTCTAGCTCTCATAGCTTGAATTACAAGTGTTATTAATAGTTTACTTTCCAAATTAATTTTCATATTGAAGATAACATATCTATAATACCAACAAGTCCAAAAATAAAGTAGAACCAAGATCTCCAAGCCAAGAAGATAAAAAACATGCTACAAGTCCCAATAAATGACTATCCAAGTACTCTAATCATCCATCCTCTCATCCCAATGCAACATACGAATGCACAAATGACCACACACAAGGCCAACTGATAAAATCTACAACAATATTGATAAATATGGATACAGATAGTCCACATTTGAGTCATCCCACTATAACCAATGGGTGGATCCAACCCACACATGTGCATAACTCATAAATCCAAAACTAATGAAACATGCAAAATCATCATCACATCAGTAACCTACAAACTAAGATAACAAAGAAAACAACATGTAGATCTCAAGACTCAATCAAAAGATCAACATCATATCTGATTTGTCAAACAAATTCATAATGAGTAATGATAGTCAAGGAACCCATCAAGAAAAAAACTAGTGACTAATCATGTACCAACATCTCTGCACTTAAAAAGATACAAATATTCTCCTTGAACCATGTATGAAGCATACATGGAAACCTGCAACTATATTGCATCTAGAAATATCCCCATGGGATTCACAATCTAAAAAATAGTCTATCTATAGATCTACAAAACCACATGTTCTAGTTAACCATGCAACACCTACAAAACCATCCATATAATATACATACATGCAAATCTAAATCCACTTATCATCTTAAAGACCCACAAGTTTGAAAATCACCAAAATAGTAAAACCAAAATAGTGGAATAACATAGATAAGCATAACTATGGATTTTCAATGGAAAATCTACAAAACCCATAGATATAGTCAACATGAATCTAAAATATGCAAGTACAACCAACCAACAGGAAGAAGAGGGGTTTCAAAAACTCCAAGTCACCAAATACGCCATCTCCACAACCACCACCATGTACATGCATGTGGAGAACCTTGGTTGTTCCAAAAGCTTCTAGACCATCTAATGACCAACTCCATAACCTACATGCATTTGGGGCTAATAAAATAGTGCCTTCTAATGATAGAGGCTAAAACATGTACCCAACATAAGCACATCAAACCATAGTCAAGACAATCCAAGTTTCATCATGTGAGCAAGGAGCTGAGAATAGACACCCAACATGAATATTTTGTTGTACATGACCACATAATGAAAGAATGCAACCACATTGAAAGAGGGTTGTTACATGCTATCAAACAAGAGCTCTAGGTCAATATCATATTACATGCAACCACATGAACAACTCCAAAATTCTCCATCTTCTCCATCCTTCAAATGCCTACTATACCTAGAAAATAAGATCAACTACAATACTTCCACTTAAACAAGGATCACTAATTAATTGATTCTTTCCTATAGATTCTCTCAAGCTTGTTAGGCTAAGAAATCACAAATGAAGAAATATCCAAAACCTAAAACACCATGGAATGATCACATCCACTAACAAGCACATGCAACCACATGCAAGTACATACAATTCACATACAATAACCTAGAACCACCATAGCTCTAATAACACTTGTAAGGAAAAAATACCCAACATGCACCTTCCAATAAATGACAAGTGACACATTGTGATGCTCGTTTCCCTAGAGTTAATCTACTTGCAACATATTTTATTATAGTTGATATTAGAGTTAAGATAATTTGGATTATGAAAAGATATTAACATAGACAAATAGAAAATGTAAAGTACAACATGTGATAATTTAATAAGAACTCAAGAGTAAATTATTAACAAAGCAAATTGGATAACATAATCACAAAATCATGTTATCATCAAAACCATAAATATAATAATCTTAATATCTTTTTACTAACAATAAGTTTAGTACTTATCTGAATCATTGAGCACTTGGATTAACTAGTCTCAACCTAAGAAGATTCCAGTGGTCTTGGCCCTCATAGCTATGGCACATTCCAGGAGGAATCCAGTTCTTATTCAAAACCAACATACGTGTTTTCCTAGCATAAACAACTCTTTCAGAAAACAATGTATCATGCACAACACAAGTGCACACAAGCCCTGGCCAGGACAATATTGAGTGTACACTGTGCCTCAAGTTGGACACACACTATGTGCCTCTTCTCCTAATGTTGACTGCCTACCAAATCAAAGATTGAGTCTTACTTAGCTAGAGAGCACTCCATTGCTCATAGTCGACCAAGCCACTTTCATCTTCCTTGAGTGTTCTCCATGCTTATTCCAAGTCTCATACAAATTCCTTATATAACCTTTTAAGGATGATTTCTAAACCATCACACCTTTTCACAAATGTTGTCATTAATAATGGTTTAACAAACATAATAACTCCTCCCTTTTAAAAAGGGGTTTTTCATAATTATTCTTTATTTATCTCCCTTTTAACCAAAGGATCATAACATCCTTTATTTTCCATCTCCCTTTTAATTATAAAGGGTAAATAAACTTTATCCTCTTATAATTTTACAGGGTTATTCATAAATATCCTTCTTTTCCATTTTGGAGAAAAAGTCACATAACATTTCCCCCCCTGTAAATCAGCTATTGTCCTTAGTAGCTCAAGTTGAATTCTATAACATATTTCAGCACAAATAATTAGTTAAGTAAGTGTGGATCTAACATTATTGATATCACAATGAATCTACTTAATTTATAATTATATTTCTCAAATTTTAAATCTTTCCAATAACTCTTCTGATTTAACTAAAATTATAACTAAATCCCATAGAAATACTTTGTTAATGAATAACATGATTAGAACTATAAGTACATTTTCACATGAAATAGATCATAAATTTATACTTGAGAAGCTAATTTACAAGTGTATGCAATAAATCTCTTATCAAATAATTTTCTTAAATTTGGCCATTCATGTGTACCTTGTCTTTAATACAAATAATTCAATCTTTTAGGTGTCACTTCAACATAAAATATACAAAAGTATTATCATGTAATCACATAGCACTTACCTAGTGAATGTCATGCATATCCCATACTATGTAGTCACTCATCATTGAGTACCATATACTCAAAATACATTCAAAGATGATAGTCATGCATTCTAGACTACATTAATATCCTCTTTTCATATACTAAATACAACTAAATAGCAAAAAATACATCAATGTTTATATAATTTCCTAGTCACTCAAATAGAGTTTTGGGACATGTCTAAATCTAACAAGGATTAAAATGTTTACTGTCAACAGGATGTTTATAATACCTAACTTGGATCTTACTTCTATACAAAACATGTACAAGGTTATTGGGTTGATCAAGTCCAATAACAAAGTACAATAAAACAAAGATGGTACAAAACAATCTTACAAGGCAACTTAAGCAATAAAACATCAAAAACTATTACCATCATAAAGTACTTCATAGAGAAACACTAGGTCTAATATTTCCTTTAAGTAGTTAGGTTAATTGAATAGCTTTGTTCATCTTTTCCATCATGATTGATCTCACAACCATCTAATTATGATTTCCTAAATAATTAAAGACACAATTCAAGGTCTTTTGATTGATTTTCCAAAGCCAAATCCCCAAACAATGTTTAAAAACTCAATATTTCAAAAGATGGGTTACCAATATTTCTATGCCCTTGGAGTCTTTAAATTATAATAGCTATGATCATGGATTTGTTCATCTTGTGCCTTTCCTTGGGGTTATATTTTAATCTTATACAATAAGCTCATAGGAATTCTGATTAAATATCCATGTGCCTAGGATGTGTAACATGATTAGATATTTACTCACAACAATGAGCTCAAGAATTTTATTCCCGATATGAATTTTAATAACCTTGATGTGTTTCTAGAAGTTCAACAACATAAGAAAATTCCCAAAAAATTTCTATAAAATATAAAACATGTTGAAGATTTAAACATTACATAAACTAGCTCTTCTCCAAATAACTTCTTGAGGAACTTGCATATCATAAATTTTTTTTATTTAATCTAAGAATGGCATGACTTGGGATTGGTGCTCTCCCTGTAAAATTTGACATGTCCCCATAGAAAATGCTAAGATAATCATTTTGGTCTCATACCTTATAAAAACATTGTTTCATTTCACCTAAACAACACCATATTTTCCAAAGTTTTAAGATAAAAAAATGATCCTGGGACAGGTGTGAATTATGGGCCCACAATGTAACTTATGTTAAATAAATCTAGGTATCAGGTTTATATTTTTAGATGTCAACAAGTATAGTAACACTAATTCCTAAAAATAGACATAAAATTGAACAAAAAATTGGAATGGATTTACAAATTTGGTTAGTAGAAAGACTAACTTATTAACACTATATTTCTAAGATAACTCCCTTGTATAAGAGAGTACCAACCAATCAATACTTAGACTTAATGCGACTAAAGCTTTCATCTCTTATTTTAGCTCTGATGATGTATAAATAAATATTTCCAAAACTTCATTCAAATAACCCAACTACAATACATACATAAGTAAATTATCAAAGTTATGATTCTATTTGGTTGATCTCTTCATTTCCTTAATTTTATATGATTCCTAATTTTGAAAACCTAAATTGTTCTTTATAGGTCACTAACTATAGAGGAATTTCAGGATTTTTAGACGTTGGATTTGTGGCTTTGGCTATCTCTTAGATATCCTTATTGATTAGACTCTAAGGTTTCTTAACAAAATTTCTTTCTTTACATGTAAAGGAAATCTTCTCATAAGCATTGGATTGTTTATGGCTCATATAGCCTTAGCAAAAAATGTATGATACTACTATAAATGAATGACACTTCACACCTACATGATTATTTCAGCCCTATTCAATAATCCCACTATATCTCAATTGGTATATAGGTGGATGGAAATAGGTTACATAAGATAATCTCCTCATCTAAAGAAGTACCAACCTGATGACCTTTAAAAATGTTATCTTGAGTTTGTTTGGTGTTGTGGCACAATCTTAACTATAACATGATTATAGAGAAACAATAGTTCTAATGAGACAATATTATGGTATGTGCTTAAATCCTCTATTAAGATACACTCAAGATACATTGTACCCTAGGGATAAGTAGTAAACAATGCTCTCTTTTAGATCTAGCCATTTTATTAATAAGGGAGAGAGTCTATCTGCCTACAAAAGAAGCCTTCTTCTTAGGCCTGTATGATGTTCTTTTACATCCATGTCATTGATTTAGGCATATGGATAATAAACCTTATGTATAGAATTTCTAGACTATAGTTGAATCTTAGGAATGTTTGCTTTACAAAGTTCTATGGTTTCCATTTGATTTACTTGATTCACAACAATGTAATTATCTATGTGAAACTTTTTGAAAGAAACACGTTAGAGATTTATTATCCAACAATCATGGTATTTGGTAGATGGGTCCAAACCTATCTATTATCCTATTGTGCCTTCTAGCCAAATAACCTAAGGATCCATGAGATCTTGGTGTTTCCACCTTTTGGAATACAAGAGAAAACCAGCCAAAATGGATAAGTCCCAAAATCCTATGTTTTCCTTATGTTTCTAGCATTTTTGGAGTTTCAGAGTTTGGAGTTCTTCCCTTCGTCATGCCATCCTAATCAACTTCGAACTCTGCTTTACATTCCTTGTAAAATTTTGGCTAAGTCTTTTGGAGCATGGAGGCCAGGAGTTCTCTCTTCTGCGTTCTTCCTTTTGAAAGGTGGAAGGTCGAAGGTTAGCTTGCTGAATCCCAATAGGTAAAATGCTCTAGAAAGTATGTCAGACATCGGACATCAAAGGTTTCTCCTTCCCTCTTCCTTTCCCTTTCAGAAGGTGGAAGGTGGAAGGCTTCAGGCCCGATCTCCACCATTTCAATGTTCTAAGGTGTTGTGGAGTGTGGATGTCGGCGTTGCTATCTTTTCCCTTTCCATCTGGCAGCAGGCGAAAGGTGGAGGGCTCGAAGGGTGAAGTCCACCAAATTACAAATATGGCTGTCTTTCAGAAAGCAGAAGTTGGGAGTTCTCTCTTCTCTCTTCTTCTTTCTTGAAAGCGACAGGTGGAAGGCTTGAGGTCTGATCTCTGCCAAGTTCTTAAAATCAACTAAGTGTTGTAGAGGCAGAGGTTAAGTTATTTTTCTTTTCAAAGAACAACATAACTATGAAGGCCCGACCCTCGATGTCTAACATTTCTTTTTCTCTTAGACATCAAAGGCCAAGGTTTCCTCCTTCACATTTTCAAAGCCCAATTAGTGGAAGACCAATCGGAGGATGTCCGATCTGTTGGGGCCCAACCCTTTCACCTTCCAGGCACATTTTCTACTATTCCAAACACGACACTACTTTACAGTGACTATCCTGGTCACCATTAATGTTCCTCCAAAGCCTGATTGCTTGTAGAAGATGGATTTCTCACCTCCCCATGCCATTGTAGCCTCTCTTGCATTAAATCCTTATACTCATGGCATGGGAAGACACTTCTTTCCAACAGATTTCATGGGCAAAGCCATGTGGGTGCATTCCAAGGACATAAGAATGTAGTTATTGTAGTATGGGTGATGATTTTCCTTATTGACTCTTCTTTCCACATCCATGACTACTACAGTCATTTGTAAAAGCTATATATGTGTAGACACCTAAAACATCTCGACCCTTCGACCATCCTCCATACCACCAATTTCTCATCTGATTAATTAATTAAAATTTTAATTAATTAGTTATCCTACACAACACCTGAACCATCCATCTATCCTTCACCAATTAACCCTAAAAATGAATTAATTTAATTAATTCAACATTCACACCTTATTAACATCATCCCAATTAATTAAATAAATATGTCAAATATTTATTTGGTTAATTGGTCCACTTCCCTAGACGTAATTAATTAGGTAAATCATACTTATCTAATTAATCTGCCCTACTAATTAGCCTACACCTAGCCTAGTTGATTAAATAACTATTATTTAATTAGCTACCCTAGCCTACATGACCCCTAGATTTGGATTAATTAAATAAATCAATATTTAATTAATCCTAAGCCCTGATTAGCCCACTCACTAATTTTTTCCAGCCGCATTAACTAAGTTAATTACCCTGATTAACTTGGTCAAATCATGCTTAACACCTTCTCCCACATCCGCAAATTAACAATTACAAAAAATACATAACCCCTCAAACTCATTTTTGCCATTTTCATGCTAAAACATCTTCCACATTTTTAGCTTACAAATGTAAAGCCCCAAAAATGTACATGTGTCACATGACCTTCACATTCTCACATAAAATGGAATTTTTAATTCCACCTCATCCCAAGGAAATTATTTTTTAATTTCCTCATACATCCAAATCACATTAAATGCTAAGTCCTCAAAATGAATAAAAGATTCATTTTTATTCTCCACCATCCAATTTTAATGATCAAATCCTACCCCTTCATCTCACAATCAATCTCATCCATTGAGCTCAACATCTAATCTCCACCATTGGATCAAAATCCCCTCCAAATTGCCTATAAATACAAGCCTGGACACAAGCTATTTCATCATCTAATTTTAGAGCAAGTCTATTGTGCTAAAATTTCTCTCAATTTCCTCCATCATAGCTAGGTTATAGTGAATTTTGCATTGACTATGAGAAGCATTTCACATTGAAAACATTAGTTGGGTAAAGCTAGGAGCTCAAGAGTGCAAGTTCCTCAACCCTATCAAGGAGTGAGGAGTTTGGGAGGCTTCAAATGTATAATTCTCTTGTGTTTTGAGTTTCCTTTTATGTTTTTTATGATTTTCAATTTCTTCATCTTCATTTGGCATGCCCAGTGGGACCGCATGGTCCCAAACTAACTTTTGTTTGAGTGTTTTCTTGAAGGATCTGAGAAGACAAGAGTTTCAGTGCTATAACCTCTTGGTTTAGCACCATATTTTAGCAGAATAGCGCCATTTGTCTTTGTTTCAGTGCCATATGGTGTTGTTTTAGTGCCATATTCTCACAACCTTCCCTAGCATGTTAGGCTTACAAAAAAAATTTAGGTCATTTTCAAACGTTTTAGGACTTCTCATTGTTCTTAGCTCTGTATTTTCATTAGATTGTGATAGGTACAGGGGGTGCTAATGGCAAAATTTGCCTAGGAATGTATTAGGAAGGGTTTTCATAGAGAATTAGGTTATTTTTCTACTAACAAGCTTATTTTCCTCCTTGGCTAACCTGTGGTGCTCCTTGATGGGGTTTTTGAAACACTCTAACCCCTTTCAACTTGTTCATCTTGAGTTTTCATCTCTTTTTGAGAAGGCTTGTGGAATCCTCGTGGTTTAGCACCATCAACACTTAGAACGACGCCACTGGACTAGGCAGTAGAAGGTAAGAAAGGTAAAATTTATTTTAGCACTATTCTTAAAAATTCTAGTGCCATTTTATGATAAATTAGTGCCATGTTAGAATTTAGCACAATCTTCTTGATTTTTAGCTCTCTATTTATTTTAGTTTCTGTTGTCTGTTTAATCTTTGAAACTAAAAATTGTAGTGCCATTTTCTCTGTTTCCAGCGCCATCTGCCTATGTTTTAGCGTGATTTAGCTCTGTTGTAGTGCCTTTATTATTTATTTTAGCACCATTTGTATCTGTTTTGGTGCCATCTTTTTAACAAGTTTTCAGGATATGTGTAGGGTACTAACATATTTGTGCAGGTAAAAGAACACAAGCCAAAGATAATTTTTGAAACTAATAACTCATTTATTGCAGGTTTTTGTTAGTAGAAGACTTTTTGTTTTCTCACTACTATAGTCACACTAAATTCATTAGAAGGTTAATGAACTTGTGTACTTTTCTTGGTCCACTTGTAGATGTATGCTCTCCCCTCGTACCTTAGGGTGATCTTGGGGATCAAAGGTCTACTTGTGGGCATTTTCATGCTTTTAAGTGTTAACCCAAAAGGGTTACTTTTCTTGTGTATTCTCTCCCCTCGTGCCTAGTGTGATCTTGGGGATCAAAACAAGAGGGTAGTTTCTTCTTAGGAGGCTTGCTTGGGGATTTCATCACCCCAAGGAATGACATCAACTACGTGTTTCGACGCGGTATTAAGCATTGTGATTTGAAAGATAGCTTTAAAGGAAGGACCCTCTCACCTCCAAGCAATAGACCTCCAAGACCCCTGGTCTGCCAAGACTTGAGTGGTTGAGCATCGGTCGATTAGGACACCCCTGTTCATGGAATTATGCCACAAGTACCTTGCATACACTAGAGGACTCCCCTAGAAGCTCATAATTATCCTATCTTAAGACCTTTCGACCATATGAGATTGTAATGCAACAGATACCAGTTAGACCCATGAAGTTACTCATTGCACAAGCCACATTTTATTTATTGCCAAGTGCAAATGCCATCTAGAAATGGGTGTGCATGTCATGTATGCTCTCTCCTCGCAACATAATGAGCGATCTTGGGTGATCAAAAGTGGATAGTTTCCTCCTCATGGGACTTGCACATTACACCTATGTAAAGGCAGGGAAGTGGGCTTATGGTCTCATACGCTCCTACTTTAATAATTTCTAGGATGTTCATGTGCTTGGTGTGTCTTCATATTATACTCCATGAAAGAAAAAGTTATTTTGGTATATTAAGTCAAAATCCATTATGTTTTCTTGTTTGATTTGTACCTACTTCCCAAGAAATCTTATCAACTTTGTCAAAAATCATTTGAACCTTTGAAAAATCAAACATTTGAACATTTGACCCTTTTGAAATCAAACATTTGAGTCTTGAAATCAGAGCATTTGACCCTTGAAAATTTAAATATTTGAGCCCAACATCCAAAAATTATCAAAACCCTAGATAAAATCTTAGAGATTGTCATAGTTCAGCATCATAACCTCTTTGTTTAGTGCCATAAAATTCCTCCATGGTGCCATTTTATGTAGTGCCACAATCTTGAACATTAGCACCATATTCCTCTATTTTGACGCCATCCCTGACTGTTCTAGCACCATAATTTCAAGGATTGGCACCATTTTCAGACCATATCCTACACATGTCATCTGAATTGTTCTGGGATCCTTGATCTTTGACTAGCCCACATACATAATCATCTTGTCAAAAATTGTCCAAATCAATGTCATCCATTTTGAACCCAAACCCTCGATCAAATTCCATCCATAACCTTTTGTCCAAATCCACCTACATCCTTTCCTTTAGATCTTAGAGAAAATCATTTTGATTATTGTACCCTTGATTATACCCCATTCATCTCAAATCACCAATCAATTGTTAAGTCCAACCGTTGTCCACATTTTCATTCCCAAATATAGTCCAACCTTTGTCCAACTCCATTTACCCCATCCCATTTGACCTTAGATAGACATCATTTTGATATTTAATCTTTGGTCATACCTTTTCTACTCATTAATCATTTCATTCCAAAATCCCAATCCAAATTCATTATCCCTCCATTATTCACTTAACCTTAGGTGAATATTTTGATTTTCATCCTTGGACCTTTGTACGTCCATTCGAAAGCCCATTTTGAATCCAAGTCATCCCAACATTAGTCCAAATTCAATCATCCAACATCCCCCAACATTATCCAACACTATCCAAATCCTATTCATATCATGCAAAATCCAACATCAATATCCAAAAATCAAAATTCATCCAAAATCCAAAAATCAATCAACATCCAAAATCATACCTCAAATCAATTTTGTGCAAGAATTAAATCTAGATCTTATCATCCTCTAGTTTATAGGGTACTTAAGACTTTGTGTACATAAATTAGCCTTTATTAACCTTTAGAATAATTGATTTAGGACCCTAGACAACTCCTAAGTTGATATATTCTAAGGTATCCCATTTTGCTTGGTGGTCATTAGTCTACCTTCAAGTAAAATAATCCTCCCCTTTTTGCTTAAGGTCCTAAGTCTACCTTAAATAAGGAGGGACATCCCTTTTATAATCCAAAGATCTATATTTATTCAAGCTCTCCTTTGATTTGAAAATCCTTTTTCAAATATCATCAAAGTTATACAACATCCTTAGTCATTCAATATCTAAATCATCTAAGGTTTTCCTTGGTTTATTATCATCCAAACCATCCTAAGTATACATTAGTCATCCATTTCTAAATCATCATCCCTTTCAAATTCATCCTAAGGTCATCCTCAAAATCATTATTCACCCACATATATACATTTTCACTTTGGTCTAAGAAATCCTTTCGAGATTTAATCTCTAAAGGTTATCTTGTACCTTTATCCCAAAATCATTTCCCAAATTTCTAAGGTTATTATCCACTCCATCCATCCTTTATTTGACACCATTTTCAACTTATCCTTCCACTCATCTGTCCTTTTAGGTCCAAAATTTTTGAAAATCAATTCACCCATTTATCTTTGAGGTCAAATCTCTAAGGTTTCTCATCCATCCTCATACCTTCATCATCATCTTTAGGTTTAAAATTTTTGAGATTTACTCTCTAAAGTTAAAACCCTATCCATATCATATCCACCCTTACTCATCCTTAGATTTAGAATTTTGAGATTTTATTCTCTAAGAGCTAAATCTTTTTACCAAAAACCACCTTCACCTATCCTTGGGTCCAATATTTTGAAATCCATTCTCTAAGGTCTCAACCTTCATCCACCTCTCAACAATCTGACAAAATTCATACCCAAAATCCATTGTATGCCCTTGACAAGGTCCCAAGCTAAGAAAAACAAGGACATAGAATCCTTTAGAGGTAATTTTGGCACTGGGATGCCTCAAACTGATCAAAACAATAATCCCACAAATCAACCACAATCATTCCTTGATGCAAATGATATGCTAAATCCTTTCACCAATATACCACTATCCCCATCATCAAACATCAACAACGTGGATCAAGATGTTTTAGACTTCATGCAAGATGCCGATTTAATGGACATATTAGATAGATTCCTAAAATCGGATCCCACGAAATATCTTGAATTCCTCATAAAAAATGGTGCTAGTATACCCAATGCCGCTACCTCATCACAACCATCCACATCCCATAATATTCCTAACACATCCCAAACTTCAAATGTCACTACATCCACAATTCCTACTAACACGTCAACTGAACCAAATATCACAAGCATACCAACATCTACTATCACTACATCCATGCCACAAATTACCCTTAACATTCCTAACAACACCATGCACACAAGTGCTCCCACAACTGTGCCTCAATTTGATGCCAAGACCATAGCCTTCATGACAATTATTCTTCCAACCACCTTACAATATGTACAACATTTCTAACAACAATCCATGCAACAACCATTCATCCAACTTCACATACATACAACCTCCAATTTCCTAAACACCTATTACATTTTCTACCCAAGCCTCACAACAAAATCCCAATCAAAACCAGCAAATTCTGCCGCATGTCCTACAACAACTCCTCACCTACCAACAATATCTCATCCATCAAAATCAAACCCCACAAAATCAAGTCACCCAACATCAACAAATTCCCAATTTTCTTCAACACCTCATCCAAAACCAACAAACCCACATTCCACAACCACCACCTACCCAAGATTTACCTAGCATCAAGTGCAATCTTTGATCCAAAAGATTGATGATATGCAACATGGAAAAAAAAGAAAGCAATATTCTTTTGAGGATATTTGCCCATACCCATTTGATAGAACCATACATATGCCTCCCTTCCCTAAAAATTTTGAGACACCAAAATTTGACAAATACAAAGGAAAGGGAGACCCTAGGGAACACCGTAGAGAGTTTTACATTGCTTGCCTAGAGGTCTCATATGATGACACATATTTAATGAGACTCTTTCCTAGAAGCCTCGGTGGTCAAGCTACCAAATGGTTTGCTCATCTTCCCCCCAGTATTAAGACATTCCATGAGCTTGCGGAAAAATTTGTAAACCATTTCTCCTATAAATTTGAACACAAAATATCCAAGACCAACCTTTGCAACACAAAACAAAAGAGTGGGGAATCCTTCACTGCCATTTTACAAAGGTGGAGAAGCTTAGCAAGCAAACTCCCTTGGCCAATTCCTGAAAAACAATTAGTCACCATGTTCGTGACTAATCTCAACCAAGAAATGGTCTTCCATTTATAAATCCAATGTGCATCAACCTTTGAGGAGGTTATAGACAAATGAACAACCATTTAAAGAGCCCTTATTGCTAAAGGCTCTATAAAACTTTACAACAATGACAACAAGACGAACAACAACAACAACAACAAAGTCAACAACAATAATACCAACACTTCCCATATGAACAACAATGCACAATTCAATGACAAACCCCACTTTTGGGGTAAAAATAAAAACACCCTCAATGACAGTGTCACTAATGTGAAGGTCGTCCAAAATGTACAAAATCCCATTCCACCAAGTATATCCAATAACAATAACAATGTAAATGTTCTTAGGGGACTGCCAAGACAAAACAACAACCCTAAGAGGAAATTCACACCTTTAGGAGAACCCATCAAAAATGTCTTGAACAACCTTGTAAAGGCAGATTTGATAACATTACCCCTTATTTGTTCTTATGATGAAAATCAATTTAAACCCTCTTGGTTTGATGAAAATGCCTATTATGAATATCATCGTGTGAAAGGGCATAAAACATCTAACTATATGAGGTTGAAACATTATATCCAAGACCTTATATATAGAGGTGATATAAACATTGATGAACCTCCAAAAAAATCACCTAATGCCAATCTAGGAGCATACAAGGATCCACTTCCGAATCATAACAAAGGAAAAGCCTCGTCTTCCAACCAAACATACAATGTCATGCCACCTCCTTCTTTTGATTCTATTGCAGGTTGAATAGAAGACTATTCCAACCATGTCAATACCATCACCATTAGATTCAAAACACCTAATTGCACTATTACTTCTTGTTGTAGCCGCGTCTCCATCCGTGGAGCCCCTACCAATGATCAACCTTCTACATCTTCACCTAGTAATCCACCATCCATCCACAAGTACAACCTCCTAGATCACCTTGGAAAAACTCTCGAACAAATTTCCATCCTCAAATTACTACGCACATCTCCCCTCCATAAGGAAGTACTCAACAAAGCCTTGATGGAAAACCAAGTCCCTAACAACTTGAATGTTGATCAATTCCAAGCCATGGTAGGCCACATCACCTCACCTCATTGCCTCACCTTCTTGGAAAAGGAACTACCCACCTCTAGTGCCACACATAACGAAGCCCTACACATCGAAGTCCTAATCCATAAACATACCATCAAATGAGTCTTAATAGATGGTGGCTCCGACCTAAATCTTTGTACTCTTAAACTATTAAAACATTTGGGATACTCTGATGTGGTTTTGGACTCTAGTAAGTGTATAACTATTAAAGGATATGATGACTCCAAAAGATTGTCTAAAGGCACCATCAAGCTTCCCATACAAGTAGGACAAAAGATTTTGGAAACCAAATGCCAAGTACTTGATCTTGACCACCCATATAATATCCTCCTTGGTCGACTGTGGATTCATGCCATGCAAGCCGTTCCATCCACCTTCCATCAATGCCTAAAATTTCCACACAATGACACAAAAGTCACTATCTATGCCGATCCTCACCCTTTTCCAATACTGCAGCTTCTTGGAAGGACATAACCGAACCTTCTATCCTTATAACAATGCCACTAAGACATCCACTTCCCATGCTAATCCTACACCATCCACTTCATACATCGATCCTTCCAACATCACAACCACATCACAAACATCCAATCCTCCCGAGGTCAAGATCAAAATAAGTGACATGGGATGTGGTGAATATGACCTACATGGCACATTTTATGTGGGCCTATTACCACCAACCCCTAGACATTTGGTATCCCTAAAGAAGACAAAGTCTCTACGGTTGTCATCAAATGCAAGCCATCACCGACCTTTGAGAAAAAAACCTCCTTGAACAAGATGTTCTCGAAGACATATCCTCTTGGTTATACAAAGATGAAAATGAACAAGAAACTCCTACCCTTCCAACAAATATCTATGGAAAAGGTCTTGAGATTGTCAAATACATGGGCTACAAAGGACAAGGTGCTATAGGTCTTCATGAACAAGGAATTGTTGATCCTATTCAAGCAACAAGGAATCCATATCTCCATGGGTTAGGGTATGGAAAATGAGAGTCCACCTCCACCAATACTAAGTATATCTTAGGTGAGGTTTCTTAGACCTTCCCCACGATAGACAACATCAATGAAGAGGACCGTCAAGACTCTTTCAATGGTTTCGCCAAACTTTTCAAATCATCCATATGCACCATCTACACCCTAACTACCATGCCATATACATCCAATGACTTACCTCTCGTCTATCCCTAACTCATAGATTGGGACCAACAAGGACCTCCCATCCTTGATATCACACAAAATGATGAAGCAATAGCCGAAATGATGGGGATTAGAGATCACTTTCCCCTTGGAGACCACAAGGCTGGATATATCATGGAACTAAACACATATGCATACTCTGGGGAGACAATCCAAACTCTTAGTCACAAAAATATGAAAATAAAAATAACATCCCCCAGTGAAAACCACCGTGTGGCACTTTCGAATGCAAAAAAAATCAAAATAAAGGATGTATCCCCTAGTGAAAACCTCCATGAGGTGCTAGGGGATGAGAGAATGGACCTCCTCAAAGTATCTGAGCTCTAACAAGAAAGGTCATGAATCTTGGTAGAAAAATCACATGAGATGAATCTTAGAATATAAGAGGCACCCAAGATCACATTCTGTGTAGAATCCTTCACAGCCAAAGAATAAGAGGCTTTCTTAGCCTTCTTCAAACAAAGGAGTCAAAATTTTGCATGAACATATGCTAACATGCTAGAATTGGATCCCACTCTAGTTGTCCATCATCTTGTTGTACATCTTGATGTAAAACTGGTAAAACATAAGCTAAGGAAAATGAACCCACAACTAGCACTCCTAGTCAAAGCAGAACTCAAGGAACTTTTAGATATGGGATTCATTCATCCTATAGACTATCCCAAGTGGATATCAAACATCGTACCTATAGAAAAAGTCACGGGGGGCATCTGTTGTTGCACAGACTTCAGAGACCTTAGTAAGGCGTGCCCTAAGGATGACTTTCTACTACCCAAAATAGATATCATCGTGGATCTCATTATAGGGCATGAGATGTTGTCCTTAATGGACATATTTTTTGTGTACAACCAAATCATGATAGCTAAGGAGGACCAACATAAGACCTCCTTTATATGTCCATGGGGAACTTACTACTGGGTTGTGATACCCTTTGGGTTGAAGAATGCAGGAGCTACCTATCAAAGAGCCATGACAGTTATCTTCCATGACCTTTTCCACAACATAATGGAAGATTACATAGATGATTTACTAGGAAATTCAAAGACTAGAGAAGACCACTTGAATGCATTGGCTAAAATCTTTAACAGATTAGAGCAATACAGAGTGTGGCTAAATCCCAAGAAATGTGTCTTTGGGGTCACCTCTGGAAAACTCCTAGGATACATTGTGTCAAGAAGATGAATCGAAGTTGACCTACTAAGGTTAAGTCTATAATGGAAATGCCTCCACCTAAAACACTCAAGGAACTTCATAGTCTTCAAAGGAAACTTCAGTCTATCTACCACTTCATAGCATAGCTTGCAGACAAGTGTCAACCATTTCAACATCTTCTTTGAAAAATATAGCATTTGTATGGGATAACTAGTCTTAGAATGCCTTTGAACAGCTAAAGGAATATCTTTCTACACCACCAGTGCTTATTCCAGCAAGGCAAGGATAACCCCTCCTATACATCTCAACAACAGAAACAATATTAGGGGCCTTGCTAGCACAACATGATGAACAAGGGAAGGAGAGGTCTATATACTATATCAGCCACACCTTGGTGACCTATGAGATGAATTACACTTCTACTGAACAAGCATGCCTTCCTGTTGACTTCACTTCTCAAAAGCTAAGACACTACATGCTCAAGCATAAGACAAAGCTCATTGCCAAGATTGATCCACTCAAATATTTATTGACTAGAGCAGCTCTCACAGGACGGATGGCTAAGTGGGTTATGATCTTAAGCGAGTTTGACATTGAGTACATAGAGAGAAAAGTTATCAAAGGACAAGTGATTGTTGATCAATTGGCTGAAACACCTACCCAATAGAACAACCATTGCTTTTAAAATTCCTAGATGAGTCAATATTGATAGTAGCACTAACAACAGATACATGGAAAATGTATTTTGATGGATCCTACACACATTGTGGCTCGGGCGCAGGCATTTTGTTTGTTACCCCTCAAGGAGACACTATTCCAAAGTCCTACAAAATAACATTTCCATACACAAATAATGTAGTAGAATATGCGGCCATTATTACAGGACTTTGCATGGCCATCCAATAGAAGATTGAAAAGATTACAGTTTATGGAGATTCCCAGCTAGTCATCAGACAGGTCAATAATGAGTACAAAAAAAAGATGACAATCTTCTGCCCTACAAAAGAATGGTTGATGATTTTAAGGACTATTTCCATGATATCCGTTTTGAACAAATTCCAAGGTTGAACAACAAAGCAGCAGATGCTATGACCACTATAGGATCCCTGGTTGACATGAAAAAGGATAGAAAAAAATGTGAGTTCTCGATTGAAGAACTACTAATGCCTTCCTATGATGTACCAGAATCTAAGTTAGTAGGTGACATTGCTGGTCCCCTATCTCCTTGGTACCAAGACACCTACATGTACCTCCATGACAACATCATCCCACATAATCTAGCATCCACACAATGTAAAACCTTCATTCACCAAGCCTCCTGCTTCACCATCATAGGAGATACCCTATACCGAAAAAGTCTTGATGGTACTCTTTTCCAATGTCTCAATTCTAGGGAAGCTGAAGTGGCCTTGCAAGAGGTACATGAAGGCATTTGTGGGGCACACTCTAGTGGACCTACTCTAGCAAAGAAAATCCTCAGAATAGGGTACTATTGGCCAACCATGGAATGAGATTCTTACCACTTTGTGAAGAAATGTTTACCATGTCAACAACATGGTGATCTTATCCATGCACCTTCACAGGAGTTGCAACCACTAACAAGCCCTTGGCCCTTTTCACAGTGAGGACTCGACCTCAGAGGCAAAATTCACCCACCTCATCCAATGGCCCAAAATTCATCATTACCACTACCGAATATTTCACATAGTGGGTAGAAGCCATTCCGCTCACTTTCACCACTGGCATCCAAATCACAAAATTCATCCTCCACTACATAATATGCTATTATGGTGTTCCTTTCTTGATTATCATAGATAACAGGAAATCATTTAAGAACCAGGAAGTCCACACCCTATGTGAGAAATTTCACATGCAACATCATTTTTCCACACCATATTACCCTCAAAGTAATGGTCAAGCCAAATCTTCTAATAAAACCATCCTACGCATCTTGAAAAAGATGGTTAATGAAGCTGGTCATGACTAACATGTTTAGTTCAAACCCACCATATGGGCTTATCGCACAAGCATTCCAACACCCAGAGGAGGCACACAATACTCATTAGTATTTGGTTCCAAAGCCATTTTGCCTATTGAGTTTGAGCTCCCTTCTCTCAAAATTCCATTGCAAAATATAATTACTGAGGAGGAGTATCGAGTTGCATGACTAAATGAGCTAGAACTCCTAGATGAGAAATGCATGGATGCTCTTAATCATCTTCAAGCCTACCAGAACCGCCTATGTAGAAGCTACAACAAAGAGATTAAGAACCGCAAGTTTGAGATAGGTGACCTTGTCCTTATGGGAAATCAGAGAAACCTACAAGAGCACCACAAGAAAGGAAAGTTTGAGCCTAATTGGTTGGGACCATATGTTATCATAGCTAGCTATGGATCAGGAGCTTACCAGCTTGCAACACTTGAGGGGTAGCCTCTAGATGAACCTATGAACATCATGCACCTAAGAAGATTCTATGCATAACCCATCGAGTATCCCAAAATAAAAAATACAAAAAAAATAAAAAATCCAGAAAACAAAATTCAAAAAATCAAGAAAAAACTCGAATGCAATAAAGCCATCCAAAGGTGAAAATCACTTTGGTGATGCCTTGGATAAGTACCATGGTGAAAACCTATATCAGGCACCATGTGTAGTGGTCAGTCCTACCATTTAATAAGTCCTCTTATCCACCACGACATTCCATATCACCTACATCCCATGGCTTGGAATTCTAAAACATTCAATCATATCACCCCACCCAAGGCAAATTCTTCGAAAGAGGATCCTTGTATTCTCTCCTTGTACAGATTAAAACTCCAAAAAACCCAAAAACATAAAAAAAAACAAAAAATCCAAAAAAAATAGAAA
The DNA here is from genome assembly GCA_027924645.1 of Cunninghamia lanceolata. Taxonomy (NCBI): domain Eukaryota; kingdom Viridiplantae; phylum Streptophyta; class Pinopsida; order Cupressales; family Cupressaceae; genus Cunninghamia; species Cunninghamia lanceolata. The sequence continues at coordinate 1,314,695 of BSBN01000912.1, forward strand.
ATCCAAAAACAATAGAAAATCCAAAATCCCAAAATCCCAAAAAATAAAAAATTGCAAAATACCAAAAATAATCTCAACCATCACCACAATTATCCAAAAAATCCAACACATCATTATCCAACATCATCTCATCTACCCTGAACCATTCCTACATCATCATTACAAACCAGAACTACATGTTCATCATCACCCACATCTTAAAGTGCCTTGATCTCATGGACATAGGGTATATAGGCAGTCTGGAATACGAAGGAAGTATCTAGTACTTAGGTACAAAAGATGAACCCATCCAACCTGCTTGGATGGTTCCTATCCCCTGAGCTTACTAAATCCAAAAAAAGTAATACATAGGCTAAACATACTCCCAAAACATCACATCTTACACAAAAATCATCAATCAACAAACCAACCATAATCATAACATATGGCCCACTATCTTTTTCTCCACCTTTTAAAATTTATCCAACAACATCCAACCGATTCTCACCTTAATGGATTGATTATTGATTTTTATCCTTTGTCTCATTTTAGGATCATTCCAAAGCTACCTTGTTCTTACTATATCATGGTATGTGGTGGAAAACACCTAGAATGGGGCATGGTCATTGTTTTGTATGATGTGCTTGTGGGGTGGTTTCATTACTCCAAGTATGGTATTCATATCTTGAAGATGTAGGGTCGGTTCTAGCATATTGTTCCCCCTTTTACATCTAAGGTCAAACATACCTTTTATGTACTAAGGATTTATGTTATGAGTCCCCTTCCCTCATATAGGAAAGGTTATACTACCTTGGGCATGCATGAGATCATCCTATTGTTGGTGGGTCTAGTCCATGCAAAGAAGGATATGTATCATTACCTTGGTTCTTTCATACCTTGGTGAGAATATCCCATTTTACTATAACAAATCTAGAAATGCTCTCAATAATGTCAATGCAAATACTTATCCTAGTCCATCTATCCTTTCTACCACCAACCATCAAACACACTATCTAGGCTTAGCATCTAATGACAATAACTTCATCCATCCAATCCTATCTTGTAACCAATCTAACAAATTCACCCTGCATAACCTATCATTTCACCTATTCCAACTAAACCCCTCTAACAATGTGGTGTCTAGTGACCTTGTATCCCCTATTCCAATCATCCCTAAACCTATCCCAACCATTCCCAAACCTATCACAATCATTCCTAAACCTATCCCAATCTTTCCTACACCATCTCAAACACTCCCAAACCTATCCTAACCACCCAACCCATCGCCCGTGGTTCTAAAACATCATAATCTATCATGACAAAAACCCATCCCATCATACCATTCTATTACACATTCACCATTTACATTAGCTATTATCCAATTCATTATCCATTTTCCATTATCCATTATCCATTTATCATTTACCATTCATAATCATTTACCATTGCATCCCCCATTTATCCATTTACCATTATCCGTTATCCATTTATCATTTACCATTCATAATAATTTACCATTGCATCACCCATTTATCCATTTACCATTACATTATCTATTATACAATTCATTTACCATTATCTATTATCCATTTATCATTAATTATTACATTATCCATTACCATTATCCATTAACCATTACATATCATATAAATTCCATTTACCATTCCATCCATAATATATGTTTATTAATCTAAGCATATATTCCATTTACCATTCCATCCATAATATATGTTTATTAATCTAAGCATATATTCCATTTACCATTTCATCCATAATATATGTTTATTAATCTAAGAATATAATCCACATCATAATCCAAATACATATCATAAAACAACATCATAACATACATATATCCATGAACATCACCATAAAACATCCATATCTATAATGAATAAACATCATCACAAATCCATCCATACAAAAAAGACATCATAAATAACCATGAACATCATCCTAAAACATCCATAATCACAAATGCATATCATATATCGCCGCCAAAATATACATCGCTCAAAATAATACATATCATGGTACAAAAAATGCCTCAAGGGCCAAAATACATAAAGAATCATAAAAAAGCATGAGCCATGGGCTAATGAACCCCTCACAGAATCTGTAGGAGAACCTGGCTAAGGTCCCTGTGGTCTAGGTGGTGGTGGCCGCATAGGCTACTGCTTCTACTATGATGACTAAGGCATAGGCTACTAAATTGACTACTGAGATCTCCTCGATCTCTGTGACCCCGACATCTTGGATCTGCTTCTCTGGCTATAGCTCAAGACACACTAACCCTTGGGTACTACAGTGCAGTAAGCTTCGTAATAATACTTAGCCCTCGTGTGCTACTCTAAAAGTTGATCATGTAACTGCTGAACATGCTATTGAGATGTTGTGTAGTCTATCCACTTCTGAGATGCACTGGCACTAGCAATGACACCCAACATCCATGTAATCTCTACCTACACCTTGGCTACCTCACTCTTCACCTATTGTGCCCTAGTCTTAGCACTCTGTAGCCTCACCTCAGTAGCCTACTGCAATGATCTCTCTATATCCCTCTCAATAGTAATCCCAGCCACCTGTGCCCATAGTTGTGCCTACAAGTACCCTATTTGGGCCTACAAAACAAGGATCTGAGGATCCCCATCTCCACCACTCACCCCACCTATCAGGGCCTGAACTCCTTGTAACCATTATAACTCTTGCCTTTGCTAGGCCACCTCATCTTCTAAACTAGCCACCTAGGCCCATAGAGTATCTACCTCCTCCTCTCCATCAACTTGAGTCCACCAACACCCAATCTGCACACTAGGAAGAGGGCCAGGTGTAATTCCTCATGGTCCCACTCCTGAAGTCCCTGCTCTTGAGGTCCCAACACCTGAGGTCCCTGCTTGTTGAGGTAGTTGGTACTGTTGGGGTACCTATTGTGTGTACTGGGGTACCTACTGCATCTACTGAGCTACCTAGCCCTATCCTTTCCCTTGCTGCAGTGGTGCTCATGGGGGTGGCATCTACCCTCTCTACACCTCCTGAATAGGTACCTACTGCTACTGGGGTGCCCTTTGTCTGCACCCCCGTCCTCTCCCTGCTGCTACCAACACCCCTATGCCATCACCCTCATCAACGGGCACCTCCTCCATCACATACTCTACCCACACCTCCTCTCCCTCCTCTCCCTCCTCCTCCTCATCCTCTATAGTCATATTTGGCTTTGTTGCTTGGTTGGTCAGTCAGATAGGCCTCCATATTTGCCACCATGCATCATAGGCCAGGGTAGTGCTCGCATCCACCTCCTGACTACCCCAGTCTGACTGTATTGGCTGTAGCCCTACAAAATCTGAGCATGCCATCTGAGTCAGTATTGGTGCTAGCCATCGCACATCCTGAGGAGTCCTCGCAAAAATAGCCATAGCCTAGGGCAAGTCCTACACCTGCTCAAATCGCCTCATCACTCACGAGGGGATATACCTTCCTATAGTATGATCCCCTTGGCCCATCAAATAGTGAGGTTGAAATGTGTAAGGCATATGAATATGATCATCCATCCATGCCTCCACACCAATGTATGGGCACCAGATGATAGAATCCATGTCATCCAAAATCCGTATCTAGTATCGCAACTGTACTACATAGGAATACATAATAGGTGGCCTATAAAAAATACAAACACCTCAAACTGAGTTTGGTGATAAGTTGCTTGTGGCCATGCAATCGCTAGATGCTCAAAGGCCCACACATGAAGAAGTGTAACGCCAACCGATAGAGCCCTATCCATATGGTACTGTTACCTATTTTTTCTAACAACTCAATCAGGTAGAGCTTTTGTGTCTTAAATGGAAATAGAAAGGTACATTTTTTTTATTTCTTTTGCTACATTACATGCATGTACATAAATAGAATCAGAATGATTACATTACACTAGATAACATAGAAAGGATTTCACAAATCTTTTCAGAAAGAGTAATCTTTATTGATAAAATAAATGCATAAGCTCTCACAGAAGCCATGAGACTAACTGTTTCAATGCAAATGAAAAGAGAAACTATACATTTATAGAAAACTAAAGAGATAAATAGGCATATGAGGTAGGGTGACTCGTCATTGACTGAATGACGAGTCTTGGTCCTGTTTGTCATGTCTTATGTCATCCCGTGTTGTCCACTTGTCATGCACTTAGCTAATGTCTCCTTGCTGCCCCTAGTTATCTGCATAAGAAAGAGAGAGAAATCGATGTTAGAGAAATGATGAGCCATCATACATCATATGATATACATCTACAAATATATAGTTTGACTTTCAGATGTAGTAAACCAGTTAGTCAAATGGACATTGGAGAAAGCAACAAGATAATCAAGAATATCAATCACATGCCCATGTTTTTCCTAACATGTTTGTTTCATGTGCAGATACAAGTGTCATTTAACACTCATTTCATTTTAGCATGTAGAGAAAATGTGGCTCCCACAAGGGTTGAGCCCAGCATGTCTAACAGAGAGCCATTAATGCTTTCAAATAGTATAAAAGAAAGAGATACAAGTCCAGAAAATGAAGTGTAAAAGTTATCATGTAGCTGCTCATGACAAACATAAACCTATAGATACAAGATCTGATAAGAAGAACATGATATTATTGCCAAAGATAGTCATAAGAATAGTTTGAAGTGCCATGCATTTGTAAACTGTCATTTAGAGTAGTCACATCTAAATTGTTGATGACTATAGCAGTTAAGAGATAAATAATGCCTACATATTGTATGAGAATAGAAAATTATCATGACCGAGGACAAATGAAGCATATTATTGCTCATAATGATGCATCACATAAGAAACAGGAGGCATATATGATTGGAGTAATCACTGTCAAGTTGGGACAACATATGAAAAATGAATGCCAAAGAATAGGACAGTCAAGTCCAGACAAGCAAAAGTTATGGAGGAATAGTGAGCAGTTATTGGTGTTTGAGAAAAGTCATTTGTGTTTGTGAAAGTTCTAGTGACTGTATGTAATATCAGTTAGCAACAGTTATTTAATGACTATCAAAGCACTAAGAGAAATAGCTAGCAGATAATTGTAATAACGAAGGTAAAAGGTCATGGAGAGTATCATGATAGAGAGACAATGTCATTGTGAGAAAGGTTTCAAGAAGATACATAGGAATGTCAGTAGTTTTAAGACCTTGTATAAACCTTGAAAAACCATAGTCTTCAAGCATAGACTGTTATGAAGCTAAGGAAAATCACTAAGGGACAATCAAGAGCATGCAGTCTTGACAATGAGGAGAGACAGTAATCATGAAGGAAATCAAGGTAAAGAGTTTGAGATATCATAGCAACAATCACCAAGCTAGATGGGATAGTGTATGCAGGTTGGGACAGTCATAAGAAGAACATGAAAAAATAGTCACTATGAAGATAGTCACACCTAGCAGAGGACTATTAAGCTTCCAGGGAAGGCTATTGAAATATCATGGATAGTATGACAACTGAACAGTAGGAACAATCATCTATATGACTGTACCAGTCTCTACTAGTACAGATAGTCCAAAACAAATAAGTGATGTCAAAGATCAACCTTAATAGGATGATACAAAAGGACTAGTCTTTGATAGTCAGTTGTAGTCCTCAATGAATAGGGTTTTTGTGGGAAACAACATAATGAGCATTCATTTTCAAATATAATCATGCAAAGTTTCACAAATTTCTAAAAGCAATCATAGAGACAGTAAAGCTCTTAGTAATGCACTGTTACAGGAGAACATCAAGATCTCTAAAGGTAATACACAGAGCAAGACAATGAACATCTCAGTTTGCTTCATGTAAGAAAGAAACATCTCAGCTAGAGGAATATGGGAGGGTTTATATAAAACCATAGCCCTATTTAAGAAACAAAATATTGAGCAGTTGTTCCATGTTTAGAATAATAGATATACTGTGAAGGGTTTGTTTATAAAAGACCCTTATGAAGTCAATATGAGTTATCATTACCTATACATTTTCAGAGATGAATCAACTCAGGAGAAAATACCCAGAATGTTGCAAATATACCAAGTTTAACTAGCTATAGCAGGAAAGGCATAGAGAAAGTTTATATATAGTGAGGGTTTGTTTTTTTTTAAAACCCTACGACAAATCAAGAAAAACAACCTTATTTCTTCATTGCCAGGAAAAGAGTAAATTTCTTATGTGCTTTCAACATTCTTCAAAGTGACAAAAAGATGCTTTCATGACTGTTTTTGAAAAGAGTGAAAGTACTTACAAACCCTAGTTACATGAAAAGCCTTATTTTCAAACTTGCTCAGTATGATAGTAAAGTGAAGGCCGACTGAGAATATTGAAAAAGCTTGATGATATCATAGAATAAAGTAGTAGAGTAAGAGGAAAACAAGCTTTTGTTTTATTTCTATAGCTTTACAAAACAAAGCATATATCAGTTTCTTCAGAATACAGGAACACAGATGACTATGATAGTAAAAACTATAGTTAAGCTTCAAGAATAGATTTATTCTACTCACCTGGAGTTTTTTTTTCAAGCTACACACCAAGCTGTGCATGAAATGCAGTCTAAATAACCTTTGAAATATAGTAAGAAACATCTACAGAATGCTCTAGAAGAAAACCCTCATGTCGGCGCATAGGAGAATGTGAAGTTGAAAAAATGCAAATGAAGTGTAAAAGTTGTGTTTTTGTCTTTTAGGGTTTCACACCTAACAGTCCGATGAGTCTTTTTTGCCATTGATTTTCTTTTGCATCTCTTTTATTACTAGCCTGTGGTCCAAGACTTAGGTCTTAGGATTTGAAACATGTTTATGCTTTGTGATATGCCACAGTGTGGCATACAAGTCTTTTTAAGACTTTTTGTATTGCTTTATCCTTTACACACTAGGGTCAACATGTAGGTGCTTAGGTGTTTTTTATTTTCTATTTGCACAAACATCAAATGTAAAACATTTAAACTTCAAATGATATCATTATAAATCATTTTAAGTTTATTGTTATTTAAATGCAAAGAGGTTATGGATAGACACATGCCAAGCATTTAGGGGGTAGTTGTGGTAGTTGTCCAACATATGCAGGAGATTTAGGAGAAGATTGTTTGGGTTTTAATTGACTTTGGAGGGCAACTAGGAGCCTTTTGTGGATGGTTTTATGTGCCATCATGTTAGACCAAGTCTTGATAGACTTTTTCCCTCATTTTGAGCTCTTTTGGAGGAAATTTAGGTGCTAGATTTGGGGTATTTCTGTTGTATCTGACCCAAGGTGGTTTCTAGCTCCTTGTTTGGTGGAACCACTTGGATAGTGATGGATATAGTCACTTATGTGACTCTTTTGTGGATAGTTTTGACTATGCAATTTTTGGACACTTGTGATTTTACAATCCTTGCTCAGATTTTGACATAATTTTGTAACTCATTTTACTTGATATGGAATACAGTGGAGACCTTGAATGCTACTGATTGAAGATTGTGCCTACTTGTCCTTTGCATCATTGTGCTCAGCAATTGATTTGATAGAGTTATCTGTGAAGTAAGTTTTATTTCCTCTTAGCTTTTGTCTCAGAATTTAGAGACTTTTATGCAGAAAATACTAATGCAGGTTGTAAGTTGTGTTAGAAGTGTGTATTGCTTTTAAGTGTGAAATCATTTTTCCTCTTAAGAACTCTGCATACATAAACCTATTTGTGAAAGATTTATGCAGAAGTATAAGTGATAGGTTGTGCAAGAATTTCAGTCATTATAACAAGTGTTTGAATTTGGTATTCTCATGTTTCTCATTCAGTTAGATGTATCACCCATTAGAGTTTAGTTTCAGTTTTAATGCATATGTTTCTTACCCTTTTCCTTGTCAAAGTCATAGGGTAGTCGGTTTTAGGTGATACAAAGTTAGGAAGTTGGCCTTCTCTAGAGATTCACTCTAGTTTCTAGGTGACCCATAGCCATAGGAGTGTTTCCATTTTCCTCTAGAGTACCAATTTTCTACAAATTGGTAGGGTGCAACCTTCAGAGATAACAATTTTTGGTACGCCTAGTGGGACTGTGAACTGATTCTCAGTCCATTTTGTATATTTTGTTACTGCTATTTGGTGTGTACAACGGTAGCTTCAACCTTTTGGAGGCATTTTCTTTAACACACCTAGTGACTCTGGAAAGAAATAACTACTAGTTTCAAGAAGACAAGTGTTGGTATGTACTTATTTTACTAAAAATCAGACCTAATTTTTATTACTATGAAGAACTTCAATGAGTTTTTAGCTCATTTAAATGCTGCAATATGTCTTCATTTCAAAGAAATATGTCTTATTTTCCACCATTCCATGAAAACAATGCATATGTACCCTCTTACCAACCATATCACATAGAACAACTTGCTGGTTTTATTCTAAATGATCCTGTAACAACAAATTACTAGCAGTCCTATCATGTTTTCCACCCTCCCATCCCTACTCAATCTCAATATCAACTAATATATAATCAAATTCAACCCCAAGAGGAGGTTTTTGATGCCAACTAGCATGATTATTCACATAATCAGCTTCAAGAGCAGCCTTACCAGAATGTGTTGGATCTAATCCAAAAGTTTAACTATGTGTTGTGGGATTTGAGCCAAAAGCTTGAACATATGAAGATTAGTGACATTAGTAAGGAGTTCTCACACATGTATTGGATGCTGGTTGACATTGAGAAGTAGAAAAAGATTATCTTGCAGTAGCAAGAGTTGGTTGAGTAATCCTTTGTTTATGATCAAGAGTGGGTGACAAAAAGAATACAGTTTGAAGGAAGTCTTGAAGGAGAGATAGCTGCAAAAAGGAACAAATGAAGTTTTTGTCTGCTTAGGTACAAAGTAGTCAAGCTTACTCAGATTATCAATGCCAAAAAGGGTGTGAAACCCAGGTAGCCCTTTCCATTCCTAGTTTCAACTCAACTCTTCCTAACATCTAGAAAGCAAAAGAAGAGTAGATTTTTGACCAGCATAGCTCACTCAACATGGAGGAAAATAGAAATATAAACTTGTTGCATTTACCTATGGAGGAATATAGATTAGAATAGAAGAATATTGGATAGGAAAAGACCTTTCAAGAAGTGACTGTGAATGCTCTAACTTATCAGCTTCCTTGTTTCATAAAAGATGGTGAAAATGTTCTAATAGGACATCAAGGTGAAATGGTGAAAGAGGCTGATTAGGAAGAGCAGTTTATAGTTTGGAATGAAGAAGGTGTGAGTTTTTCCACTCTAACAGTAGTTTTAGAATAGCAAGGGGACATCAAACAATCTGAGGAGTTGCTGATTGACAATAATCAACATGAAAATGGAGCCTTGGACCATGAAGAAGAGCATAAATCTGAACCTGACACCATTTTCCAAGTTATGAGCTTTGATATATTTAATCATGTTATGCATGAGAAAGCTAATGTTGAGATTTTTGGAGAGATGTGCACAAGCATAATTGAATAGTTTTGTTCAATGTTGGATGACAAGGAATCAGACCTTTTAGGAGAAGTTGACAATCATGATGAACTAGAACAACAAGTTCATAAGCTTGAACAAGTGCTAAAGCAACAGGAGGAATATGGTCCTGATAGAGAGGAGTTCATTCTCTCAAGTCAAGAAACTTCTCATGAATCTGATTTGCAAGGTCTTAGCTGGTTGGAGGAGCTTCATTTCTGTTGTGCTGAAGAGTTTCAGGCTGATATATCAATTAAAAGTTTGCATCAAGGTGAGGCTACTTCAATGTTTGAGATTTTGCCTTCCTTCATTGAAGAAGAAAGTCCTGATTTGAAGGGTACTTCCTTGAGTGATAATGAGGATTTTGAGCTTGAACCAGTTGTCCCTAAGAGCCTTCTAAGAGCTGATAGCTTTGATGAGTTGTTAGACACCCTAGTGGAAGAGGATTATCCATTGACCATGGAGGAGGAATCAACATGACAACTTATTATGCAAGGTGAAGGTAATGTTGTTTTTTCTAAGCATCTAGATTATTTTCTCTATAGTCCAAACTTAGCCACGAAGCAGGACAACCATGAAAAGTAGGAAGAATGTGAAGCAGCTAGCAATGGGAGTCCAAGTTTTATTTGTCCTAGGGGCTGTCCAATCAGATATTTAGCTAGTATGGAGGCCACTAAAGTACCAGAGGTCATGCTTACACCCAAGTATGAGGATGCAATTGAAGAAGAAATTGATTTTGGAATTGTAGCTAAAAGTGATCAAATTCAGTTCACTTGTCTAGTCCAAGATAGCAATAGGCATGATTAAAATCAAGGTGTAAGTAAGTTTATTTGCACCTTTCATGAAACATTGCAATAGTCTAGTGAATATTTGCATGTGTTTCAGGTTCTTTCAGCAATATATAATCATGTAATGCATCAGTTGTTGATTAGAAAGGGGTGTTATTTTGCAAAGCCAGTCAATGGTCTTGTTTGATCAGCTGCTTTGCTAGTTAGGGTAGGTTAGAATAGTTTTCCAAATACAGTTTTCAATTCCCTAAGTGTTGTTCAACACAGTTAGGTAGTTTTCCTTCTGCGTTTTGGTAGTGTTTGAATAAGTTTCCAAGGTATCATGTAGTTGTTCTGCTGAGTTGTAGAAGTTAGAAATCTATTTGTCCAAGTGTTTTAGAAGTCTTTGAGTGACCCTATTCCTAATGGATAAGCTTCAGGAAACTCATCTGATGTTTAGCAGGCAAACATATAGCAGATGTTGCCAAAAATGTTACCTATTTTTGCTAGTAGCTCAATCAGGTAGAGCTTTTGTGTCTTAAATGGAAATAGAAAGGTACATTTTTTTTAATTTCTTTTGCTACATTACATGCATGTGCATAAATAGAATTAGAAGGATTACATTACACTAGATTGCATTTATGTAAATGCAGATAACATAGAAAGGATTTCACAAATCTTTTCAGAAAGAGTAATCTTTATTGATAAAATAAATGTATAAGGTCTCACACAAGCTATGAGACTAACTATTTCATTGCAAATGAAAAGAGAAACTATACATTTATAGAAAACTAAAGAGATAAATATGCATATGAGGTAGGGTGACTCGTCATTGCCTAAATGACGAGTCTTGGTCTTCTTTGTAATGTCTTGTGTCATCCCGTGTTGTCCACTTGTCATGCACTCAGATGTTGTCTCCTTGCTGCCCCTAGTTATCTACGTAAGAAAAAGAGAGAAACTGATGTTAGAGCAATGACAAGCCATCATACATCATATGATATACATCCACAAATATATAGTTTAACTTTCAAATGTAGTAAACTAGTTAGTCCTATGGACCTTGGAGAAAGCAACAAAATAATCAAGAATATCAATCAAATGCCCATGTTTTTCCCAACATGTTTGTTTCATGCGTAGATACAGGTGTCATTTAACACTCATTTCATTTTAGCATGTGGAGAAAATGTGGCTCCCACAAGGGTTGAGCTGTGCATGTCTAACAAAGAGCCATTAATGCTTTCAAACAGTATAAAAGAAAGAGATACAAGTCTAGAAAATGAAGTGCAAAAGTTATCCTGTAGCTGCTCATGACAAACATAAACCTATAGATACAAGATCTGATAAGAACAACATGATATTATTGCCAAAGATAGTCATAAGAACAGTTTGAAGTTCCATGCATTTGTAAATTGTCATTTAGAGCAGTCACATCTAAATTATTGATAACTGCAGCAGTTAAGAGATAAACAATGCCTATAGATTGTATGAGAATAGTAAATTGTCATGATAGAGGACAAATGAAGCATATTATTGCTCATAATGATGCATCACATAAGAAACAAGAGGCATATATGATTGGAGTAATCACTGTCAAGCTAGGACAACATATGCAAAATGAATACCAAAGAAGAGGATAGTCAAGTCCAGACAAGCAAAAGTTATGGAGGAATAGTGAGTAGTTATTGGTGTTTGAGAAAAGTCATTTGTGTTTGTGAAAGTTCTAGTGACTGTATGTAACATCAGTTAGCAACAGTTATTTAATGATTGTCAAAGCACTAAGAGAAATAGCTAGCAAATGATTGTAATAATGAAGGGGAAAAGGTCATGGAGAGTATCACGATAGAGAGACAGTGTCATTGTGAGAAAGGTTTAAAGAAGATACTGAGCAATGTCAACAGTTTTAAGACCCTATATAAACCTTGAAAAGCCATAGTCTTCAAGCATAGACTATTATGAAGCTAAGGACAATCACTAAGGGATAGTTAAGAGCATGCAGTCTTGACAGTGAGGAGAGACAGTAATCATGAAGGAGATCAATGTAAAGAGTTTGAGATATCATAGCAACAATCACAAAGCTAGATGAGATAGTGTATACAAGCTGGGATAGTCATAAGAAGAGCATGAAAAATCAGTCACTATGAAGGTAGTCACACCTAGCAGAGGACTATTAAGCTTCCAGGGAAGGCTATTGAAATATCATGGATAGTATGACAATTGAGCAGTAGGAACAATCATCTATATGACTGTAGTACTCCCTACTCTTAGAGATAGTCCAAAACAAATAAGTGATGTCAAAGATCAACCTTAATAGGATGATACAAAAGGACCAGTCTTTGATAGTCAGCTGTAGTCCTGAATGAATAGGGTTTTTGTGGGAAACAACATAATGAGCATACATTTTCAAATATAATCATGCAAAGTTTGACAAAGTTCTAAGAGCAGTCATAGAGACAATAAAGTTGTCAGTAATACACTGTTACAGGAGAACATCAAGATTTTTGAAGGTAATACACAGAGCAAGACAATGAACATCTCAGTTTTCTTCATGTAAAAAGAAACATCTTAGCCAGAGGAAACATTAGCCCTATTTAAGAAATAAAATATTGAGCAGTTGTTCCATGTTTAGAATAATAGATATACTATGAAGGGTTTGTTTATACAAATCCCTTATAAAGACAATATGAGTTCTCATTGCCTATACATTTTCAGAGATGAATTAGCTCAGGAGAAAATACCCAGAATGTTAAAAATATACCAAGTTGAACTAGCTACAGTAGGAAAGGCATAGAGAAAGTATGTATATAGTGAGAATTTTTTTTTTAAAAACCCTAAGACAAATCAAGAAAAACAACCTTATTTCTTCATTGCCAAGAAAAGAGTAAGGTTTCTAAAGAGTATTCAACATTCTTCAGAGTGACAAAAAGATGCTTTCATGACTGTTTTTGAAAAGAGTGAAAGTACTTACAAACCCTAGTTACATGAAAAGCCTTGTTTTCAAACTTGCTCAGTATGATAGTAAAGTGAAGGCCGACTGAGAATATTGAAAAAGCTTGATGATATCATAGAATAAAGTAATAGAGTAAGAGGAAAACAAGATTCTCTTTTATTTCTATAGCTTTACAAAACAAAGCATATATTAGTTTCTTTAGAATATAGGAACACAGATGACTGACAGTAAAAACTACAGTTAAGCTTCAAGAATAGATTTATTGTACTCACCTAGAGTTTTTTTTTCAAGCTACACACCAAGCTGTGTATGAAATGCAGTCTAAAGAACCTTCAAAATATAGTAAGAAACATCCACATAATGCACTAGAAGACAACCCTCATGTCGGCGCATAGGAGAATGTGAAGTTGTAAAAGTGCAAATGAATTGTAAAAGTTGTCTTTTTATCTTTTAGGGTTTCAAACCTAAAAGTCTGATGAGTCTTTTTTTCTATTGATTTTATTTTGCATCTCTTTTATTACTATCCCATGCTCCAAGACTTACGTCTTAGGCTTTGAAACATGTTTATGCTTTGTGATATGCCACGGTGTGGCATACAACTCGTTTTGAGACTTTTTGTATTGCTTATTCCTTTACACACTAGGGTCAACACGTAGGTGCTTAGGTGTTTTTTATTTTCTATTTGCACAAACATCAAATGTAAAACTTTTAAACTTCAAATGATATCATTATAAATCATTTTAAGTTTATTTTTATTTAAATGCAAAGAGGTTATGGATAGACACATGCCAAGCATTTAGGGGGTAGTTGTGGTAGTTGGCCAACATATGCAGGAGATTTAGGAGAAGATTGTTTGGGTTTTAGTTGACTTTTGAGGGTAATTAGGAGCCTTTTGTGGACATTTTTATGTGCCATCATGTTAGACCAAGTCTTGATAGACTTTTTCCCTCATTTTGAGCTCTTTTGGAGGAGATTTAGGTGCTAGATTTGGGGTATTTTTGTTGTATCTGACCCAAGGTGGTTTCTAGCTCCTTGTTTGGTGGAACCACTTGGATAGTGATGGATATAGTCACTTATGTGACTCTTTTGTAGACAGTTTTGATTATGTAATTTTTGGAGACTTGTGATTTTACAATCCTTGCTCATATTTTGACATATTTTTGCAACTCATTTTACTTGATATGGAATACAGTGGAGACCTTGAATGCTATTGATTGAAGATTGTGCCTACTTGTCCTTTGCATCATTGTGCTTAGCAACTGATTTGATAGAGTTATCTATGAAGTAATCTTTGTTTCCTCGTAGCTTTTGTCTGAGAATTTAGAGACTTTTATGTAGAAAATACTAATGCAGGTTGCAAGTTGTGTTAGAAGTGTGTATTACTTTTAAGTGTGAAATCATTTTTCCTCTTAAGAACTCTGCATACATAAACATATTTGTGAAATACTTATGCAGAAGTATAAGTGATAGGTTGTGCAAGAATTTTAGTCATTATAACAAGTGTTTGAATCCAATATTCTCATGTTCCTCATTCAGTTAGGTGTATCACCCATTAGAATTTAGTTTCAATTTTAATGCATATGTTTATTACCCTTTTCCTTGTCAAAGCCTTAGAATAGTCAGTTTTATGTGATACAAAGTTAGGAAGCTGGCCTTCTCTAAAGATTCACTCCAATTTCTAGGTGACCCATAGCCATAGGAGTGTTTCCATGTTCCTCTAGAGTACCAATTTTTTTGCAAATTGGTAGGGTGCAACTTTTAGAGATAATAGGTATACCACCGTATGCATCTATTGATAGATCTGCACTAACATGCAAGGCCCCCATGCATACATGGTCTCCTGCATCACCATCTACTATATCAGTACATCCCAACCAACCGAGAAGCCCTGCGAGCGTTGATCTGGGATAACAATCCCCCCAATCACTACACATACAAACAAGGTGAATTGATCCACCCTAGCTAACTATGTTTGCATCTATCTCATCTCCCACTGATCCTGGGTTAGGACCGGATGCCTAGGTGCAAATTCCCTATCCAGCGTTGCCAATCCTGAGGGTACGTCATATGTCACCCTTGCTCCAGCTATAGGGAGTCTCAAAATCCTCCACATGTCCTCTAAGGTGATGGTGATCTCACCTATGGGTAGAAAAAGGAGCATGTCTCACTCATCCAACTCTCCACTAGGGTTGTCATCATAGCCCTATGAGCCCGTATTTGGGCATCTTGGTAACTATGCGTAGCCCCAACATCCCTAATCTTGTTAGAGTAGCCTGATCAAATTGAGATAGTAACCACATCACTGAGGGGACGCACTGCTCCCATGACTGCAATATTCCACTTGAAATCTGCAACCAAAAACCATCAAAACTTAGCTTTTCCTCCCAACATAGCACTATGGTGCTAATCCACAACCTTATGGTGCCAAAACAGAGCTTGGCACCAATTCTGGACCATATGGCACCATTTTGCATGATGGTGCTAATCCCTAAGATTTTCATACTAAAACAAAATTAAGCACCAAAACTACCCAACATGGCACTAAATCACCATTCACCCCAAAACCCCTGCGCTAATGCAGAGCATGATGCTAGAAAACCATTTCATGGTGCCGAACTAGAACTTAGCACTAAATCTCCAAGAGATGGCGCTAAAACCTAAAACCCTAAACCTATGGTGTTAAATGAGAGCTTAGTTCCAAAACTACCATATATAGCACTAAACTATCTAATCGTTGATTTTTCCCCTAGAGCCAAACCAAAACATGGCGCCAGAACTCTGCCATATGGCACTAAAACTCACCAAACCCCTATTTAACCTATGGTTTCAATCCATAGGATGGCACTAGAATTTGTCTAAGGATGGTGCCATGCGGCTGCACTATGGTGCCAATCCATCTAACTACCCATTTCCTGAGGTAATAAATGACCCAAAACCTAAAATTGACAAAGTCAAGGTTGACCCTTCAACATCCTCCATACCACTGATTTCTCATCTGATTAATTAATTAAATTTTTAATTAATTAATTATCCTACACAACACCTGAACCATCCATCTATCCTTCACCAATTAACCCCTGAAAATGAATTAATTTAATTACAACATTCACACCTTACTAACATCATCCCAATTAATTAAATAAATATTTTAAATATTTATTTGGTTAATTTGTCCACTTCTCTAAACCCAATTAATTAGGTAAATCATACTTATATAATTAATCTACCCTACTAATTAGCCTACACCTAGCCTAGTTGATTAAATAGCTATTATTTAATTAGCTACCCTAGCCTACATGACCCCTAGACCTGGATTAATTAAATAAATCATTATTTAATTAATCCTAAACCCTGATTACCCCACTCACTAATTTTTCCAGCCACATTAACTAAGTTAATCATCCTGATTAACTTGGTCAAATCATGCTTAACACCTTCTCCCACACCCACAAATTAAAAATTACAAAAAATACATAACCCCTCCAACTCATTTTTATAATTTTCATGCTAAAACATCTTCTACATTTTTAGATCATTACTATGTTATGTCAGTTACATTCAAACACCCTAAATCTCGGTGTATCACCATTTCCCTTTTTGTACTCAGTCTCTCCCTTTTCCCTGGTAATCATTAGCATAGGTTTAGTTGATTTCTCTGAGCCTTAAGTTTAAAAAGAGGAACCAACCTTCTCTAGAGGTCTAATCTCGTCTACAAGGTCCCACACCTTGAGATTAGTCCCATTGTGTCATTGGAATGGTTGAATAGGATTCAAGTAGGGTACAATTCCATGTGATAACAATTTATGGCATGCATGGTGGGACTAGTTTGATGAGCTTCATCACCCTTCCAGAGGATTTGGTGTGTCCTTCAGTGTATCTTGCCATTCAGGGTAGTCTTCTTCAACACTATGGTGACTTTGCTGGACAAATCCATTGGTGAAAGTAGCCCAAGTGCTTAAAGATTCATCAAAGATTGAAGTTCGGTGATACTTTTGGTCTTTTCTAGCTTTCAGGAGTATCTCAAATCACCCAGCGACTCCCATCTGATATGTTTCTAGTCTCCAAAAGTAGACACATTACCCTTGTTTTCAAAGAATATTTTGATGCACCTCTACTTTTCAATGCTCAAGTATGTCAAGATATTATGGAAGTCATGGCCTTTTCCCTCCATCAAGAATAGGCTTCCATATACCCCTTATAACATTCACACCACTGTCATGGCTCTGTTAAGAAATAGAACATTTGTGGCCTTCAATGGTGAATGCCCTTTAGGCCTCACACAATATGATGACATCCCTATTCTAGCTTTGAGAGCTATCCCTTTTTTCACTAGTGAAAACTCCACCACACTCGGTACACACATTGAAGACATTGCCAATGTATGCTCCTTTCACAATATTACCCAAGACAATGTCATAGTAAGGATCCTTCCTTCTTCCTTGAAAGGAAATGCTCTCTAGTGGTACATGGGGTTACCTACAAATTCAATTCATGAATGGGATGACTTGGGAACGAGGCTTTATCGACATTTTGAAGATAACGGTGATCATTTATCCCTGATAAAGCAACTAGCCATTATTAAAAGGGCTCCTTATGAATTCATGGTGGATTTTAATTTCATATTTCAAAAAACTTGGTACAAAATCCCACCATTGGTGAGGCCTTCCCTTAATGCTACCTTCTTGTATTATTTGAGATCCATGAATAGTGATATCACTGTCATGATCCAATCTCTAGGAGGGGATGTGTTACTTGATGCCTATGAGGTAGCTATTAGGGCATAAAACTATTTAATTCTAGCTGTAAAGATTGCCCCCATGCCTCTAATGCCATTATTTTTGGAATTCCCAGTCATTTAGCCAATTATGGAACCAATTCCTACATCTAATGTGCCATACCAAGCTCCTAATTAGCCCTATCGACCAAGCAAGCAACCTTGTCAAGGGACTAGTCTAGGAAAAAATCAACTGAGCCATGTTAGGTCCCTAAACTCCTTAAACTCAGTTGCTACAAGTACATCAGGCATGCTTGTTCCAATTCAGAACAATCTAGCTCAAGGTTATGAGTGGTGACATCCATGAAATCCATTAGCAATTTGAAAATAATAGACTAGATCTAGTCAGTGGGTTATGGTGGGACAAAGGCAGGTGCAAGTTGAATGAGTATTTTTGAATTGGCAAGTGGATGATGCTGCCCTATTTCATGAATTGCCAAGTTACATTGAAAATGAAGAGAACCGACAGGTGACAACAGAATTGCAACAGCATAAAGACATTGAAAATTATGGTAAATTGTTACAGGTTGAGGCCAAGCATGACAGTGAGATTCCAGTCCATGAAGAAGAGCATATGAGTAGTCCTATACTGAAGAATGTAGAGGACTTGGAGGGGGCTCATTTCTGGGATGAGCTTGATGTTTTTTTTCTCTAACTTGAATAGTAAATCAGTGCCTCTAGATGAGGTAAATCCTGAGCAGTTTGAGCAAATTGAGGAGGCAATGATTCCTCCAATTAATATATAAGGATTAGAGCATTTAGACTAGTATCAAGAAAAAGAAATAGAGTAGAGGCATGAGATCAACTCTATTGATTTGTATGTCATTTCAAGGGGATGTCCTATAAGACATATGGCCCAATTGGAGGTAGATCATGAGGAGTCATGCTACGCCCTTAATATTGGTGTACATAGGGTTATGAATAGTCGTCTTGTGGCTATCTTAACTCTTAATTAAGTCATATTATCATTATTATATTGTTATTTAGTTGTTTAGGTCGGCCTAAGGCTTCTATAGGGCTATCTAAGTCGGCCTGGGTGATATCCTAGGCATAAATAGGTATATATATAGGAGGTAGTGAGTCTCATTTCACATCATATTGAGTATTGTGTTCTTACTAAAGACTATTGGAGGTATCCCCCTCGAAGAGAATTAGGAGGTTGCCCCCTCGAAGTGGCATATTATTATCAAGTATTTGCAGCATATTACTATTATATTCAAATATTGTGCAAGTTGTTTCATTACAAGTGGTATCAGAGCATGATCTTGGCATCGTAGAGGTAAGATTTTTTCTCAACATTGGAGGTGATTTTGGGAAGAGCATAACTTTCAGATTTTAGTGAATTTTTTAAAGATTTTTAAAGGATTTTTGAAGACCATATTAAAGAAGATACAATCCATATTTCAAAGGAATTGAAGCAAAAATAAGCGAGTTATTGCAAAATTAGGGTTTCCAACAAATTCGCTCTTAAGGCAGCAAATTTGCTAATTTTTTGGATTTTTTTCTGGGTAAGTGGTATCTTGGACCTAGTAAGTTATAGTAAAAGTTTCAGAAAATTTACATTTCATTTGTGTGATTTATTTCAAAAATATTGGTTTCCATCATGACGGGGCCTACAACAAGAGGCAAAAAGAATGTTGCCACACCGGTGAAATCCTCTGATAAGGATGAGGAAATAATAGAGGATAGTAATCCCAATGAGGAAATAAGTAAGTTCAAGGAAGAGGTTAAGAGGTATATGTGTGACCTAAGAGGAGATATATCAGATATACGAAGCATGTTAAGCGCCTATATGAATGAACCAAGAAAGGAGTTCTCAAGCAACCAAGGTGAAACCTTCAAGTCGGCTAATAATGACACAAATTTTAATACTCCTATGGGATCTAGGAATTTTTTTCCAAAGGTGGATATGTGCAAGTTCGATGGTAAGGATCCTCTAACATGGATAAACCAAATGGAGAATTTTTCTGAAGTACATCAAATCCCATATGGATAAAAGGTCACGATGGCTTCCCTATATCTAGAACCAAATCAATTCATTTGGTATCATTGGCTTTGTACTCATCAGATAAAAAAGGGTCTCACCGTCTCATGGTCAATTTTTACAGAAGAACTCCAAGCACAATATAGCAATAGTGTGACAGACAACTTCTTTAGCCAGCTTGCTAAAATTCAACAAACAGGATCAGTTAAGGATTATATTCAAAAATTCCAAAATCTATCCTTAAGAGTGGATACAATTACAGAGGAGAACTTGAATGATTTATTCTTGGGTGGTCTCAAGGATCACATTCAACATGAGGTACACATGTTTAGTCCTAGCTCAGTAAATGAGTCTTTTATCTTGGCATGCAGGGTAGAGGAGAAGTATTTGATTCCTAGAAAGCAAGGGGCTAATATGACAAGAGAGAGGATATTCAACACCTTCTCTTCCTCAACCTACTAGGTTGACTCCACAGCAAATTGAGGAGAAAAGAGCAAAAGGGTTGTGTTTCAATTGTGATAGCAAATACAGTCAAGGACATAAATGTAGTGAAAAGAAATTGTTCTATATTGAAGGTCCAAGTGAGGAAGAAGAGGAGGAACCCATATTAGAGGAGGATAGGGAGTCAAGTGAGGAATCACATGATTCTCAACCAATCATTTCTTGTCATGCACTCCTAGGTTTCAGTGCACCACAAACTCTCAAGGTAGTGGGTTTCTTAAAGAAGCAGAAAGTAACAGTGTTGATCGACTCAGGTAGTACTCATAATTTCATCAACAAAAAGTTGGCAACTCGTCTAAATTGTTTTATATATCCAGCCCTAGAGTTTCAGGTTTTGATTGCAGATGGGGGTATAGTTAGTTGTTCAGGGAAGTGTCATAGCATTAAATTATCCATGGGAGATTATCAACTTGATACCCCAATGTATGCAATATCCATGAGTGCAGCAGATATTATTTTGAGAGTACAATGGCTTACTACATTGGGAACAATTGAGATGAACTTCCAAGAACTATTCATGAGATTTCAATCAGAAGGAAAGGTAGTGGAGCTAAGGGGGTTGAAGGCAAAATCCCCACAGATGGTAAGCTCTCATCAAATGCAAAAGTTGCTTAAGAAAGGAGCAGATGGATTTGTGGCCCAGCTATGTTCATTAGAAGTCTCTCAATCTAATGCTCCTACTCATCCAAATTTACAAGCAATAATTGATCGTCACTTAGTGGTTCTTGGAGATATGCCTAAAGGATTTCCTCCTAAGAGGGATCATGACCATGCCATACAACTAGTTCCAGGTAGCCAACCACCAAACATCAGGCCTTATAGGTACCCACACATACAAAAAAGCGAGATAGAAAAAATTGTTGAGGAGATGCTAGAGGCAGGAATTATCAGGCATAGCCAAAGTGCTTACTCCTCACCTGTGGTGATGGTGTGTAAGAAGGATGAAACTTGGCGCATGTGTCTAGATTATAGAGTGCTCAATATGTACACCATTAAAGATAAATTTCCTATTCCAGTCATTGATGATTTTCTAGATGAACTGAATGGAGCTATGTATTTTACCAAGTTAGATCTTAGATCTGGTTATCACCAAATTCAGATTAAGGAGGAAGATATTTGTAAGACAGCATTCTGAACTCATGAGGGTCATTATGAATTTTTGGTGATGCCATTTGGCCTTACCAATGCACCATCTACATTCCAAAGTTTGATGAATTCCATTTTTAAGAAGTTCTTGAGAAAGTTTGTGTTAGTGTTCTTTGATGATATATTGATTTATAGCAAGACTTGGGAAGAACATTTGCAGCATGTAGATCAAGCATTATAATTACTCAAAGATCATCAACTCTATGCTAATCCATCCAAGTTAGCTTTTGGTCTTAAGGAGGTGGAGTATTTGGGACATGTAGTTTCACATGAAGGAGTAAAGGTGGACCCTAACAAAATTAAGGCTATCATGGAATGGCCTATTCCAAAAACCATTAAGAAACTGAGGGGTTTCTTGGGATTGACAGGGTACTATAGAAGATTTGTGAAGAATTATGGTCGTATAGCAGCACCCCTCACCACTCTCTTGAAGAAGGATTCTTTTCATTGGAATGAGTCTGCTAATGTAGCATTTGAGCAATTGAAGGAGGCTATGTGTACAACTCTAGTGCTTGCCACTCTAGACTTCACCAAGGAATTCATTGTGGAATGTGATGCTTCTGGAAATGGGATAGGAGCAGTTCTCATGCAATAAGGTCGACCAATTGCTTTTGAGAGTCGTCAATTAAAGGGTAAAAATTAGCTCAAACCTATTTATAAGAAGGAAATGCTAGCAATCCTTCACGTAGTTAAATAATGGAGGCCTTATTTAATGGGCCGACACTTCAAGGTTAAGATAGATCATTATAGCCTAAAATATTTTTTGGAACAAAGACTATCCTCTGAAGAGCAACAAAAATGGGTCACTAAGATGTTGGGATTGTATATAAGAAAGGGAAGGAAAATATTGTGGCTGATGCACTTTCTAGGAAGGATGAGAAAGATGAAGCCTTATTGTGTGCCCTTGCAATATTACAAGCAAATTGGGTGGAAGAAGCCAAAGCAGAGTGGCAAAATGATGTTGCAACAAGTAATCTCATCCAACAATTAAAAAGTGATCCTTGTAGTTTAGATAAGTTTTGTTTGAAGGGAGATATTCTTTGGTATAAAGAGCGCTTGTATCTCTGCAAGAATTCCACTCTTAAACACAAGATTCTCACAGAGCTACATGAGTCCCCAGTTGGTGGTCATTCAGGATTTTTGAAGACATATCATCGGGTCAAGCAAGATTTTTTTTGGGAAGGGCTAAAAGGTGAGGTGCAAAAATTTGTGGCTGAATGTTTGGTTTATCAAAGAAATAAGGGGGAGACAATTAAGACACTAGGTCTCTTGCAGCCCTTATCTATTCCTAGCCAGCGTTGGGAAGAGGTATCCATGGACTTCATCATAGGGCTTCCCAAATCTAAAGGTCATAATGTCATCATGGTAGTAGTTGATCGCCTCACTAAATATGCACATTTCATTGCATTATCACATCCTTTTACAGCAAGTGCAATGGCAAAAGTTTTCTTGGAGAATATCCAAAAGCTACATGGTACACCTAAGGTTATTGTCAGTGATCATGATCCTATCTTTACTAGTCACTTTTGGAAAGATTTATTCTCATGTTTGGGTACTCAATTGGCTCATAGTTCTTCATACCATCCTCAATCAGATGGGCAAACT
The DNA here is from genome assembly GCA_027924645.1 of Cunninghamia lanceolata. NCBI lineage: Eukaryota > Viridiplantae > Streptophyta > Pinopsida > Cupressales > Cupressaceae > Cunninghamia > Cunninghamia lanceolata. The sequence continues at coordinate 1,337,840 of BSBN01000912.1, forward strand.
GAGGTTGTTAATAAATGTTTGGAAGGATATCTATGTTGTTTCACTTCAGAGAAACAATCTCAATGGGTAGATTGGCTACCACTAGCAGAATGGTGGTATAACACTTCTTTTCATAGCTCATCAAAAATGTCTCCATTTTTGGCACTTTATGGATATCATCCTCCTTCCATCACATCATCATTAAAGGTGTCACCAAGAGTTCAGGAAGTAGAGGACCACTTGCTTCATCAACAACAGGTACTTTCAAGACTCAAGGAGAATTTAGCTATGGCACAAAATTGAATGAAACAACAGGTGGACCAGCATCGTAGTGAAAGAAATTTTGAAGTTGGGGATTGGGTCTTCTTGAGATTGCAGCCTTATAAACAAATCTTAATGAAGCAACAAAAAAAAGAATAATAAGTTGTCTCCAAGATATTATGGGCCATACCAAATCATGCAAAAGATTGGTAGTGTTGCCTACAAGCTAGAGTTGCCACCAACAACAAAGATACATCCAATTTTTCATGTTTCTTGTTTGAAGAAGGTAATTGGGCAGAATATTCCTACTCAAACAGTACTACCAGAGCTCGATGAAGAAGGAAGAATAATTTTGGAACCAAAGGGCATTCCTCAAACACGCATGAAGAAGCTGAGGAATAGAACCCTCACTCAGTATCTCATCCAATGGAAGAATTTACTAGTTGAAGAGGCCACATGGGAGGATGAGGAGTTCATTCAAAAGAATCCACACTTGGTTAGCATTGAGGACAATGCTTCTTTGAAGAGGGGGGGCATGCTACGCCCTTAATATTGGTGTACATAGGGTTATGAATAGTCAGCTTGTGGCTATCTTAACTCCTAATTAAGTCATATTATCATTATTATATTGTTATTTAGTTGTTTAGGTTGGCCTAAGGCTTCTATTGGGCTATCTAAGTCGGCCTGGGTGATATCCTAGGCATAAATAGGTATATATAGGAGGTAGTGAGTCTCATTTCACATCATATTGAATATTGTGTTCTTACTAAAGACTATTGGAGGTATCCCCCTTGAAGAGGATTAGGAGGTTGCCCCCTCGAAGTGGCATATTATTATCAAGTATTTACAGCATATTACTATTATATTCAGATATTGTGCAAGTTGTTTCATTACAAGTCACCACTTGTCATGCTCACTCTTGAGCATGAAATTGAGCATCCAAAAAGGTGGGATCAGCCCATTTATCCACTTCCAAGCAATTGCATCAACAATCAGTTCAAGTAAGTAAATGAGTTTGTTCCCATTCTTTGGGAAGTGTTTTGTCAATTTGTTGTATGCCCATCCCTTCCCCACCTCTTGTTAACTGCTCACAGGTATGTAAAGCATTGTAAATTGTTGAGAAATGGTAGTTATTTTGAAAAACCAGTTAATGGAATTGTTTAAGGTCATTTTTGGTTGGTTAGTTTAGGTTTAGTTTAGTTTGGTTTCTCTTTTAGGTTGCCTTTCAATAAGTTCCCTTACACTCTGTTGTATTCTCATTAGTAGGATGTTTGCTTTGTTTGTTTTGCTTTGTCTTATTTTCTGGAGGTAGTTTTCAGTTTTGGGTTGGTCTGGCCAACCCTTATTCTTATTGCTGTGCCCCTTGACTCTATACCCAATGGATTGATAAGGCTTTTGGATCCTAGTGTTTAGCAGGCAAACACCCCTGCATAGTCACCAAAATGTTATCCTAATTTGCCTTCCATCCAAATAACCTAAGGATCCATGAGATCTTGGTGTTTCCGTCTTTTGGAATGTAAGAGAAAACTACCCAAAATGGCTAAGCCCCAAAATCTTAAGTTTTCCTTGTGTTTTTAGCATTTTTAGAGTTTTAGAGTTTGAAGTTCTTCCCTTCATCATGTTATCCTAATCGACTCCAAACTCCTCTTTGTTCCTTGCAAAATTTTGGCTAATTCTTCTAGAGCACAAAGATCAAGAGTTCTCTATTCCGCGTTCTTCCTTTTGAAAGTTGGAAGGTCAGAGGTTCACTTGCCAAATCCTAACAGGTAAAATGCTCTAAGTATGTCAGATGTTAGATTTTAGAGGTTTCTCCTTCCCTCTTTTTTCCCTTTTGGAAGGTGGAAGGTGGAAGGCCCAGGGGTTGATCTCCATCATTTCAATGTTCTAAGGTGTTGCGGAGTGCGGATGTTGAGGTTGTTGTCTTTTTCCTTTCCATCTAGTGGAAGTCGAAAGGTGGAGGGCCCGAAGGCCAAAGTCCACCGAACTACAAATATGGTTGTCTTTTAGAAAGCAGAAGTCGAGAGTTCTCTCTTCTCTCTTCTTCTTTCCACAAAGAAATAGGTGGAAGGCCCGAGGCCTGATCTCTGTCGAGTTCTTAAAATAGGCTAAGTGTTGTGGAGGCATAGATTGAGTTTTTCTTCTTTCCAAAGAATGACATAACTATGAAGGCCTGACCCCTGAGGTTTGACGTTTCCTCTTCTCTTGGACTTCGGAGGCCATGGTTTCCTCCTTCACATTTTCAAAGCTTGATCAGTGGAAGACCGATCAGAGGAAGTCTGATCTATTAAGGCCCAACCCTTTTGCCTTCCAGGCACATTTTCTACTATTCCAAGCATGACGAGACTACTCAGCGACTATCCTGGTCGCCATTAATGATCCTCGAGAGCCTGATTGCTTGTAGAAGATGGATATATCAACTTACCATGCCATTGTAGCCTCTCTTGCATTAAATCCTTGTACTCATGGCATGGGCGAACACTTCCTTCCAGCGGATTTCATGTGCAGAGCCATGTGGGTGCGTTCCAAGGACATCAGAATGAAGTTATTGTAGTATGGGTGATGGTTTTCCTTATTGACTCTTCTTTCCACATCTATGACTACTACAATGATTTGTAAAAGCTATAAATGCATGTAAAAAAGATGTATTTTTGGTTGATTGGTTGCGTCGGGTCACTTCCAATGGCAGAAAGTTCTTTATAGGATCAGACCTTGTGGTTTTCTCCAGAACTAGATGGATTTGACGGACTATGCTCTTTTGTTGAGCCTCTCATGTCTCTATTTTAGTTCACCAATGAAGGAGAGTCTATCATTTTGTGTCCATTTTATGTCTGTAATGAATTTTTTCTTCTTTTCTAATGGCTATTGAGCCTCTATGATCAATATAAATTGAATTTTGCCTCTGTCATTGTTCTTGCACTATGTTTATTTGATAGATGTAAGCTGTGTATTGTGTATAAAATGACCCCTTTCATACTTTCATCTCTTTTCCTTAACCTCTGTTTGAATCCCCATTAGTCTGTGTGATTTCCATTCAACGTTTGAGATCATTATTGTGTTATGTCAGTTGCATTCAAACACCCTAAATCTTGATGTATCACTGTTTCCCTCTCTATACTTCCTCTCTCCTTTTTCCCTGGTGATCATTAGCATAGGTTTAGTTGATTTCTCTAAGCCTTTAGCTTATAAAGAGGAACTAGCCTTCTCTGGAGTTTGATCTCATCTACAAGGTCCCACACCTTGAGATCAGTGCCATTGTGTCATTGGAATGCTTGAACAGGCTTCAAGCATGGTGCAATTCCACGTGATAACACTACCGTTGGGAAAGGTTGTTGGGAGTGTCATAAGATTTGACTACCTTCCAAAATGTTGTTTTAGATTCTCCTTTTCTCTTTAATCAAACTAAAGAGAGGATTTTGTGCTTTTTAACATTGTTGGTAAATTATCACACTAATAATAACACTTGTTTTTTTTCAGTGCGGGAAAACACACTTAAAACTATTTATTTTCAACCATTGATAATTGAAATATTTAACATATTACTTTTAGAACAAGACTTCATGTTAATGTAAGTAAACACCACCTTGGTTTTTCTTTTAAATGACCTCAAGAGTTGTCCCACTATTTGTTGGGTCACCATGAAAAGTAATACAATGTTTGAGATATGTTTTTGTACGTGAGATCCACTCTTTCTTATCCAAGGGGATCATTTTTCTTAAAGTAGAGAGTCAATGGGTGTCGGGGTCATACCATCAATCTTATTTCTTCGTATTTACAAATTCTTATTTTCCCATCTTATGCCTCTTCGCACTTCAAGGGTTAGTTTAAATTGTTTGGGTATGCCATTAATTATAAGACTACTAATGAAACAAAGAGATTGAGATACTTTTATTGTTAAACTCAGATTCTTTCTATCAAGTGGGTCAAGGTAGTTAATTTCTTTGAGAGCTCTTTGCTCACTTTACAACATCAAATTCAAAAGAGGTAAGCATTTACTAATTTGTTTAGCACAGTCTTTGTGACATGGTGGAGGAGAAAGGAAATATTTTATGCAAATAGAACAGTACATTAAAAAAACATATGATGAAGTTAAACATTTTCTAGTAATGTAATCTATCATAAATATCAAGGTCTTCTAGTGGTAGTCTCTTGTCATGCATTGAAGTAGATAGTAGCAATAGGTGATCCCAATCCATGTCCCTTTGTAGAATTCCTCATGTTGAATGGTGCTGCTATGGAGAAGAAACTATTGTACTCCCATTTTGTTAGATCGATACCAACATATAACAATGAATCCCAACCATTAGCCTTGGATTCTCATAATCTACCATGTTGCGACCTAAATAAAATGTTACATTTTTTAAGTGATGTTAGCTCAGATGGGAAACTCCAGTATTCACATCATGCTAAATTGTTGAATGCAATATCAGAGTAAACCATAGATATTTGAGACCATGAAAAATGCCTTTACAAGATAGGTACATATGTTTCCAAGGATAATATATTTAGTATGCCCTTTTGGTAGTAAACAAGTGTTCCTAGTGCCACTAGAGTAAAATCTATTGAATTGCAATGGCAGTTTGCAATGGATAGCTCATAAGCTTGATCTACGAGAGGCTCTTCATTGTTGAAAGATGAGAATTGTGGAGTATGGTTGTGATATTAACTTGTGAATCAATGATACACTCACATAGGCTGCGATCAATTCTCCAATCACCTCTTTGAGTTCAAAATCTAATTCGGTGTTGGTTGGTTGTGTCATCATTTCCTTTCTTAGAAAAATATTTGTTTTCATGGAGTGTTAACAATAAAAACTATATTTAATCACACCATTTGTCATATTTAGTCATGTCTCATGTAAGAGACACACCTGTCCATATATAATATCTATTTAAGGGTCTTTGGATCCATATTTTTAAATACAAAAAATAAATATTCAAGCTGTCCAATTTTAACAATTTCTATCAGAACCAGATTAATTCTTTTGCCTATGTAAATGAATACTGTGATAGTTGAAGTTGATGATTGTGTAGAAATTTTGTTTAACCCCTTTTGATCACGTATACATCCATATTATTGCCACTGCCTAAATTATTGAGGAATCCAGAGTGGATAGCTTCACAAATCAATGCTACTCCCTCCTCTCTATTCAATCCTTCTTTGTATCTTGATTCAAATATTGTCAAAGAAGCCTGGATGCCAGCAATAATTTTTTTGCCCAAGTCTATATAAGGGCGCAGCCAAAGAAAAAAAAAATAGTCTTAGCAAAAGGCAAAAATGTGAAGGCACCATCAACAAAAAAAGCGTCGATATAGGTTGCCATTGGAGGAAGCTATCAAAGATCACATAATACAAAGATGAGGTCATTGATTTAAATAAAGTCACCAAAGTTTAGTGACAGGTTATAGGGTTTCATAGCCACTTGCAAGGAAAAATAAATCACTAAAGTGTAGAGCCTGCAGAAAGAAAGATAGCTGCCACCAAGGGTTAGAAGGTGTGAAGGTGCCAAGGCAAAGAAAAAACATTTCAATTTGTAGATTGAGATCTTTGTCACCACTATGGAAAGGAAGGAAAAGAGGCTGCAACTGAAAGAAAGAACAAGGAAATCACAATAGCCAAGAAGAAATTGGAAGATTTTGAGTCATAAGAATTTTCTTGAAACAAATTGCAAATATTAAAGTAAAGAAAGGAAGTTGTCCAAGTTTGGACAAAGACGCCAATTAGTTTTTTTTTAAATGTGGTAGAAAAGAAAGAATTACCAAGTTTGAAAGGGATTGATTGCAGCCACTAATGGAATTTGAAGATGCCCCTATCTGAAATCAGCCAAGTCAAGAGAAGCCACTATTAAAGAAATTTTAGTTCATAGGAAAGAAGCAGATTGCTTAAGTCTGAAGTTTTGATTACCGAAGGAGATTGTAGCCAAAAGGTGAGTGAAACCCCCAAATAATCATGACATCAGAAGTTGGATTGTTAAAGTAGTAGTACTAGGTAAATTTAATTATTTTCAATGGGAAAGATTGGTAAAAGAGTACAGAAAGAATAAATATATAATGTGTGAAAAGAATATTTTGGAAGAAGCACTAGTGAAAGTTAAAGTGGTTTGATAAACAATTTAAAATCCTTGAAAAGGAAAATAGTTCTCAAAAGGATGAAATATCAAAATTTTGAGAAAACAATATAATCTATCAGATCAATTACTTGTAGCATACCTAAAGGAAAACATGTGTCTAAGGTTTAAGCCTACATTATGTAATGTCTCATGTGATACAAATAATTTGTGCTATTCATTTGATGAATCATTTGATATATGTGATATAGCTAAAGTTTCTACAGATAAAGAGTGTAAGGTTGGAGATAACAATGTTTTTGAATCTACAAATCTTTCTTGTCCTGATGATAATAACAAAGGATATTTCACAAAGAATGTTGGTTTAAAGATTATGAATAAAATGGGTTATGATGGAAAATGTTTGGGAAAATATGGGCAAGGAATTAGAGAGCCCATTGAACCAAGTATGAGGCTAAAGAATAAAGGCCTTGGATATGTTAATGGTGATGAAACTACAAACGATGTTTTAGGTAAGAGAGTTACAAACAAGTCAATTCAAAAAATACACTATTTTCAATGTAACATGCAAGGAAATAAAAAAGAAAAGTGTTGGAATCTTCATCCATTCACTATTTGTGGATTGAAGAATCATTCTGAAAAATTATGTTGGAACAAGAAGTGGAAAAAATAATCTATAAAATATTGTCTATAGATGAATTATGGATGGATTGGTGTATCTCATTGGCGAAATGTCACACATATGTTGAAAATGTTGTACAAACATGAATATTCATATATTAATATAAACAAAATAATAATCAAACAAGGTTTCATTAGAGAACTAGTGAATAGTGAAGAAATCTACTTGGAGTTTTGTAGATCAAAAATCAATTGGTAGACATACTCACAAAGACTAGAAAAGGAGAAATTTGAATATATAAGATAAAATTTGGGATGTTGAAGCAAATAGTGGCAGAAATTAAGGGGGAGTGTTGGAATAAACTATTTATGTCTCCCATTAACAATCAAATAATTGCCACCATAGTTAAACAAAGAGGGTAAGCACATTGGATTGTTTAGAGGCTTGAACTTACTAGAGAAGATCACATTTGATAATCCTATATAGTTGTAAGAATTTGAATTGATTATCTAGATTTTTGGGTATGTGGGAGCTTGCAATATTAAGTATTCATGATTAGCCCGAGCTCAACTTCAAATAGCTATGAAGATTTGAAAAACCACTATCAACAATAAGGGCCAAAGTATTTCCACTTGAATTCTATCCATGTGGCATGTGTAGAGGCGTGAGATTTGTAGTTGGAGTACCTATAAAGTACACCAATATTATTGCTAAAAGAGGATATCGACCGTAAAATACATTTGGGGCTCATTGAATAGAGAAAATCTATTCAAGATATTAGAGTCAAATTGCAACATTGATTACATAAATCATTGTTGAATTTTAAAAGAAAAATTAGAGAAGTTTTTTGATCATAAAGATCATTGGAGAAGTTTTTTTTTTATCACAAATATCATTGTAGAAGGTTTTTTTGATTGCAAAGATCACTGCAGAAGTTTTTTGATTGTAAAGATCATTGCAAAAAGTTTTTTGATCACAAAGATCATTATAAAAGGTCCTAATTGCAAAGATCATTGTAAAGGGTCCTGATCGTAAAGATCATTGTAAAGGGTCCTGATCGCAAAGATCATTGCAAAAAGTAAATAACATATTGAGTGTTATTTCTATAAAGTTAAGTGGTGCTGACAACTTTGAAGAATACCATCATTAGATGAAAAGTATTTTTATCTTGTTAGACTTCACCTCCTTTATTGATAGAACTACAAAACACATCTATTATGGATGATGGGGAGAAGAGGAAAAGAAAGGTTTTCATTACTACAATCATTGTGATCATTTTAAAAGAAAGATATGAATAAGGATAATCAAGGGAAAATTAGTATGTGATGGATATACAAAAGGAGGACTATTTTACTTAAGGACAAACTCCTCTAATGACTCAATTTCAAGTGTTGTTTCAAGAAATCAATTGTCGTATGAAAGGCTTGATCATATTAACCTCAAAATAGTTGTTGCAACAACATGTGAAGCACTATAGGTTAGATAACTTCTTGAGAATCTTCAACACCCATAACCTGATCCAACAATTATGTTTTGTAATAATCAAAGTGTGTTGAAGATATCTAAGAATCCAGTCCATGCTTTGAAAAATCATATTGAAGTATACCATTAATTCATTCGTGAGCATGTTCTCAATAAGGAAATTGAACTACTCTATTCACCAACTAATGAGCATCTTGCAAGACCTTTGCGCAAGGATAAGTTTGCATACTTTCAAGAAGGAACTGGTGTTAAATGTTCTTCATTTGTACATGGGTAGCTAATAAACCTATTTATTATAGGTGCCCCCCATCATCTAGTTAAGTTGTGTGATAAAATTAAGTTTATGGGGGTGTTAACAATATAAACTATATTTAATCACACCATTTGTCATATAGAGTCATGTCTCATGTAAGATACACACATGTCCATGTATAATATCTATTAAGGGTCTTTGGATCCATATTTTTAAAATATACAAAATAAATATTCAAGCTATCCAATTTTAACATGGACGACAATGAGAATGCTCCTCGACACAACAAGAGTTTCATAAATCATGTCTTAAAAAGAATAACACTCAATGACTTTTACCACAAAACCATCAAAAGGTCAAACTAGAATGAAGCAATATCTGATTTCGTTGACACAAATGCTCTTGCAAAATTTACTTATTTTTGTGCCTAAAGTTTACAAGCATATCCCAAAAGGCAACCTATTAGACAATGCAAAAAACATTGATTTTTGGTTTTGGGTCAAACTTTATAAGAGATTGACTGAATAATTAGAGATGGAAGCAGAATGATGTGTCAATAGTGTAGACAAATCAATTATGGTGACTAAAAAATTGTCATGTCAAGGAAGGATTCTCATAGGTACAAGATTGTTTTAGGCTCTGATACCAAATGTGACGCTACTTTTCCCTAAAGTTAATCTAATTGCAACAGATTTTATTATAGTTAATATTAGAGTTAAGATAATTTGGGTTATGAAAAGATATTAACATAGACATAAATACAAAATGTAAAGTACAACATGTGATAATTTAATAAGAACTCTAGAGTAAATCATTAACAAATAAAATTGGATAACATAATCACAAAATCAGATTATCATCAAAACTATAAATATAATAATCTCAATATCTTTTTATTAACAATAATTATGGTACTTATCTAAATCATTGAGCACTTGGATTGGCCACTCTTACCCTAGGAAGATTCTATTGGTCTTAGCCCTCATAGCTATGGCACATTCTAGGAGGAATCTAGTTCTTATTTAGAACCAACATACATGTTTCCCTAGCACAAACATCTCTTTTCAAAAAACAACATATCATGCACAACAGAAGTGCACACACAAGCCCTGGCTAGGACAATCTCATGTGTACACTGTACCCCGAGTTAGACACACACATTGTGTTCCCCTTCTCCTAATGCTCACTGCTTGCCAAATTAAAGATTGAGTCTTTTTCAGCTAGAGAGCACTGCAATGCTCATAGCCCACCAAACCACTTTCATCTTCCTTGAGTGTTCTCCATGCTTATTCCAAGTATCACACAAATGCCTTATATAACCTTTAGAAGGATGATTTCTAAACCATCACACCTTTTCACAAAGGTTGTCATTAATAATGTTTTAATAAACATAATATCTCCCCCCTTTTAAAAATACTTTTTTCATAATTATTTTTTATTTATCTCCCTTTTAACCAAAGGAACATAATATATTTTATTTTCCATCTCCCTTTTAATTATAAAGGGTAAATAAACTTTATCCTCTTATAATTTTAGAGGGTTATTCATAAATATCTTTCTTTTCCATTTTGGAGAAAAAGTCACATATTACACATAGTGCCACTCCAAGTGGGACATGCAAAATATGTCTGTGCATAATAAATACAAATAAATAAATATTTCAAATATTAGCACTTGTAAGGTGTATGACATACCTAATCCAAACAATAACATCATTGGGTGCAAAGTGAGAAATGGCTTTGGGATAAGACTATGATGCGAATCGGGTGAGTGATGTAATTAAAGAAATTGCCACATCATGAAAGTGCTACATAATAGTATATTGTAGTGCATGGAGTGGGTTTAATATTGGCTCAGTGACTTTGTGATGTAAAATAATTCCATGATGGGGCCAATCATTAACAAGAACAAATACATAATGAGGACAACTTAAAGCATGATCATCAATTAGCACAAGTCAATGTTAAAACATAATAATAAAGAACATGATAGACAAAGGGGACATGCATATCAAGATTTTAGGGTTTTTACAAGGTTTTATCCATGAAGACTATACACAGACTAAGAGATTTTCACCCAAATAAAAATAACTTAGCCAATATACAAAATGGTGTCAACATGTTGTTTGTTTCTTGGTTTTAGGTATTTTGAATTAGATTTTAGTTTGGTTTGCTCTATATGTCTTCCTCCTCTAGCTCTAGCACATATCTCATGGGCACAATAGCAAGTAGGAGGTGGGGAAAACACATACTAGAGATATGAGGACTTTCACAATTATGATTAACAAAAGGATGAGCTTATAACATGTTGCCATCACCATGTTAGTTTTAGTTACTTATTTATCTCTCTGTGTAGTGTTTTCAAAAAATCATCACACAAACTTTCTTTAGTAATTTCTATTGTAAAACATTTGAATATCTACTATAGTTATGTCATGTTTTCTATAAAAATAGCCTCATACACATTGTCCTACCTCCATGATATACTTTGGCATTCTATTTTTAAATATCAAGTTGTTTAGGTGCTTGAGTTTTTGGTAAAGGTAGGTTCATAGTTGAGTAAATAAATCATAGATACATAACAAAGTTGTTGTATTTATTGTAGGAATTTTTTTAGGTCTTGTTAAAAAAGCGAGCCTTATAAATGAAGTCCTTGTTTATTTTGTTGCTATTGAATGAATAATGGTATAATCATGTATGGATTTTACTAAAGTCATTTCACTCTTGATTGATATTCTTTCTCTTTCATGCTGACCTTATGTTAATGACCTTATGATGACCTTGTACCTAAAACCAAGATTCAAGCAATCTTACCAAGGGATTGTGCAACTCAATGTTACAATCCATGAATGAGGAACTACTTATCTATTTTATGTTTGATTGATCATATGGTACATGTTCTATGTTTATTATGTTTTATTGATAAAAGGCAATGCTAATTTCAATAAGTTTAGGGATTTAATTATAGTTGGATACCTCACTATATTATTGTAGGTTTGTTATTTTTCTTCTGTTCAAAGATATTTATTTTTTCTACACATATTATTAAGATTTCTTAAGTTATTTAGGCATGGATATTGTGAGAACATATGGCATAATCCATCAATTACATGTGTCGCTCTCACCTACTTTTGGGTAGTTGAGTCTCACACCCTCTTTTGGATTTATTTGTCACCTCTTATAACCATTTATTTGTCTTTATCTAGGAGTAGTTGAAACCATGTATTTTAGCATTTACCAAGTAGGTATAACTCACCTATTCTGGGTAGTTGGAGTTATTACTCCTCTTGGATCTATATGCCCCTATCTTTCTATATATATAGCACTCACCTCTCACCTTTACTAGCCAGTTAGAGTAATGTGAGAATTGCCTAAGTTCTCTTGTAGTTTTGTCTCTGAAATTTTCTCTTTTAAGATAATCTCTCCATTTTACTATTTTGATCATTGATCATCTGTCAACTAGAGTGAGTGATCTATGACTAACAATAGATCCTAGTTCAAATTCTCTCTTCTTGTAGAATCTAACATGGTATTAGAGCCACACTATCTAGTATATCTCATTTCATTATTCTATTATTTGAGAGATTGGAGACTAATCATTTCTAATATTTTTCTCAAAAATCTAGTATGTTCTTCTCTTACATCTTCAAATGATATAGAGAATCAGAATAGTTTAAAAGAAAAATAAGTAGCTATATTACTCTAGGTTTGCATATGTGGTCCTATGAAATCAAGGTGGTTGCATCCTTTTGGTAATCTTGGAGACATTTTTAGCTATTCCATAGCATTCAAGAGGTTTGAGAAGGTCGAGATTGGCTTTTATTTCACCAAAATCAGATATTGAAGGACCAAGTTGCGAACATGGTTTGAAAGATGGATCTAGTGGGTAGCTCTCATTTTGAAGCACTTTTAGATGAAAAGAACCTCGCCATTATGCTCAAAAAGCCTAAAAGTATAAAGATTGACTGTTGAAATGTCAAAATTAGAGTCAGGAGCCCCATAGGCAATTCTTTTTACCTAGGTCATACAAATTTTATGCCATATAGTACAATTGTATGGTCATTTGTAAAAAAATATATTTTAAAACAATTATTATAAAATTATACTTTGTATAGCACTAAGTTTGTAAGGTTTTTTTAAAATAATTTAAAAAATTAAGCTTAAAGGGGTTTCAACCTTGAGCGGAGGGCTCCACCTCTATGAGCCCTTGAGGGATAGCCCTTGCAAGTTGTCACTAGCCCTATTGTGGAATGTTCAACCAGTGTGCCCCACCTTACAAACCTCAGCGCAACCTTTGGTTCATGCCCAACATGGCCTTGTAGACTCGTTCCCGCAGTGGAGCTTCTGTTCACCACCACTAGTGCTCCACCATGGCTCAACCACTCATCTCTGCCACCACCCTCTGTCCAACCAAATATTGCAACCAAAATTGGTGATCTACTAAATACAAAGCCTCCACCAAATTTAATTAGGTCTCTACCAAATTTGGCAATAGGTTAAATTATCTAGTTGTACCTAAGTCTAGTGGTTCTGCCAAATTTGAGGTTTTTTGGCTAAAATTAATATTGATGTCAGTATGACATCTGTAGGCCCTTTATGAATATTCCCCCCTTCACCATTGCAATTTTTGATTTTGCAATCAAACTTTCAAGGCTAATATCTTGAGTATGAACTCCTTTTACAGTGCATTTTTTAGTTTGGGATAGAATTTTATGCTCTACATAGTGGTGAACTTATTTTTCTAATTTGATGCTCCAATTTTTTAGAAATTGAAGATTATACCAAAATATACTGTATAGTTCTTGTTTTGAGACTTCCCAAGGGCCATAACTTGTGCAAACAAACTCCTTTTTGGGTCTTATTTTTTTTAGAATTCATATTTTTCTACATACTCTACATTGGTTCTCTCAAATAGATCTCATATTATACTAAAAATATAGTTTCAACATTTTGGCCACTTTTGGGCCTTGAAAAAGATTGTAGTATGGTGAAAATCATTTTAAATCACACTAATTATAAAGTGCCACACACTTTCTGGGGGGTTATTTTAGAAACTACTGAAAAGGGGGGTTGTCTTATGAGTTCCATTTTTTGAGGGATTTCATCATTTATTTGGGGTTTTGTAATCATGGATTGAGATAAAGCTCCAATCTTGGGGGTTTTATCATGGATTTTGGTTATTTCCATCCTTCTATTGTTAGGTTAACTTCAGAGAACTATTTTTCCTAGAAAAATGGGATAAAAAATTATTGCCTTGAGTATGATCTATTGCTCTATCTCCTTGACTCGCTCCTAAGCCAAGTGACTATAAATAGAAGAATGTGTGGTTTAACAACAATGACATGGTCTACGGACTAATATATCTAGTTATTTCTAAGGATATTCAACATTAGCTTTAGTACACTGAATACCCTTTCACTGTTTGGACCTTCATCTGGCAACTGTATGGAGACCTTGATTCTCCATCTCAAAGTGATGCTTCCTTGGATGACTAGGCACTTGTGGATGATACTGAGAATTCGATTGCCCCTTCTTGTGTGGGCACATCCTCATGGGATGATTTTTCTATATGGTTGACATACATTGATGTCCTATATACTGTCAAGGACACTTTTGCATTACTTGTTGCTTCATCAAGAGCTTGCAATGATTCTTTGTTAGTCAATGAGAGTAATGTGATCATTGCCTAAATTTTCTTACAATTTTGTCTTTTAAATTTTCTCTTTTAGGATACTCTCTCCATTTTGCTATTTTGATCATTGATCACCTATAAACTAAAATGTATATGATCTATGGATGACAATAGATCATGGTTCAGATTCTCACTTCTCATAGAATCTAATACTGACAACTTCTAAAATGATTCATGCTAACAATTTTCCAAATTATATTGTTGCTATTATGAACTAACCATGATACTAACATAGCACTAAAGGACCTACATTGATGAAACAAGTGTACCTATATACTCTTGTTAGAGGTTGTATGTATTCTTTACCTAGATGTGATGTTAATAGGAAATGCTCCCATCTATAGATTTTCAACGATGATTTAATTAGAATAGAGAATAAATGTTGTATACAAGCATGAAGATTATGATGGTACAACATGATTTGTATTGTAAAAGAATCTTTTCCCCTTTTACAATGATTAGAACTAATTACTACATAAATGGTAATAAATAACTTGACACTTATCATACTTTGTAAATGAAAAAAAAACAACATCATCAATTATCATCTACATGAGATATGATAGAAAATCATAATAACTATTATAGGTGCCCTACAAGAATTTGGTTTCATATTTTAGATAATAGGTGCCATAGCTTCCTTCCCCAATTTCTTAATATTGGGTACAATAGCTTTTCATTTGAATTATCTCATCATGTGTAAGGTTTGTTAAGGTGGGCAGTGAAAGACCTCCATCCAATTTGTCTTCTTTTCCTGCTTCTGCTCTGTTCCATTTAGAGTTGTAATTTCAGACGTCGATGCTACCCAATACTCAGTTTGTCCATTTTCTATAGCTGTAGAAGACTGAGGAGGAGAGGAAGCTCTTTTGCAGTAGCCATAGTACAAACTAATTATTCACAACACTAGGAACAGGATTGCACCAGCTGAAAAGAGATAAGACACAAATTGATCAATAACTTTCGGTTATACTACATAAAAGTAGTTTCACACTGAGTTAGATAATGAAACTGAGATTTACATCCTTACCAATCGAAAGAGAAACTTTCAATATTAATTGTCCGTTGTTGGATTTATGCTGATTCTCTTGTGTATCTAAGATATGAGATATTATCAAATACAATTAGTTCCAAGAAGCATAAAGTAGGAAGGGAAGAAAATTTCATTAGGCATTGATAATGGCACATAATTTACATTAGTGAAACTTTGAAGAATGGATGGTATCCTACAAGTATAAAGTTTATGGATATTTTAGGTGATTTTTTTGTTAAACTTCCTCTGAATTTTACACCATTAGAGTAAAGAAAACCAATTGAACAAGCAGGACTGTTTGGATCCATTTAACTTAAAAGAAAAAAGGAAGAATAGAAGTTTCATGCAATTATATGGATAAATCTGCTTAAACAAAGAAGTCCAGGTTTCTGTGACCCTGAACAATCTTTAATTGTGCAAAAGACTTTTCTCACAAGTCTGCTTTTAAATTATTCCCGATCTTTAACAATCTGGGATTAATTTTAGAAGGCAGGAGGGGTGGGTAAGGTACCCATAGGTCAGTTGTTAAGTAGTAATATAGCAGTTCTAATTTTTTTTTTTCATCATCTATTTTTTACATGTGCTTGTGACAACCTAATATGATTGAAACTTCCACTGAAAAAACGTCACTAATATCAATATGCAGGTCTGACTATGCTGTTCAAGGACTTAGTTTCATTACCCTTCTAACGTCCTCTGCTATTAGTCTTACTTTCATAGAATTCATAAAAGAAATTGGTTGAAGGTAAGTTAACATACCATTTTGATAAGGGATAAAGTATACTCTGTTCGTCCGTATAATGTCCGGGTTGGCGATGTTGTTGAGGCTTATTATCTGGCTAATGTTGGAGCCAAATTTTCTAGTCATCCCCCAAACCGTACCCTTTGGGGGATCTGCATAAGAAATAATTGAATGCCATCCAGGAATAGGGCACCCACAACCCAGAGCTAGCTCTACTATGTCCCCTTTTCTGTATGTACTGCGTTGTTTTTCCGTCCATGCAGAATAGCTATAATATTTATCAGAGATCTCTCTTTCCACTAAACCCACATCAGAAGGTTGCACTGTATAATTCACTCTGTAAAAGAATGCCTCAACTCCTAAGAAATCTAAGCAAGAACACTGAATTTTAGCCAAATAATCAGGCACAGTAAAGGGGGCGATTTCTTGGGCAGGAATGTTGAATCTGGATGCAACAGATTTGATGGGTTCAGTAACATTACGGAGATAAATGTAAGCATCACAACTGAGAACAGATGAAGTGGAACAATTAAGGGGTCGGAATGTATTAGCCCAAGTTGAGGTGTAAAGCCAATCTGAAAGTAAAACTGCTAGAAAAGCAATGGTGTTTGAAATGTCATTCATGCTTACAAGGCCTTTCTAAATCATCCAACCTTGTCTATTAAGGCTTTGGAGCTAAATATTCTATTTGCTTCAAATTTCTCACAATTTTCTGCAACCAACAGCTCCAAGTGCAGGCAGTAAACAGCGCAGTCTGAATTAATGGACAAATCAGGTGGTAAACAGCACAAACTGAATTTATGGACGGATTTAAGAAGGAAAACTGAACCTCCTTTTTAATGTATAAATCCAGAATCCAAACCCTTGCTCATTTTTACATAATCACTTGCAAAATCAAATCCAATGCTTACAATTCCGGCGACTTGGACAATTTTACAAGGCTGCATTTTTACTGAACTGAAAGTTTGCATTAGCGGTATTTCCTTCATCGTATTGTAAGTAATTCTGGGAATAATGTATCGGAGAAGTGATAGGATAGGGCCTCAAGAAAAATATGGTGTTTTAACGGCGTGAGCCATTCCATTCCGGTGGCGGAAATAATTTCCCGGTGTGAGACAATATTACGGGATTGAATTGTTGTGGGGCATTTTGGTCAGGGCTTTACGAAGATTTCATGAGATCAAAAAATATTTGTTAGAAGATAAAAGTGGAATCTTGTGCTTTTTATTTTTTAATTTTTGTGAGTGCTATTACTTTTAGTAGGAGGTTGAAAATATTTTAGTTTAAGAGATTTTTTTGCCACATGTCATGCATTTATATTTTTTAGTATTAGTTATTGATAAAAAACAATTCAATGAAAGATTTTATCATTAACTATTATCAAAACGAAATCATGAGATCGTTTTAGCTTAAGTTTTAAGCTTCCTCATTGCTTTAAATCTATGGGATCATCTACTTTTGAAATACTACTAAAAATTCTTAGCATCGCTTGTTGAAATATTTTCGAAAGTCCCTCCATGGGACCATAGCCTTGTAGTATAAACTTGCATTGGAATATGGTAATCTCCCAATGTTGGAGTCTTCCCTAGACCTAGACTTAAACCTTGAGGGTTCATTCATAATGGCCCTACCTACATATCCCTTCATAGGAATCAAAGGCTCCATAGTTCATACACTATTAATAGAGAGGTTTCATTTTCTCCTTTGATATGAGATATATGAGATCTTTGATCTCATTTTTAGATCATATCCTTTACGTGAATCTTATGATTCCAATTCAATTCATATGTAATATAGTCAAATGTTAGTTCAATGCCAACATCAGTATACAAAAACACACAAAACCACATAGTGACCAACTCATATAAACATCACTGGTTCACACAGAGTGATTGGCTCAAGCACACATCACACGTACACAGTGTGACTATCTCTCACATGGGTCACACATACATAGTGTGACTAGCTCATGGGTACAACCCATATAAACAAAGTGAATAACTCATGCATGTGTCACATATACACAATATGACTATCTCATGCATACCACATATACATAGTGTGAACATATAATAAGTTGAAGTGGAAGAAGATAGGACCATGTAAAATATTGAGAAAGTTTTCATCCAATGCCTATGAAATTGAACTTCCAGTAGGTATTGATATATCTACCATATTTAATGTTGCTCATTTGTGTAAGTATTATGAGGGGAAAATGAGTACACAAGGATATATACATTAAGATTTGCAGGATAAGTAAGAATGGATACATCAATTGCTTGAGAAGAAATCTAAAAAAGTAGACCAAGTGATAAATTTTTGTTTTATCAAGAAAAAAAGAGGAAAGGAATATTAGGAATATCTAGTTCACTGGAAGGACAGAGCAACTAATGAGGCTTCTTGGGTGAATGCTTCAAATTTAGTCAAGTATGGAATTTAGATTCCATACTTGCATAAATGTTCATGAACTGCACACTCATGGAACATTTCTCTTACTCATGTCTAATGCAAGAGTATCCAAGTCCACAAACAATCATGTATTAGTCAAAAATATTTTTGATTTTTATTTTCTATTTTGTTCACTTTTGTTTGTGTTTTAGTTAGTTTTTTATAGTTTACTTTAGGAGGATTTTTAAGTTTAATTTGGCTAAGTGAAGAACATCATCTTGTTGAAGAGCTCAATGGGTATTTGCAGTTTAATTTTGGAGCTATTTTTGTTAAGTTTTCAACACATTTGAAAGTTCTAGAACTTACCAATTTGCCGAAAACTCCCCTTAAGTTTGCATTTTCGATAATTTTGGAGGTTTGTGAACTTTACTTTTTTGTTGGTAATCATTTCGGAAAAACCACGAGTTTGCGAACTCATCAATTCATTGAAAGAAAGTGGCTCTCTTCCTTTTTGACAAACTATCATGTTTGCAAACTTTTTATTTTACTGAAAGAAGGTTTGGTTTGAAGTTCTATCAAAGCACCAGAAAGGTATTGCAAGACAAGTTCAAGAGTTCAAGGGTTCACCTAATTGTCAATTTACCAAAATTTTACAGTTTTAGTAAAAGTTTAGGTTTTTGAACTAGTTCATGAATCAAGTGTTTCTCTAAAACAAGTTCACAGGTTCTAAAAACCTTTGAATCACAGAAGACAAAGATCTATTGATGAAGAGTTCAAAGGTTCTACAAGTTGCTAATTCACCAAAGGAAGAGTTCTAAAAATCTAAAAACCACTAAATTGCCAAAAGGGCTTTACAAAGAAAGAATTTCTTGAGTTCTTGAGTTTGTTGCTTTGTCAACTCATTGAAAAGGACTTTGTAAGAGGTAAGGTTTAGGAGCTCATGGGTTTTTCGATTCCCAAATCATTGAAAGGCATTTGAAGGTGAAATTTGAAAGTTCAAAGATCTGTCAAAATGTTGAAAGGTGTTATTTTCAGCCTATGGCTTGTAAACATTTTAACTTCTTGTGATGATTCAATTTCTCAACTACCAAAATTGTTCAACTTCCATAATTGGGAGTATATAAGGAGATGAATCTAGGGAGATAGGGGGAGTTTAATGGGACTAAAAAATGTATGTTGAAGAATAAGTTCGTAACCAAGAAGTCGGTGTTGTCTGAAACATTATATTGTACTCTTGATCAAATTGATGTTGTCCATATACAAAAAATATTTGAATTCTATTGTGAATGAATGTATTGTGTTTTAACTGCGAATTTTTGGTTGTCTAATAAGACCCCCAGATTTAGACTGCATTAAATTAGATTATTGTCAAACATGAATTTAGACTTAGGGTTCAGAATACCTCCCACCATAATCATAATACTTGTCAACAATATTAACCTAGTAATATTTATGGTTTAATAGGTTACAATAGTAACCATCATAATACCACCAACATATAAAGAGCTTAAAGGGTGATTATTATCATAGGATACAATAATTATTTCATGCTTAAATACATTTGTCTAATTTCTACCACAAAATACTAATTAAGGATATAATAGTCTCAAGGACCTATGTCCAACTTCTCATGTTTGGTTGACTAGCATTATTATGTCTAATAATTTTCCAAATTGAAAAGTTTGTCACTCTCAAATACTTTCCAATGATCTCTATTATCAAGAATTGTAGGCCCTATGATTAACTTAATTGAATCCTTATTCACTA
This sequence comes from Cunninghamia lanceolata, assembly GCA_027924645.1. NCBI lineage: Eukaryota > Viridiplantae > Streptophyta > Pinopsida > Cupressales > Cupressaceae > Cunninghamia > Cunninghamia lanceolata. Next base: position 1,358,119 of record BSBN01000912.1, read on the forward strand.
AAAGATCATTCATTGGGTTGAATTGCAACCCAATCTGAGCCATTCGGTCTGCTTCTACATTTTGGGATCTTGGGATTTTGGGATTTCTGAACATATATTTATAGATTATATATATATATATATATATATATATATATATATATATATATATATATATATATATATATATGCTTTTGTGTTTAAATATAATATATTTATAGATAATATATAGGTGTAATATTTACTATATATGTTGGGTGTATATTTTTAATCGATATTTTATTTTATATACTTTATATATATATATGTATTTGTATTTAATATAATAGATAATATATATTAAATATAGGTTGAATTTTACGTTTGAATATTTAATTATATATTTTTGGTTTACATTTTGATTAAATATTAGCCCCCACCCTTTCATTTTTGTTCCCCTCATACCCCCCGCTGCCTCCCCCTATTGCTTTTTAAAGGTCTAGTCTACAATCCAATCCATAATATTCCTCTTCTTGATGATGGATCACTGAGTGTGATCTGAAATATTGATGAAAAATGATACATAGTTAAATCCAAAAAGCACTCATAATAACTTTATGGATTCTGGGAAACTCATGCCAACTATCTTGGGATCACTTCAAAATTCAAGGCTTCAAATCGTTATAATAAATCCTAGACCCTATGGCGATATGATTGCGTCTTAACATTCTTAGTAGCCATGATTCCTCTAACCTATCTAATGACCAATTTTGAATTGCCAAATACCTACAACTTTTTTATCTTTAATTTTTTAAAGATAAAAGAAGACCATGCACTAAGGCTTCATATTTTGCCTCATTGTTGGTGCAGCTAAATTGAAATCGAAAATCTTTTAGGATCTTTTCCCTTCTAGTTAGAGGAGACATATACTTTCTCCTAAACCATTCACACATCTTGCACCATCAAAATATAACTTCCATAGTTGTGAACTGTTATATGGAATTTCACCCAACTCCATAGGGGAACAAGTTACTTCAGGGATAATCTATTCCTCGTCATACATTACATATGTTCCTAGGTTGATGGAATCAAAATTACCATAGGGATATGAATGTATAGATTCAAATAGAAATTCTTCTTCTTGATTAGTCCTATCACTTAGCACAACTTCGTGATCAATGATCTCCATATCATATCTTTCATCCTTTGTGATCATGATATGAGTTGGTTCAAATTTTATTATTACTTCATGAGTAATGTGTTCTTTATGAAGTACTTTTAAAAAAATCTTTGTCTTAGAGACATATTTGGTCTTGAGGATAAGATGGGACCAATCAAGAGAGATAACCACCAATATTGGCTATAAAATCCTTGGATAGACACAACCCAAAGATTAATGGGATATTAATTATCACTTCCTGAGGCATAGTAATGTTTGGGCAAGGATATAAGGTAAGAGGTAGATCTTTAATAACTCCCACTATTTGCACCTTTTTCCCATCCAAGTGCATAACTCCCTTTTTCCATAGGTTCATATTTTATTTCAAGGGAATCTACTATGCTCTTAGACATCATAGTGGTGCTTGTGCTGGATTCTATCATAGAATTATGCAATAATTTTTTACCAACAATCATTGTCAAGTAAAATGGCATATGCTTAGTTTTACTTACCTCTGTACCAACATTAAGAAGAGCAATAGGATGTTAATTTTGCATCATCTTATGAGGTTCTACCACTTTTCCTCCAATGTTGGTAGCTAGTTGAACTACTGAGGTAAATTCTTCTTGCTTCTTCAGATCTTCCTGGAGCAAAGAATTTTGTTCAAGGATAGATAACACATCCCATAATGAGATTTTTGCTAGTACTTTCTTGAATTGCTCCACCACATTGAGTGGCCCAACTACTTGAGGTTTTAGAACTTTACCATGATATTTCGGCCCTTCAACTTGAAGTTTAGGAGGTCAAAAATTTTGTGTTGGTATAGTGTCATTTTCTTTCCTTTGTATCACTAGATTGAAATTTTGCACAATATGAGTCCTTTGGGAAGTCAACTATGAACATATCCTTGCATTTTGGTTCTCCACCATTCATCCTTTTGACCAAGTATAGTAATCAGATTGCACTTGTGGAGCCTTAGAAGAGGATGGATCATTTGTAAACACAACTTCCTCCTCTTCTCCTTAGGAGAATAATTCAAGCTCAAAAATGATTTCTTACTCTTGTTTGAGGGGCATTCCTTGCATTTGCACTACCAATATTGTTAGTGTTGATTACTACAGTGTTCAGTCAGTAGTCGGTTCAGTTCATTGTAAGAGTTGGTTACTACATTGATCAGGCGGTTCAGTTCGTTGTAACTGTAAACCAACTCCAACTCTCTCAGTTTATATATGGATGTATCTGCACTTTTGAACATCGAATGAATAATAAAGCATTTTACTCTTTCTCATATGGTATTAGAGTGTCAATAGTTATGTTCCTGTGAATAGCATCTGATACACTAGGACATGCATAAGGCTGCAACGAACTTGCTCCACTGCTCCCGCAGGCCTAGTCCAATGCCAAGGCATTTCAATCTATAATCTGGTGGATGTAGGACAACGTAGTGGACGCAGGAAATAGGATAGAAGGCAATGGAGTTTTGCTGAGGTGTGCAGGAAACAGCCTTGGAAGGAAGCATCGAGTTTGGAGGCCTTTACAGGGAAATTAAAATCATTCTCATTGCCGTTGTTGCCTGGACTGAAGTTTCTCTATCCAAGCCATTTGTAGCACTCTCCATAAGGCATTTGAATGAGGAAGACATAGTTTGCAAAACCCGACAATCAAAGAAAAGTGGATGTCCATTATCATCTCAAATTGGTATGTATTGAAGTGTGTATTTAAGTTTGAGTAAGAAGTCAATCTTTTGGAGTTTTATCTAAATAGAGATTCCATTAGACAAGTATTCTAGTTTCAATTTTCATACCTGGAGAATGAAAATTCAAATGCAACTAATGAATAAAAATTTATGGGCAATAGTAAGTGGAAAGGAAAAAGCACCTACAGATGCAAATAAGTTATTAGATTGGAGTAGTAGAGATGATAAAGCCAAGGCTATAATTGGTCTTTCTCTTTCTGACACCGAATTGCACCATATTGATTTGGATAAATCATCGGCTGAAATTTGGGATAATCTGAATAAATTATTTGGAGCAAAATCCGTTAATGCAAAGTTTTCTCTAAAACTTCAATTATTTCGGTTTAAGATGGAAGATGGAATCACAATGTCAAATCATATAAGTAACTTGCAATCTCTCATTAGATAGCTAGTAGAGGTTAAGGTTATAGTAGATGATGATGATGCTAGGGCCATCCTATTAAATAGTTTGCCTTCAAAATACAACAATGTTGTTTTTACACTCAGTCAAATACCTTCACAAACTCTAGAAGGTATGATTTCTGCTCTTCTATCAGAAGAGAAGAGAACAACAGAAGATTTAGAAGATGATCCTTAGGAGAAAGCATTATTTTCAAGAAGCAATTACAAGAGATCAGAGAGAATCAAATGTTTTTATTGTAAGAAAAATGGTCACATAGCTTAGGATTGTAGAACTCGAGCTAGTGATGTTCTTAAAGGAAAGATTAAAAATGAAGGAAATCTTGCTTGCATTGAAGATGATAATGATCCACCAGATATTGAGGATGAGGATCCACAAGATGGTGCTATTAATTTTTGTGGATATGCTCTTTAAGCAGGGTCAAATTGGAGGTTGGCGGCATTGGAGGATGGAGGATTTTCCATCATCTCAAGTTAGCTTCTCGCTTTGAGATGATGCTTTGCATGAGAAACATTTTTGGTTTTGGTTGTTTTGTTTTTCTTTGTTGATGCTAACAGAGTTGACAGATTTAAAGAATGTATGTTTTGTGAAGATTTTGTTTTGGAGACAGGTTTGGGATTTGGTGTTGAGCTCAATATGGATTGTTGTCCAGCGAGCTTCAAAGAGTATATGATCTTGAATTATACTCTTTCGCAGTCACTAGACAACATGACAAAGATCTGTCGTATCTCTTAGGGTCCATTGTCGAATAATTCAAGACTCTGTGATTTGAGAGCTTGGGACTAAAGAGCTCAAGAACATAGCTCGAAGCTACGCCTTTCTGAGGGTAGACGAGACAACATGATGGAGTCCCGCTTGGTTCAAGATTTGTTCTTTGGGAGAAGATCTTCTATAAAATATGTATTCATATTATGTAATCATCTTTGTTGAGTATTTTAGCATTCAGGGGGGGTACCTTGGTACTATTACAAGAATGATGTAATAAGGGGGGAAATGTTAGCGTTGATTACTACATTGTTCAGTCGATAGTTGGTTCAGTTCGTTGTAAGTTAGAGTTGGGTACTACATTGATCAGGCAGTTTAGTTCGTTGTAACTGTAAACCAACTCCAACTCTCTCAGTTTATATATGGATGTATCTGCAATTTTGAACATCAAATGAATAATAAATCATTTTACTCTTTCTCAAATACAACATTCTATACTCTCGGTGATTGATATAGAGATTGCACTACTTGAGTCTCTCCTTGAATGCATTGCCATCTTTATTTATCTATCTTTTTTTTGCAGATTACTCATTAGATAGGCTTTAGGTGCATGAGCCTCATTACAGGGGAAACACCATGAATTCAAATAATCTACAATATTATTATTCCCTAGAGCCAAGTCTCTTATTGGATTAGGTGTTATTTTTGTAGTAGGGATGGTACCTACACAATTTGGTTTGACACTTGTTGCTCACAAGAACCTTCCCCTTGTGGGTTTTGATATCTATTTGATTGGTGTTGAGGCCTTTCCCTTGAAAATTTTGGTAAGATGGTCTAGGATATGAAACCTGTTGTCTTTTCAGGTTAATGGTTTCAATGAAAAGATTGTGAAGGATACTCTTCACATCATCCATCTCTGATATACTCTGGGGGGTCAGAACTGCGGCTATTAGTACTCGAGAGGAAGAGTGGATATACATGGAAGGGGAATCTCGATTCACATTCGATATGAGGGGCTCAATTTTTGGTAAATCTTCTTGCAATGGAATTGATAATTTAGGGAGCATTGGCATGAGAGGCCTAGGAGGGAGTTTTTCTGCATCTATCAAACTATTTTCTATCCTAAGCATCAAATCATAGGCTACTGGGAGACATTGTCCTCCTAAGAACTGAATCATAATAACAACATTTGAATTAAAAGATTTAAGATAAAAAAATTGCTCGTGCAACAGTAGGGATTCTTTGCTAGGTATTGTGAAATTGGGTGTTGAAATCATTAATTGCTTCTTGTGGCACCTGTTTAATTGTTATTAACTACTACAATAGTGAAGATCTATCTCCCTTTTCATTGAATCTTTAAAAAAATGTAGTTATGAGCTGATCCTAAGTACCAATTAAATTGGGTGGAAGGGACTGATACCAGTCAAGTGCTTTTCCTTTGAAAAAAGCCTTGAGTAATCGTAAGGAAACATCCTTCTTTGTAACATAGTGAATTGTACATATATCTTCTACATCTTGGATATGTTCGGACGGAGTTTTTGAATCTTCACCCATGTACTTCAGAAGAGCCTTGAGAGCATTAGTCAAAATATGGCCCCACGTAGTTGGAGGACCTGGAGGAATCAAAGGGATACCACTATTCCAATTAACAAAGTTTTTAGGAGATCTATGAGTGGCCATCTGAGAAGATGGCGATGGTAAATTTGACTGTGTTGCCATCCTTCTATGAATGATTATCAATGGAGAAACCAAGAGACTTGGGTTAGATGCTAAAAGTGACCTTGTAATTGGCCTTTCGCTCATGCAACCTGAATTCAGGATATCATTATGATTTGCGAGATCATGCACATCTAACTTTTGGGTCCCACCGAGCATGCTAAAAACTATTGATGTTGAAATCTGCAATTGAGTGTTTCTCCCGCATACAAAACTGATCTAGCATGAGAAATCATGTATGCATGGGATGTGGCTTACAGAATAAGCTCTGGGATTTTAGAATTTAGCTGTTTGTAGGATCAAATAATTTGATGTGATTATGTTAGGATTTCAATGGTAGACCAGAGCAATACACACTAGCAATTATATGCACATTTAAATATACACACAGAAATAACAATGAAGAATAACACAAATGAATACAGAGATTTAATGTGGTTCACCCAATGTGGGCTACATCCACAAGACAACTATCCAATATCTTTATTATCTAGTAGCCAAAATGGATCTTACAGGCTCACAACTTATCCGCTGCTATGCTACATGAAATACATTTACAATCTCATTTTTGACTCATGGATTTTTGCCTTCTCCAGCCTCTTATTTATCCAGCCTCTTTGGCGGTTAACAAAAATTGGTTTTACCATATCGGCCAATAACAAACTAACTACCAATGCCTTTATTAAATATAGGGCCTTTTTTGCTTCCGCCCCCTGCAGTACCCTGTCAATTATTTTGGGGTAGAACCACGGCTGACGTTTATAATATGCACAGTGGAAGCCACACAAAATCTTTGAATCATAAAATCAATGGCTCCACTTGAATCTTCATTTTGCATTGAGTTCTTAGCAGATGGACCTTGCCCGATGCTGACCTGAAACAAGTGACCAATAGCGCAATGTTATAAACTTATCAATCTGACAATGTTTATAACTTGTGAAATCTATACGCATGCCCTGCTTCTCTCAAACAAAAAATTGTTTTACAAGATGCTCATAGCAAGAAACAATAAAAATGAACTATGGCCAAAAACCCGATAGCTTGGTAAGACAACTCCGATCTGGAAAAAAAATGGAGACCGAAGCTCTAGAGGGACTTGAGGGTGCTAGATTTATATATGTACTCAATTTAGAAATCGTGATCATATACTTATTTGAGATTCTAAACACATGCCTCTTGTAAGTATATATATAGTTCTCTGTAATTTAAGCACTTTCATGATATCGACAATCCACCACACAAGGGTTTATGCGCAATGTGATTATTCAAATGGGAAGTAGACAAGTATATCGAGCGTGCTTTAGTGGCTGGTTCATGCACAAACAAAGGAGCTAAAAAGCACTAGTTAAAGTTTTTGAAGTTCAGATAGAACCTGACCATTGATCTTGCAATACAATAGAATCGATGCCATATCATGTCATGTAAAGAACTAAAATGATGGGATGAAACACTCTATGACTCTAAAGAGTAGAGTCACGTGCCTTCAGTTGTTGAAATTGGGAATGAGACGTAAATTCAAGTTTGATTGGCCATGTAAGGTTTAGTGTGGGCTAATGAGATATTTGGTTTGACTTTAGACCAGTGATTGGATGGCATGTGGTGCTATATTACTGAATGTAAAGTGCTAAAAGTCAAAAGAAGGGATTCTGCAATACAAAGGGAGGGTACTATGTAACGAAGAGTCTCCATGTAGCATAGGGTCTTTAGGGGTCAATATTTAAAAGGTGGGCGTGCTGCACTCTATTTAAATATTATCCATTTCAATTGGTAAATAATCAATAGCAATTTTACACCTCATCTACAACAAAAAACGGTAAATATTTGTCTAATTTTTAGTGGCTGAAATTGACTTCTGATTGTTGAAGTGGCTCATGTTTAAGAACAGCCATAAGGGTGTAGAGGGGAGCAATGGCTTGGGGATAAGACTCTACGATGTGAATACGGCAACTGATGCAATCAGAAATTACTTCATCATCAAAGGGCTACACATAGTATATCATAGTGCATGGAGTGGATGTAGTATCAGCTAGGCGACTTTATGATATAAAAGAATGTAGTGATGGGGCCAATTATTAACAAGAACAAAGACATAATGAGGACAACTTAAAGCCGATGATCAATTGGCACAAGTCAACTTTAAAACATAACAATAAAGAACATGATAGACAATGGGGGCATATATATATATATCAAGATTTTAGGGTTTTTTCAAGGTTTTATCCATGAAGACTATACACAAACTTAGAGATTTTCACTCAAATGCAAAGAACTTGGCGAATATTAGAAATGGTGTCAACATGATGCCCATTTCTTGGTTAGAGGTATTTTGAATTAGATTTTAGTTTACTTTGCAATATATGTCTTCCTCCTCTAGCTCTAGCACATATCTCAAGCTATTCTTAAATATTACCCACTTCAACAGCCAAACATCAATTTTAACCAATAAAAATAGGACAAATATTTACCACTTTTCGTTGTGAATGAGGTGTAAAATTACTATTGATTGTTTGACAATTGAAGTGGATGATATTTGAGTAGAGTGCATATCTCATGAGAGTATAGCCAATAGGAGGTGGGGAAAACACATATGAGAGGCATGAGGACTTTTACAGTTACCATTAACAAAAAGATGAGCTTATAACATGTTTCCATCACCTAGTTCGTTATAGTTACTTATTTATCTATGTCTAATATTTTCAAACAAAGAATCACATAAACTTTCTTTAGTAATTGCTATTTTAAAACACTTGAATATCTACTATAGTTAAATGCCATATTTTTAATAATAATATCCTCATACATATTGGCCCTACCTCCGTGATGTACTTTGGCTTGCTATTTGTAAATACCAAGTTGTTCAAGTGCCTAAGGTGTTGGTAAAGGCAAGTTCACACTTAAGTAAATGGTTATAGATACATAAAAAAAGTTGTATTTATTATAGGCAAATTTGTATGTCTTGTAAAAAAATTGAGCCTCATAAAAGAATTACTTGTTTATATTTGTTTCTATTAACAAACAATGGTCTAGCCATGTATGAATTTGACTAAAATCATTTTTCTCGATCGATTGATATTTTTGCTCTTTCATGATGACCTTATGTTGATTTCAATAAATGCATTCCTCTATTGTACTAATGAATTAAAGCATAGTAAGAGGCTTAGGTTGATGTTATGTTGTATGGAAGGAAATATATATACTATTCTAGCCATGGACCACAAGTATTATAAATATAGGTATTTTCAAGGAGTTCTTGAGCATTTAGATTACCTTGAGAAAAAGATAAACCATGTTGTGATATCATTACCACTCACTTGTAGCAAAATTAGTTTAGATGTTGAATATTTTTAGAAGTATTTCTGATATTGATTGTATGAATACCTAAATATGAGAATATAAATAATACCCCTATAACAATAGTGGTATACTAGTATAATGTTAATAATATTGCCATGAGTAGAGGTATATGTGGTTGTTTACAATAGAAAAACTCTATTATACTTAAATCTATTGACAAAATTTGATATATATTAGAGAATACTACTTTTAACTTGGTTAAAAATCATAGGTGTGAGAATTATAGTTCAATAACTGAATAGATACCCATAGGGTAGTATTTCAGTAAATTTATTCATTTCCATTATGTTCTCAACAAAGGGGAATCATAAGTTATCTAGTATATAGGTTGAAGTATATATCAATGACTATTAGTTATGGTGTTGATTCTATGAACTAATAAGGATGCAAGTTACATATTTTTGTTGTATGACTGACATTCAATCACTAAAGGTAATAGTTATTTTATCTCCATTAGGTGTCTTATATTAGTTATAAGTTGTGTTCAAAGTCATCTTTTGAATCTGAACTATGGTGATTATGCCAATCATATGCAATCCTACATTTATCTATGGTATGATAGGGACACATGTAAATTTTGTTGGCATAAGAACAAATATATGTATGTTATTCAGTATACTCTAACAACTTACAAATTGTGTTGTCTTATTTAATTATCCTTTCTAAATGGATTTAATTTAAGATTGATTTTATAGAAGCTAGACATAGGTGAAGTAAGACCATAAGACCTCCTAAATTTTTAGTATGGCTATGAGTTGACTCTGTTACAAGTATGTGCCTAATCAGTGTTGTCATTGATGTCAACATATTCTTGTTGGCATTGGTGTCAACTGTATCCTATTCTATTACTTGTTTAGAAGACGTGTATGTTGAGGATATTGGGAAAATTAGCCTCTCTAGAAGAAACAAGTAAGCCACAGAGAAGTGCAGTATAGATAGTGAGTTGTATGCTGAAGAATAGTCCGGTAAACTACTCCGCATTTGTTCCTATTTGAAGATCATGGTCTGCAGATTCAAAGTAAGTTAGAGGAATGTCTAAGGATGCTACATTTTAGGTCTAAGCCATCCTCGTGAAGATCTGAGTGAGTTGTGTTCACCAGAGTGAGCTTGCTTTTTTTGTAAGTTCAGTTGAGATAGGAAGATAGTATTTAGGTCCACATTCCTCTGCAAGAAAGTATTTTGCTATGCGGTTTTAGAGGGAAGTCTGGGATGATGATAAGTACCTACAATTGCAATGGTTTGTGGTTTGGTGTTTTGCAAGCTATCTTTCTTTTATGACAGTTGAAGATAGTAAAGTTCATGTACTCCAGTGAGAAGATACCTATGAATAAAGTGATTAAGGTTCGTGCAATTGCTCTTGATGATTATAGCATGCTTGTTGATGTCTCCTAATCATGTTCCTATCTGGACTTTGGTCCACGTTAATAAATTGAGATGGTGTGTGAAGATTGTTCCCAGATAACAGAGTGTGTAACCAGTATTGGCCGACTTGATTGATCCTAGTGATTGTGGAGATCCCTAGAATATTGTGGAAGCATGTTGTGGCATGGAAGATTATGTTTGAGCCCCAGCTAACACATGGCGTGGTCCACATTTCATTCCGTTTGCATGATGTTGCAATAGGTGAAGACCTATTTTGTAAATGTTTGTAATACCGACCTTGGAGATTGTTCCAATGGTTGATGCCAACCTTGATGATCATTCCAAGGTTGATGTAGTGTATAAATACTTCTAGCTGATTCATGGAAAAGTTGTCTTTGAGAGAAAATGAGAATATATTAAGAAAGGTCCAAAGGCAGAGCAGAGAAGATGCAGAGGAAAGAAGAGGAAGAGTAGGGCAAAGGAAGAGTAGAGCTGAGGAATTCTTTATCCACAATAAAGAAAGTTGTTCATCATGGTTGTGACTTTGGTAGTAAGCCACCAGTAGGGTTTAACAACCCTTATTGTAATCTTGCTAGGTTTAGGGTTGAGGCAGTGAGCTTGCTAGACCTAGTTGTTCTTCATGGCAATAAGCCAATATGTTTAGGCCCATGGGATGACCAACACTGAACATCACTATTTCAAGATTGCAATATATATTGAGAGTTAATCTTCTCCGTGGTTTTTCACCACCTTGGGGTTTTCCACATAAATCTGGTGTCTCGTGTTTGATGTTGTTAAGTTTCTAATTTCATGCACTCATTGTTAAATCATAATAATTGTGGATAAGTGATGAATGTTTAATTGTAGAAATTGTTTAAGTTTTTGTGGCAACTGATTCACCCCTCCCTCTTAGTTGTCTGGTGCATATCAACAATTGGTATCAGAGCCAAGTTCCTCTGAAGAAAGTTTAACATCTTGAGGAAGATCCAAAATGTCTTACAAGAAGGAAGCACCACATTTTGATGAAACTAATTATGTTCTCTGGAAGGCTTAGATGAAAAGCCATCTTCTTTCTCTTGGTATCAAAGTTTGGAAAGCTACAGAAATAGAATACACCATACCTCAAAACGGTCCAATGACAGAAGATGAAATCAAAGAATATGAGATAGATATCAAGGCAAGGGATGCTCTGCTAAGCTCATTAACCAACTCAATACTGATGAAAGTGGTAGATCTTGAAAGTGCAAATAAGGTATGGGAAAAGTTGAAAATTTTGTATGAAGGAGATGACTCTATGAAGGAAGCCAGGTTACAAAGTTTGAAGGTTGAAGCCAACTTTGTGGACAGGATGCAAAGAGGATCCGATAAGTATAAAGGTAAATTACCTTTCAAATGTTTTTCCTGTGGTAAAGTAGGTCATTTTGCTTCCAAATATCCTGAATGAATTGAAAGAAATAGAAGAAGATATGAGAACAGGCCTAGGACCCAAAAAAAGTGTTATTATGTTGAAGATTTTGATGATGATGAAGGAGTATCAGATAATGGTGAACCAAATAATGCTAATAACTTTGTAAATGAATGCTTGTTCATTGCTATTAAGGAAGATCTTGTGTTTACTAATTCTTCTAGCTATATGGAGGAAAAACCAGTGGAAAGTGCTTTGGCTACTCAGGTCATCAAGAACAAAGATGAATGGGTTATTGATAGTGGTTTCTCTCACAACATGACTAGTCGCAAAAGTAAGTTTGTAAGTTTGGAAAGATATGATGGTAGACTAGTTAGGTTTGGAGATGACACAGCCAGTAGGATTTATTGAAAAGGATCTATTTCTTTTGATGGAAAGCATAACACTGAAGATGTCTTGTATGTGAAAGGATTAAAGCAAAATCTTCTGAGTGTGGGTCAGATGTGTGACAAGGGCTATGACTTAAGCTTCAAAGACAATGGATGTAAGATTGGGGAAAGCTCTAGAATAGTCATTGCAACTGGTAAGAAGACCAGAGATAATATCTATCGATGGAAAGGAACTAAGAACTATTGCTTGTTGACTCAGATTGATGAAAGTTGGTTATGGCATAGAAGGTTGTGTCACATAAATTTTGATAATATTATGAAGATAAGTACTATAGAGATTGTTAGAGATTTGGCTAAGCTTGTGAAGCCTACTAATCCAGTTTGCAAGGAGTGTCAAGTTGCGAAACAAACAAGAACAAGTTTCAAAAGAAAGGATCAATCAGTTGGTTGACTACTTGAGCTAGTACATAGAGACTTGTATGAACCTACCAGAGTAAGAAGTTTGCAAGGAGACAGGTATTTCATGCTACTCATTGATGATTATTCTAGAATTACTTCAGTCACCTTCCTAAAAGAGAAAGCTGAAGCTCTAGATAAATTCATGGCCTTTAAGGCAATGGTTGAAAATGAGATGGATTTGAAAATCAAATGTTTGAGATCTAATAGAGGAGGAGAGTTCACATCAAATGAATTCAATTTCTTTTGCGAAGAGCATGGAATAAAGAGACAGCTATCGGCACCCAGAACTCCACAACAAAATGGAGTTGTTGAAAGGAAAAAATAAAACAATTCAAGAAACTACTAGAACCATGATGAATGAAGCTCATCTTTTGGAAGCATATTGGAGAGAGACAATTCACACCATAGTATATATCCTAAACAAAGTTCAAGTAAAAGGTAACAGTTCAAAAACTCCCTATGAATTGTGGCATGGTAGAGTTCCTACTATGAAATGCTTCAAAGTCTTTGGTACTAGATGTCATATCAAAAGAGAAGAAGATTTAGGCAAGTTTGATGCTAGATGTGATGAAGGAATCTTCCTTGGTTACTCCACCAAGAGTAAGGCCTACCGGTGCTATATAAGAGGATGAATAAAATCATTGAAAGTGCAAATGTCAAAGTTGATGAGTGTAAAGAAAGGTCTTTAGAACCAAGTGGATATGAGTCAGATGATCCAGATGCTTCAGAAGTGGTGTAGCATGAAGACAACAGAGATGGAGAAGAACAAGCTCTGGTAAGTGCTACCAAAACTCCAAGATATGTAAGAATTAGTCATTCTAAAAATCAAATCATAGGAGATATGAGCAAAGGGATCTTAACTAGAAGAAAAGTTGTAGAAGAACAAGTAAATTTATGTCTGATCTCTGAGATTGAACCTAAAACTATGGATGAGGCATGCAAAGATGAGAATTAGATAAAGGCCATGGAAGAAGAATTGATGTAGATACATAAGAATCAGACTTGGGATCTTGTTCCCAGACTAGCAGACAAGAATGTAATTGGTACAATGTGGGTCTTCAGAAACAAAATGAATGAGAATGGTAAAGTGGTAAGAAACAAAGCAAGATTGGTATGCAAAGGATACACTCAGGTTGAAGGAATAGACTTTGAAGAAAAACTTTTTCTCCAGTAGCAAGGATTGAAGCAATAAGGATGTTTCTAGCTTTTGTAGCATACAAATATTCCAAGGTTTATCATTTATGGATGTGAAGTCTACTTTCTTAAATGGAGATTTGGAAGAGGAAGTCTATATTGAACAACTGGAAGGATTTTAGTCATCAGAGCAAGGGGACATGGTATGTAGATTGAAGACAACACTGTATGGATTCAAGCAAGCTCCCAAGGCATGGTATGTACAGTTGGATAGGTACCTAATGTAGATAGGGTTCAGTAAAGGTACGATAGATAGTAACATCTACTTCAAGATGAATGATGAATAAACTTTGATTCTTGCAGGTTTTTGTTGATGATATTATTTTTGGAGGCAATGAAGGTATGTGCTCAATTTTGGCTGGAGAAATGCAAAATGAATTTGAGATGTCTATGTTTGGGGAGATGAACTTCTTTTTCGGTCTACAAATTATTCAATTAGATAAGGGTATCTTCATTTCTCAGTCTAAGTATGTGAAGGAGTTGTTAAAGAAATTTGGGATGGAAGACTCTAAACCAGTATGCACACCTATGATAACTAGTTGTAATTCGAGAAAAGATGATAACTCACCCATGGCAGACTAGAAAAAGTATAGATCTATGTTTGGAGGATTACTTTATCTAACTCAAACCAGACCTAACATAATGCATGCAGTGTGTCTTGTGGATAGATTTTAGGAAGAACCCTAGGAATCACATGTGATGGTAGTCAAGAGAATTATGAGATATTTAAAATGCACAATAGATTATGGTTTGTGGTACTCCAGTGATAGTGACTTTGTTCTTAGTGCATATACTGATGCAGATTGGGTTGGAGATGTGGATGATAGAAAAAGCACAAGTGGAGGTGCATTCTTCTTGGGAAAAAGATTAGTATCTTGGTTTATCAAGAAGTCGGATTCAATATCCCTGTCTACTGTCGAAGCAGAATACATTGCAGCAGCATGTAATTGCACTCAAGTGTTATGGATGAAGTAGACTTTGAAGGACATCAGAGTTGTGTATGAAGATGTTGGAGTATGTTTCGACCAAGGATCATATTGTAGACATTTTTACCAAGCCTTTTCCCAAGGATACTTTTGAATATCTCAGAGAAAAGTTAGGGGTCATCACCCCTCCTGCTCTAAACTAAGATGCACAATGGTGCATCAGTCTGGAGGTCTTTAGGGGTTCGAATTGATGCTCTTTTAGGGCTACTTCTAAGGAGGAGTAGTCAAAAAGTTTAGAAGAGAGATTATATCAGAGCAGGAAAGTGCAAGTATGTGCCCTTTGCCATTGATGTCAAAGGGGGAGAGAAGTTATGTGAAAAACTTAGAGTGCAGATGTGTAAGAGAAAGAGTACAGATGAGTGCAGATGTGTAAGAGAAAGAGTGTAGATGTGAAAAGAGAAAGGGGGAGAATCTAGTCTTGATCACTGTTGCAATTTTTCACATCATATGTTTCCATCAATGACAAAGGGGGAGATTGTTGCAAGTATGTGCCTAATCAGTGTTGTCATTGATGTCAACATATTCTTATTGTCATTGGTGTCAACTGTATCCTATTCCATTACTTTTTTATAAGACTTGTATGTTGAGGATATTGAGAAAATTAGCCTCTTTGGAAGAAACAAGTAAGCCACAGAGAAGTGCAGTATAGACAGTGAGTTGTATGCTGAAGAACAATCTAGTAAACTGCTCTGCATTTGTTCCTGCTTGAAGATCATGGTCTGCAGAATGGAAGTAAGTTAGAGGCATGTCTAAGGATGCTACATTTCAGGTATGAGCCATCCAAATGAAGATCTGAGTGAGTTGTGTTCACTAGAGTGAAGCCTACTTTTTCTGTAAGTTCAATTAAGTTAGGAAGATAGTATTTGGCTTTGCATTCCTCTGCAAGAAAGCATTTTTCTATGCAGTTCTTGAGGGAAGTCTGGGATGATGATAAGTGCCTACAGTTGCAATGGTTTGTGGTTTGGTGGTCTACAAGCTATCTTTCTTTTATGACAATTGAAGACATTAAAGTTCATGCACTCCGGTGAGAAGATACCTATGAATAAAGTGGTTAAGGTTCGTACGGTTGCTCCTGATGATTATAGGATGCTTGTGGATGTCTCCTAATCATGTTCCTATCTAAACTTTGGTCCACGTTAAGAAATTGAGATAGTGTGTGAAGATTGCTCCCAAATAACGTAGCGTGTAAATAGTCTTGGTCGACCTGGTTGATCCTAGAGATTGTGGAGATCCCTAGAAAATTGTGGAAGTGTGTTGTGGCATGGAAGATCATGTTTGAGTCCCAACTAACACATGGCATGATACACATTTCATTCCCCTTGCATGATGTTGCAATAGGTCAGGACCTATTTTGTAAATATTTGTAATAACAACCTTGGAGACTATTCCAATGGTTGATGCCAACCTTGATGATCATTCCAAGGTTGATGTAGTGTATAAATACTTGTACTTGAGTTGTGGAAAAGTTATCCTTGAGAGAAAATGAGAATATATTAACAAAGGTCCAAAGGCAAAGCAGAGAAGAGGTAGAGGAAAGAAGAGGAAGAGCAGAGCAGAAGAAGAGCTAAGTAGAGGAAGAGTTGAGCTGAGGAATTGTTTATCCACAATAAAGAAAGGTGTTCATCATGGTAGTGACTTTGGCAGTAAGCCACCAGTAGGGTTTAACAGCCTCATGGTTTAACAACCCTTATTGTAATCTTGCTAGGTTTAGGGTTGAGACAGTGAGCCTACTAGACCTAGTTCTTCATGGCAGTAAGCCAGTATGTTTAGGCCCATGGGGTGACCAAGCCTAAATATCACTATTTCAAGATTGCAATATATATTGAGATTTAATCCTCTCCGTGGTTTTTCCCCACCTTGGGGTTTTCCATGTAAATCTGGTGTCTCTTTTGTTTGATGTTGCTAAATTTATGATTTCATGCGCTCATTGTCAATTCATAATAATTGTAGATAAATGATGAATATTTCATTGTAGAAAGTGTATAAGTTTTTGTGACAACTGGTTCACCCCCCCTCTTAGTTGTCTGGCACATATCAACAGACTCTACATATTAGGATTGAGTTTGATATTGGAGTAGTCTAACTAACTATAAAAAGTAGCATGTCCCTGATAGATGCCAAGAGCTAACCATTGTATCCTAAGGACTAGCTAGCTATCACCAATAGCATGTAGATGGTTGATGCCAAGATCTACCCTCAATATGATAAGGCTTAATTAACCAATGGCATGTAGGTGAAAGATGCTAGGAGATACCTATACCAAGTTGGACTAGCTTTCTCCAATAGCATGCAAGTGAGATGCTAGGATCCACTGCCTCAAAGATTCAATAAGTCATAGAGTGTTATTAATAACCATATGTGTTGTGCATAATGACACTTACACCCTAGTTAGTGATGATTACAAGTAGTATGGGATACTTTCTTTGTCATCATAGATGGTAGTGAACTAGATATAGGAAGGAATAAAGGTGTAGTATCAGATGCAACTTCATTTCTTTTTTCAACTAGGATTTACTTAAGGGAGGGGAAAGTATTAGTGAACTAGGTAATGGGGAGAAATATATTATAGGGTCGCATCCCCTTCTTATTGTTAGCTAGTCACTATGTATATATGAGTCAAATCAATATAGATATAACCCAATAAGCTTAAGATCTAAGTAGAAGTTACTTCATGTTCACTTTTGGTCATTAGCAATATGATCTTCTTCATTGACAAGATAACATAGTTTACTTGGTTAGAGTGGATATGGATTTTTGTTCACATGGTTGGGGTTGTATTGTAGCCTTGTACCTAGAACAAAGATTCTAATAGCCTTACCAAGGGATAGTGCAACTCAATGATATAATACATGAATCAGGTATTACTTAAATTTATTTTATCTTTGATTAAACATATATGGTATACATTCTTTGTTTATTATGTTTTATTGATAAAAGTCAATGCTAATCTCAGTAACCTTAGGGATTTAATTGTAATCGGAGACCTCACAACTTCTAAAATCATCCATTTTAAGATTTCTCCAAATTATATTGTTGATATTATGAACTAACCATGATTTGCTAACATAGCACTAAAGGACCTACATTGATGAAACAAGTTTACTTATATGCTCTTGCCATAGGTTGTACATATTCTTCACTTGGATGTGATGTTAATAGAAAATGCTCCCATCTATAGATCTTCAACAATGATTTAATTAGATCACAGGGTAAATGTTGTATACAACCATGAAGATTAAATGCTGGTACAACATGATTTGTATTGTAAAAGAATTTTTTCACTTTTTGTAGTGGCTAGAACTAATTACTACATAAATGATAATAAAATAACTTGACACTTTTCATACTTATAGAGATTATGTAAGCATCACAACGGAGAACAGATGAAGTGGAGCAATTAAGGGGTGAGAATGTATTAGCCCAAGTTGAAGTGTAAAGCCAACTTGAAAGTAAAACTTCTAGGAAAGCAATGATTTTTGAAATGTCATTCATGTTTAGAAGGCTTCTCTAAATCATCCATCTTAATGCAATCTTGTCTACTTAGGCTTTGGAGCTAAATATTCTATTTGTTTCAAATTTCTCACAATTTTCCAGTTGACTGAATCAAACTATGATATGCCTTAAAATAAAAGCTTATTTGTGTCATCAACTATCAAGCAAAAGTTCATTTTTTACTAGATTAAAATTCAACAGCTCCAACTGTTGAACAATTTTTCTACAAACTATGACTTTTAATAGTTCCAACTACTCCAACAACATCGGACATATGGATTTGAAGTCAAGTGGACCACAAGTCAGGTGGACTTTTCCATTGTATTGAAATTTTCTATAAATTGCAATTTTTTATTTTTCATCATACAATTTGTATGACCCTAGTGAGCCCCCAAGCATCAGACATTTAAGATTAAATAAAATCTGCCCTACTAAATCAATACTAATATTGCTATAATTTCACATTAACACTATTTTCTTTTAATTTAATTAATTATCTTTATTCCATTTTTTATTTAATGATAAGTAATTGCATTACTTTATCATATATTTATCTCAATTAAATGCTATTAATTATTTACCTATATGTGTGTGTATGTGTAATGAGTATTTGGCAATTTGTGAAATATATGTGTATACACATATACACATATATATATCAATATATCATGTGTATGTATATACATCATAAATATTTGTGTTATATGTGTGCATGCACATATACATGTATATATCTGTATATCATGTGTATGCATATACACCATATATTCATAATTAAACTACTTACACATATACATATGTATATATTATATATGCATTTTTATATCTTGAAATAAATCTATATGAAGTGGTTAACAAGAAGAAACTGAAGCAAGAAACAATTCAAAAACTTACAAGTTAACAACAATCTCACCTTATATGCAATCATGAAAGATGATTTAGTGTGTGTGTGTGTGTGTGGAGAAGTCATGCAGATGACCTTTAGAGGAAATAGGTTCCTCTCTTCTATGATACTCTCTCATCGGGTAGAGGTGAATGATGGATCTTGTTGCACTCAAACATGAAGTTGTGATTACTTCATGACAAATTGGTATCATATATGAGATAAAATTTTTAGATATGCTACTATAACATGGTATAATTATCTACTCTAGATAGATAAAAATAAAAACATAATCATCCTAATGGTTAGAACATCATATGCCACTGATCAAGATACATCATATATGTCTATACAGATTTAGGATAATAATACTATCATGCATCATATATAACTATATATACAAGTCTGTAACCAACAATACTCTACCATGTAACAAAATGGGCTATGATAATATGTTAGCATATTTCACACCACCTAATTAGGTTAAGTTAGTAAGATTGATATCCTATGAAAGATGTTGAGGTCTTATGAGAATTTCATAGGGGCAATTAATGGTATCCATTGATCTAAATGCATAGATCCCATGTCAATGCAACATGTTGTAAACTAAGACCCAAACCATGATTTGTCAACATAATCCTCAATAGTAACTTGATAACCAATTATCTAGGTGAATTTTTATAACATAAGATCATGATGTGGAAATAAAATGAGAAATAAAAGGAATACCTAAAATAGAATATTTGGTTTGTAAGAAATAAAATTATCTTTTTGACCAAATCAAAGAGAAGTAATCAATACAACATATTTGAAATTGTCTCCTTTTGTTTGATTAGAAATGAATTGGGTTTATACTCATGCTCAACTCTTTTAAGGACTTTTGTAGGAGGCTATAAGGAACATAATTGAATATGTTTTAGCTGTTCTTTTTAGAATTTGATGCTTAGTTCATGGTTGTTACATCTTTTAAAGTTCAATATAGTTTGCTCTATATGTCTTCCTCCTCTAGATCTAACATGTATCTCATGATGGAGATTGGCTATTAAATTTTGCATCCAAGACTTATCCTTCAAAGAAATTATCCTAGTAAGTTTCTCAAAGTGAGGATAGAATTTGATTATGACCTAATTAAGGCATCAACTCCTAGTTGGTGAGCAACTCTACAATGGACATTTAAAGAACATTATGATGATGGGATGGATAACTATAGATGCAAGTGCAAATTGGGAAGTTAATGAAGACCAGATCATGCTTGAAGGAAAGAAAATGATAAGAGGCAAACAACACAAAGATAATGCAAATTATACACAATATCTTTAACTCAAATCACCCTTTCTCCTCCGATAGAGTGGAAGTAGAGTGCACCCTAGCTCCACTTGATTTGATCTTGATAATGCTTGTTTGATGATAAACTATTTTGTTATGTTGATTGCTCACTTTGACAATATAGTGTTACTTTCAAGCTCATCTCCCAAATGAATTGGTTGAGGGTTGATTTATAGATTTTTGAGTGATAGGATGGATGGCTAAGATTTGATTAGAAATAGATTGCTAGGATTTGATGAGACAACTTTAGGGCAACAAAGGATACTTCTAGGATATAGCGTTATGTGAACGGTTGAGATTAAAGATGAATGGATGGACACGATTGTGTGAGAGGAAACTAGGGAAAGGATGGAAGCTTCTAGGGCTTATCCTTATGTGAATGGTTAGGATTAAGAGGTGTAGCATGGAAATAGATGGTTGAGATGTAAAGTTAGTTTGACTTTTGTGAAAGCATCCAAGTTGAATGAATCTGGCTAACTTTAGTTGTACATGTGATTCTTATTTATTATTTGTGGCAAGTGGATGAGGATTAGAACAAGTAAAAAATAATTAATCAAATAATAAAATTATTTAATTAATTATTAGACAAAGATGATGTGGGAAAATTAAATTACATAAATAAATATAATTTAATAAAAGGGCCTAAATGATATATAGTATCAATGTGATACATAGAAAGAAAAAATTCATACAACTCTTTAGAAAGCTACAAAATGGTTGGAGAAAGTAACAAATACAAATTAAACATATAAATAAAGTGATTGAAGTGCTTTGAGAGAAAAAGAGTAAATTTTAAAGTGGGAATCTTAAATTGTGACGTAGAAATTTACAAACTTATTTTTTAATGATTAAGATGGATGGAAAAAGTATGGAAAATGGGCATTACAGCACCATTTTAAAGTAAAAGAGAAAGCTTTTTTTAAATTAAAAAGTGGACATTCCTTGACATGAATTGAGATGCAATATATAAAAGGTATAATAATGTTGAGAGGCTTCATTTATAGTGGGAGAAATGTAAAATTTTTATTATTATTAGTTTACGATATTGTTAAGAATATTATAATTTTTATTTTTCAATATTTACTTTATCTCTCAACAAAAATTAATCATCCCTTATCTATTATTTCTTTTGCACTTTCTTTGAAAACATTAAATTTATAATTTATTAATCATTTAAGTATTTTAAACAATGATATTTAATTTTGTTAGATATAATGTTAAAATTATAACATTAAGATTATTATTTGGTGTTGTTATTAGTATTATTATTTATCATATTTTACATTTTTAAAATATTATATATATTTTATAATTTTACACGTAAGTATATAAATAAATAATTTGAAAATTTCTATATCTTATGTGGGATTTAAAGGTAACTCACAATTCCCTATTCCCCTCAATGAAATGGTGTGGTAGAAATAAAAAAATCAAGCCATCATGGAATTACAAATCTATGATCCATTCTACCAATATACCTAAATTTTTACAATATGAATACAACAATCTATATATTAAATAAGGTATCTTTGAAGACATTAAATCTTTCAACACCCCTAGTAATGTGGGAGATAAAGAAACCAAAAATCTCCCACCTAAGATTTTTTGGGAGATATGTTTCTATATACATTCCAAAAAATATAAGAAACTCGATCCAACATCCTTTAAATGCACATCTTTATAGAATATGAAGAAAAGGAAAAATGTCTTATACTATATGATCCATCAAAAAGGAATGTGATATTAAGTCAAAATGTATATAATTGGGTCATTGAAAATATGATCTTCTTCATTAACAAGCTAACATAGTTCATTTGGTTGGGATGAACAGGGATTTTTGTTCATCTAGTTGGGGTTGTATTGCATCCTTGTACCTAAAACCAAGATTCTGACAGCCTTACCAAGGGATTGTGCAACTCAATGTTACAATACATGAATGAAGTATTCCTTATCTATTTTATCTTTGATTAAACATGTGGCATATGTTCTTTGTTTACTATCTCTTATTGATAAAAGGAAATGCTAATCTCAATAACTTTAGGAATTTAATTGTAGCTGGATATCTCACAACTTCTAAAATGATCCATGTTAATATTTCTCCAAATTATTAGTCCTTACTATTATGAACTGACCATGATTTACTAATGTAGCACTAAAGGACCTATATTGATGAAACAAGTGTACCTATATGCTCTTGTCAAGGTTGTACATGTTCTTCACCTAGATGTGATGTTAATAAGAAATTCTCCCATCTATATATCTTCAACAATGATTTAATTAGATGAGAGGGTAAATGTTGCATACAACCATGAAGATTATGATGGTACAACATGATTTGTATTGTAAAAGAATCTTTTCCCTTTTTGTAGTGGCCATAAGTAATTACTACATAAATGATAATAAATAATTTGACATTTTTCATACTTTGTAAATGAAAAAAAAAGTCATTAATTATTATTTACATTAGATATGGTAGAAAATTATAATAACCATTTTAACTTGACACTTTTCATACTTTGTAAATGAAAAAAAAAATGTCATTTATTATTATTTAGATTAGATATGGTAGAAAATCATAATAACCAATTTTTTATAGAAGACAAAAAATATATTGATATTAGTGATCTTTCTAAAAAATGAATTTCATTGAATAGAAGTTCCCATAAGACATTAAGTTGTCTTTTTATTGAATATAAGTCAATTATATGTCACATAAATATCTATTTTTACTATTTAAAACAATATAAATCTTAAACATTATGTTTGAAACTTTACTAAAACAGTGGCAGTAAGGAGTCTCATGCATACATAAAAAGACATTGGACATTTATTTAAAAAATATATATATTCCTCAAATGAAAATAAAGTAAACAATGTAAATAAAAGAAATTCTAAACTAAAAATTAAAATTTATGTGTCCACATATATGTAGTAAATAAAATAATTTTAAAGTAAAATAAAATAACTCTTAAATAAATAAAATAACCCCACAATTGCTCATTATGGGGAGGCATTCTACATTCACAACAAGAGCTGAAAGATTCATGTAACTAGTAAACAAAAATAAAAAAAAGTAGCAAATAAATAAAATAAAATCAAATCAAATTGAATGCATGGTGGTAGTGGATCATAATGAAACCTACAATATAATAAATCTATTTAATTGGAAATAAATGACTTAATTTATAAGAAATAAAAACCAAAAAACAAATTAGAATATAGATATATTTTTTAAATATAAATATACTAGTCTTAAAGAAACACCTCTATCAAAATACCATTGTAACAAATTTATTTTTGCTTACGTATTATTTTTCTTCTTTTCCATATATGCAACTTCTCTGAGCAAATAGGTGCCCTAAAAGAATTTGGTCTCATATTTTCGCTAAAAATTTAACTCTATCTCTTCCTCCCACTTACATATAATATATTATTAATACATCATATTTTAGCCATTAATTTCACATGAAAATTCGGCTATGATAAATACAGTTTTTGATAAATTTGTCAGAAAAATACCATTCTAAAAATTCCCGAGCTCTATAGAAGGATCAAGAAAGGATATATAGTTAAATAAAAGTGTTATGCTATATGGTTGAAGTATACTACTTTGATCAATAGACTATCTCAGAGGAATTTCCTTCACTATTTTCTTTGCTCATGGTATTGAGTAACCTTACCACATATCAGGTCTTTCTTCCTTGTTTGACTCAGCACATTTGAGGGCTAGGTTTGCTACAGCCAAAGCATTCATGAGATCACACTTATCACAGCCTTCCTGTTTGAGCCTTTCATCCAAAGCTTCTTCAAAACGATTACAGGACATCATATACCGTACATAGTCTGGAATATGGAACTGGCTTGAGCCTCGTGCATTGTCAACATGCTTCTGCCCTGTTATCACCTCCAACACCACAACTCCAAAACTGTAAACATCATGTTTGTAGGAGAGTTTGTGGTTGAGGCAATACTCTGGAGCCCAATACCCTCTAGTACCTGCTACTCTGTCAGTTGATCTGTGGGTGCCTTCCCAGTCCACATGCCTTGAAAGCCCAAAGTCTATAATTTTGACCTCGTTAGCCTTACTGTCCACCATCAGGTTCTGAGGTTTGAGATCAACATGTATGATTTTATTGAGATGTAAGAACTCTATCCCTTCAGCTATACTTGATATTATCCTCATACGCTGCTTCCAGCTCAGAGAAACTTGTCTCAAATATTCATCCAGAGTGCATCCATTAACATATTCATACACCAAATAAAATGTGTTTCCTCCAATACACCACGCAATTAGAGCAACTAAATTTTTGTGCTCCTTACCTCGCAAAAGTCTCACTTCATTCTCAACCAATTTCTTGCTGTCTCTCCCTGCTCGTTTTATTTTCTTTATAGCCACATCTTTATCTTTCAAATTACCCATGTACACTCTTCCATAGCTTCCTTCCCCAATTTCGTAATCTTGGGTACAATAGCTTTTCATTTGAATTATCTCATCTTGTGTAAGGTTTGTTAAGGTGGGCAGTGAAAGATCTTCATCCAATATATCTTCTTGTTCATGCCTCTGCTCTGTTCCATTTAGAGTTGTAATTTCAGACGTCGATGCTACCCAACTTTTAGTTTGTCCATTTTCTGTAGCTGTAGAAGATCGAGGAGGAGAGGAAGTTCCTTTGGAGCAGCCATAGTACAAACTAATTATTGACAACATTAGGAGCAGGATTGCACCAGCTGAAAAGAGAAGAAATAAGACACAATGTCACAAAGTGATCAATAACTTTGGGTTATACTACATAAAAGTAGTTCCACTCTCACTTAGATAATGAAACTGAGATTTAGATCCTTACCAATCGAAAGAGAAACTTTCAATATTAGTTGTCTGTTGTTGGATTTGTGTTGATTCTCTCCTGTACCTATGATATAAGATATTATCAAATACAATCAGTTCCAAGAAACATGAAGTAGGAAGGGAAGAAAATTGTATTAGGAATTGATAATGGCAAATAATTTACTTGAGTGAAACTTTGAAGAATGGATGGTATTTTACAAGTATAAGTTTTTGCTAACTTTTTTTCAATGAATATTTTAGGTTTTTCTTTAATATTTTTTAATTTCCTTCTAATTTTATACCATTAGAGTAAAGAAAACCAATTGAACAAGTAAGACTGTTTAAGTCCATTTAGAAGCTTTGTCCAATTATATGGATAAATCTGCTTAAACAAATAAGTTCACGTTTCTGTGACCCTGAACAATCTTTAATTGTTCAGAAGACTCTTCGCCAAGGCTGATTTTAAATTATTCCTGATCTTTAGCAGACGGGGATTAAATTGAGATAGCTGTTCTTTTTTACTCAACTAGCACTTGCATCTTAAAGAGCCGGGGCGGGGATATGAGGGGTGGGTAATGGTTCTGCCGATAGGTCATTTGATAAGTAGTAATATAGCAATTTTGAATTTTATTTCTCATTGTCTATTTTTTTTTAATGTGCTTGAAACTTTTACTATAAAAACAATGCCACTAATATCAATATTGTAGGTTGTAGGTTTGAATAAACTGTATTTTTTTTTAAGGGTTTTATATCAAATCAACATAATTCATTCTTATTTGATATGGGAGAACAAATCTTAGGTTGAAACTTCTTTGGCTGAGAGCGAAGGACTGAGGGGTATCCATTCCACCAAAGTCACCCAGAGCACAATGCTGGCCTCATCTGTTACTAAAGATTGAAGGGTATCCATATGCTGTAATTTTCATTCCCATTCCATGTGATATTTGTCATTTTCAGTAATGTCACTCTAAGACTTCAACATGAATCAAATTTCATTCACTAACTTCAAGTTCAATTTATATTCAAATTACTTCAAGAGATAATTAATGATTTCTGATTCCAACATTTTCAAATTATACCTAAAAACAATTTAAATGATAGAAATATAGCAAACAATTGCCTGCCTTAAATCTTCAAAATAAGGAAAGGGAAAAAAAAAATTGAACCCAAAGAATATGTAAAACAGAACCAATATAATCAATATGCAGATTTGAATATGTAAAACTTAATCAATATGCACGTTTGAATATGCTGTAATTTTCTTTAGGGCTTTATATCAAATCCATATAATGGTTTAGCTATCCAATAGATGAGCATGAGCCTTAGGCTCAAACCTCTTCAACTGAGAGGGAAGGATGAGGGGTATCCATTCCACCAAAGTCACTCAAGACACTATACTGACCTCATCCCTTACCAAAGACTGAAGGATATTCATATGTTGTAATTTTCATTACCCTTCCATTTGATATTTATCATTTTCACTAATGTCACTATAAAACTTCAACATAAATTAAATTTCATTCATTAACTTCAAGTTCAATTTATATATTCAAAATTACTTCTGATTGCAACATTTCCAAATTATACTAATAACAATTTAAATGATAGAAACATCGCAAACAATTGCCTGCCTTAAATCTTAAAAAAAGGAATATATATAGGTAGATACCAACAAAATATTGTGAAAAATTAAAAATAGACTCCAGAAAAATATACCTTGGTTTGGGGATATGCCGGGTTGAGGATCAGGAGGTTGAACTGTCGAAGTATTCCTATCTATACCACAAGACGATCAACAGCGTCCTCTGCTATTAGTGTTACTCTCATAGAATTCATAAACGAAGCTAGTTAAGGAAGGTAAATTAACATACCAGTTTGATAAGGGATAAAGTATACTCTGTTCTTCAATATAAGGTCCGGGTTCGCGATGTTGTTGAGGTTTATTATGTCGCCAATGTTGGAGTGAAATTTTCTAGTTGTCCCCCAAAGTGTACCATTTGGGGAACTGCATAAGAAATAATTGAATGCCATCCACGAACAGGGCACCCGCAACCCAGAGCTAGCTCTACTTTATCCCCCTTTTTGTGTGTATTAAATTGTTTTTCTGTCCATGCAGTATAGCTAAATACTTGTCAGAAATCTGCCTTTCGTATAAACCCACATCAGAGAGTTGAACTGTATAATTCACCCTGTAAAAGAATGCCTTGACTCCCAAGAAATTTGAGCAAGAGCACTGAATTTTGGCCAAATAATTAGGCCCAGTAAAGGGGGTAATTTCTTCGGTAGAAATGTTGAATCTGGATACAACAGAGTTAATGGGTTCCGTAACATTACGGAGATAAATGTAAGCATCACAACTGAGAACAGATGAAGTGGAGCAATTAAGGGGTCGGAATGTATTAGCCCAAGTTGAGGTGTAAAGCCAATCTGAAACTAAAACTGCTAGGAAAACAATGGTTTTTGAAATGTCATTCATGTTTACAAGGCTTTTCTAAATCATCATCCATCTTAATGCATCCTTGTCTATTGAGGCTTTGGAGCTAAATATTCTATTTTCTTCAAATGCCTCACAATTTTCTAGTTGACTGACTCCAACAGTGATATGCTTTCAAATCAAAGCTTATTTCTGTCATCAACTATCAAGCAAAAGTTCGATTTTTATTAAATTCAAATTCAAATCTATATTTAAATATCATTTATTTTAATTAATAGTTAAACAGTCAATAGTAATTTTACATCTCATCTACAACAAAAAGTTAAAACTGACCAAAATTCAATAGCTCCAACTGTCTGAACAATTTTTCTACAGACTGTGACATATAGACTGTGACATATGGATTTCAAGTCAAGGAGATAAGATGTCAAGTGGAGGTTTCCATTGTATTGGATTTTCTATAAATTGTAACTTTTTATTGAAGTACCGAGGTTTGAGTTGCTGCCGTCTCCTGCAACAGAAACGCGATCGTTGGCTACAAAAACCGCCATCCGGTGTGAAGGAAACCAATTTATGTCGGTGTGTAAGCTTTGAAGAAACGTTCCGCTTCGTTTTCCAGATCGTGATCATCTTTCACTGAGACGGAAACTGATCGTTTAAACATGGGCTGCAAAGCGAATGTTATCTCTAAAATTGCTCCCAGCGTTCCCAGAGCCAAACTGGCGGCCTTGAGATCTTGGTCTCCTTCTGTCAAACTTCTTATCTTTGCGTAGCCTTCGTAAGGAGACTCAGGCACTACGATTCTCATTCCCACCACGTATTCATAAACTCTGCTGCCTTTCTCGGCGAAGCCACTGCCGTGGGCTCCGGTGGAAACAACGCCGGAGGCAGAAACTCCGCTGATGTAAGTCATGGTGGAAACAACGCCAATTTCTTCTCCGCCGCAGCCGATTTCGGTACTCCAATACAATGGAAACCTCATCTTGGGTACAATAGCTTTTCATATGAATTATCTCATCTTGTGTAAGGTTTATTAAAGTAGGCAGTGAAAGATCTTCATCCTGTTACCTCAGTTGGCATTTTGGCAGTGATGTCAAACTTGGAGACGTTGTTTCTATTTTGATTTTTGACTTGGCATAATGTGCTTTACAAGAATATTGATGTCTAAGGCTATTGCAAGGCTATCGCATAAAGTGACAAGTTATATGTTTTAATGTACCCGAGCATCATGCGATACTTCATTACATGGCAGAGTGACAAGTCCTTGTTTTGGCACCAAATGGCATTTCCTAGTATAATATCTATGCGAACCCTTGGTTTAGGTGGCAAACATTTTAAGCCACTTTGTATTGTTTATTTTTTCATCGGGCTTATGATATAGATGCATTGGGTATTTCTTGTCTTGACCTGTTGGAAGAGTATTTACAGAAATGAAAGGTCATTCCTCTGTCTTTATTTTGAGCCCTCTTTGGGGCAAACCGGAACAACCGGTTCAAGGACTCAAAAAGTATGAAGTTTGGTTTGGGCACTTCATTTCATCATTTCACTGCATCTGATAAGGGTTTGGAATGCAATCATGGAAAATTGTGGAAAGTCTGTTGAATCTTTCAAATAAGAAATGAGAGCTCGAAGGTTGACCTTGCGAAGTGACAAAGATGATCACGGTTTGGCTGTAATCATGAGTTTGCAAGGAAGAATCTGCTTGAATCTTTGCTTATTGACTGTCTGAGATATCTCCAAAAGTGACAAAGCTGGACTAAAAGTGACAAAGCTGGACTAAAAACACTTAGCATCTCAGTTTGACTTGTTGGTCGTCGGTTTCCGTAAGTATGGTCTGAAATTTGTTTCATCTTTATTGCAGAAATTACATCTGTTCTGGGTTGTGCTTACAATTTGTTTTAAATTGATTTAATGGTTATGTTAAGGGTTTTGAGAAATGAAATCCTTTTTGGATTGTATTTTTGTGGACGGCACTCCATGGTTCTATTTATTCTTGCACGGTTTGATCAGTTGTTTCTTATCAGTAATGTGGTTCTTTTTATTATGAAACTCTTGGCAGTTATTTAACTAGGGTTTTTGAAGCCTTAGGGTTTCACTTGAGCAATCGACAGTTTTTCCTTAACCCTATCAAGGGTTAACGGTTACATCTCCTCTAATCTGTTTCAAACAGTTTTTCAGTTTTGCTCTTTACCGGTCATGTTGTTAACATGGCAAGATGTTGATTATTCTTTTGACAAACGAAGGTGCAGTTGTAAACAATTGTGATTTTTTATAAGTATACCAGTGAGGCACAGTAATCAATGAGATTGTAAGCCAGTGAGGCACGATAATCAGTGAGATTTTAAGCTAGTGAGACATTTTTTTCGAGTGGTTTTATGCCCGGGGCTTTCCACTCAGGACAAATCTTTGTGTCTTTATTTATTGTGGTATGCTTTCAATTTGTTGTTGAATATTTCAGCTTTCATACTTACACATAATCATTCTGATTTAATTTATTCAATGGTCCTATGCATTTGATCAATTCAGTTGAATATATTTAAGTGGAATACAAATCTGCAGTATTCTTCACTAAGAGTAAAAAGATATCTAGATACTGATTCACCCTCTATCAATATCCTTACCACTCTAACACATCCAATATATCTTCTTGTTCATCCTTCTACTCTGTTCCATTTAGAGTTGTAATTTCAGACGTCGATGCTACCCAACTTTTAGTTTGTCCATTTTCTGTAGCTGTAGAAGACTGAGGAGGAGAGGAAGCTCCTTTGGAGCAGCCATAGTACAAACTAACTATTGACAACATTAGAAGCAGGATTGCACCAGCTGAAAAGAGAAGAAATAAGACACAAATTGATCAATAACTTTTGGTTATACTACATAAAAGTAGTTCCATACTGAGTTAGATAATGAAACTGAGATTTAGATCCTCAGCAATCGAAAGAGAAACTTTCAATATTAGTTGTCTGTTGTTGGATTTGTGCTGATTCTCTTGTGTACCTAAAATATAAGATATTATCAAATACAATTAGTTCCAACAAGCATAAAGTAGGAAGGGAAGAAAATTGCATTAGGCGTTGATAATTGCACAGAATTTACTTTAGTGAAACTTTGAAGAATGGATGATATTCTACTAGTATAAAGTTTATTCTTAAACCTTCTTCTTAAATATTTTAAATGATTTTTTTTTTTTAAATTCCTTTGAATTTTACACCACTAGAGTAAAAAAAACAATTGAACAAGCAAGACCTATAGAAGCTTTGTCCAATTATATAGATAAATCTGCTTAAATAAAGAAGTTCAGTGCTACTTGTGTAATGCCAGTATCTCTGTTCTTGTGCTGGTTGCTCCTCTGCTGTTGCTGCTGCTCTGCATGCTGAGGTCTAGAGGATATTTTCAGAGAGGTTTTAGGTAATCTGTAACAGTATGGTTTTTTGTTCTGCTGTTTGTATTATTTACTTACTGCTCTTCTGAGCGGTATCCATATTTTGTAGTATTGCTAATTTCAATATAAAAAAAAAAATTCTGTGACCCTACAATTTTAATTGTTCAAAAGACTCTTCTCACAAGTCTGCTTTTAAATTATTCCTGATCTTTAACAAACGGGGATTAATTTGAGATAGTAGCTCCTTTTTACACTAATATTTAACTAGCACTTGCACTTTAGGGAGCCCGGGCGGGAGGCAAGAGGGGTGGGTAAGGGTTCTGTCCACAGGTCATTTAATAAGTAGTAATATAGCAATTTAAAATTTTATTTCTCATTGTTTATCTTTTATATGTGCTTGTGATAACCTAATATGATTGAAACTTCCCCCCAAAAAAAAATGTCGCTAATATGCAGGTTTGAATATGCTGTGCAAGGACTTATTTTCACTACCCTTCTATGTGATGTTTACCATTCATCACTGTAGGCCTTCAACATAATAAGAATCATTAACTTTAAGTAAAATTTATATTCAAATTACTTTAAGAGATAATTCCTAGTTTGTAATTCGAACATTTCGAAATTATACTTAAAAACAATTTAAATGATCAAACATAACAACCAATTGTCTACCTTAAATCTTCAAAATAAGAAAAACAAAAAAAATTAAACCCTGATAATATGCAAAACTTAACCAAAAAAATTCAAAACAAAAACCTTTGCTGTGGGATATGCTGGGTTGAGGAGCAGGAGGTTGAAATGTCCAAGTATTCCTATCTATAACACAAGACGATCAACAGCATCCTCTGTCATTAGTCTTACTTTCATAGAATTCATAAACGAAGTTAGTTAAAGTAAGGTAACTAAACATACCCTTTTGATAAGGGATGAAGTATACTCTGTTCGTCCGTATAATGTCCGGTTTCGCGATCTTTTTGAGGCTTATTATCTCGCCAATGTTGGAGCCAAATTTTCTAGTTATCCTCTCAAGAGTACCCTCTGGGGGATCTGCATAAGAAATAATTGAATGCCATCCAGGAACAGGGCACCCACAACCCAGAGCTAGCTCTAATATGCCCCCTTTTTTGTATGTACTGAGTTGTCTTTCTGTCCATGCAGTATAGCTAAAATATTTGTCAGAGATCTCTCTTTCCACTAAACCCACATCAGAAGGTTGCACTGTATAATGCACCCTGTAAAAGAATGCCTCCTTTCCTAAGAAATCTAAGCAAGAACACCGAATTTTAGCCAAATAATCAGGCACAGTAAAGGGGGCGATTTCTTGGGCAGAAATGTTGAATCTGGATGCAACAGATTTGATGGGTTCTGTAACATTACGGAGATAAATGTAAGCATCACAACTGAGAACAGATGAAGTGGAGCAATTAAGGGGTCGGAATGTATTAGCCCAAGTTGAGGTGTAAAGGCAACCTGAAAGTAAAACTGTTAGAAAAGCAATGATTTTTGAAATGTCATTCATGTTTACAAGGCTCTTCTAAATCATCGTCCATCTTAATGCAGCTTTGTCTATTCAGGCTTTGGAGCTAAATATTCTATTTGCTTCAAATTTCTCACAATTTTCTAGTTGACTAACTGCGACTGTGATATGCTTTAAAATCAAAGCTTATTTCTGTCATCAACTATCAAGCAAAAGTTCATCTTTTACTTTAATTCAACAGCTCCAAGAACAATTTTTCTAGAAACTATGACATGTGGATTTCAAGTCAAGTGGAGGTTTCCATGGTATTGGATTTTCTATAAATTGTGATTTTTATATTTCATTGTACAATTTGTATGACCCTCTAAATGTCTATGAGGTCAGTGAGTACCTAAGTATCGGGGTTTAAATTTGATGGCCCTATGGCTATATTTAGTTATTTTAGTCGTAAAATACAATTAAAATTTTAGGAAGACTGTATCACTTAAAAGGTAAGATTTCAAATAAATTGTCAAAATTTGTATGTAATTATTTTTAATTTTACATAGATGACGGTCACAAAAAAAATGTTTTAGAGGCAAGGTCCGTGTCAAATTTAATCCCTGATCGGACATATGATCCGTTTTTCACATTTAAGAATAATGGTTTTAAGATGAAACATCCTTTAAAAAAGCCAAGACAATTTGTTTAATGTGAAATATGAAAAAAGCAAGATGATTTGATTTAATCATTCAATATGAAAGGAAAAGAAAAAGCAAGTCTCGTCTGTGTCAACGAATGACTCCACTCAAATTCCATGACTGCGATTACTAATAAACAGCGTCAAAGTAAACTGCAAACAAAATTAAAAAGCGTCAAAGTAAGCTTTAAAAAGACACAGAAATTACCATCATGAAAATTTCCCGTCCATTGCGGGCAGTAGTCCACAGTTGCAGGCAGTAAGCAGCGCGAACAAGCAGGTGGTAAACAGCACAAACTGAATTAATGGACGGATTTAACAAGGAAAACCGAGCCTTCTTTTTAATATATAAATCCAGAATCCAAACCCTTGATCATTTTTATGTAATCACTTGCAAAATCAAATGCAATGCTTACAATTCCGGTGACTTGGACAATTTTACAGGGCTGCATTTTTACTGAAATGAAAGTTTGAAAGTTTGCGTTAGTGGGATTTCCTTTCATCATATTGTGAGTAATTCTGGGAATAATGTATCGGCGGAGTGATAGAATAGGACGGCAACAAGAATATGGTTTGGCGGGTACCGTGACAGAGAAGGATATTTCGTTTTTTTTACGGCGTGAGCCATTCCATTCCGGTGGCGGAAATAATTTCCCCGTGTGAGATAACATTACGGGATTGAATTGTTGTGGGGCATTTTGGTCGGCAGCATCTATGGGGCCTTCAAAATGGCCATGGTGCATGCCTGTTCCAACCATCAAAATGGCCATCAAAAAGTGTGGAAATCATAAAATTATGATTTCCAACAAGCATCGCCATGGCCATTTTGATGGCTGGATAGAGACTGTCATCTAGTGATGCACGGAGGGGGCTTTAAAAAATATTTGTTACAAGGTAAAGTGGAATCTTGTCCTATAAAATAAGAGTCTTTATTTTTCTATTTTTTTATTTTTTTTTAATTTTTTTTTATGAATATGCATGTCTATTATTAAAAAAGTTTTTAAATAAAATACATTTACAAAAAAAACGCTAAGAGACACAAGTTCGCCCCACAAAGTCCAACGTCACATCGATAGAGTCCAAAGAGCAACTTAAAACAATATAAGAAGCCAACAAAGTGGCAAGAGCAATCCCAGTAGGCGGCGGTCGAGGATCCTTATCCTCTGAATTGCTCCAGATATCAGTGGGGTCCAGGGTATCCTCAGGAATGAACCAGCCATCCTTTGTTTCTCCTTTTTTGCCATCATGCTCTCCAGAGCCAAAGTGGGGAACACATTGGAAGAACCCAACCAACCAAAGTCCTACCAGCCACTTACACCTCCTGTATGCTACTCATCCTTTCCAGAACCCCATGCAGAACTGCCACACGAAGAGGAGGCAGAGTGCTGCTGAGTAGCTCCACCCCGCAGGGGAGAGGTAGAGCACCGCTTAGGAATACCACCGCCACCAGAGTGGTACTGGGACTGGGAGTGGGCGTTTTGAGAATGGCAGTCAAGAGAACTCCTGCCATGTCTTCGTCTCCAAGAGGGGCAATAACCCTGAGAAGTGGAAGCATCAGGATGGACCCTGGCCACAGTGTAAGGGGCATTGCCCCAGTGGTCCAGGACCTCCTCGAGGTGAGAGACCTCCAAAGCCACTTTGTTGACTTGAACCTGAATCTGAAGAAGCACATTGTTGCAAATACATGTTTTAGTAAACATAGAGATATATGTTGCTATAGCATGATGAGCAAAAATAGCAGAATTTCTATCCTTCCATAATGAAAACAAAATCTCCCCCTTAAAAACATGCCATATTTGAGTAAATCTAGATGGACGACAAGGCCAGTCTCCCAAAAGAATCATATGCCAGGAAAAAGGTTCTAGATGAAATGGCCAAAAAAAAGTCATGAATCCAGTTCCAAAGGTTCTGGGCACGTCGGCAAAACCAGAAGATATGCATAAAAGTCTCTGGTTGCCCACAAAATGGGCATCAAGGATCAGCAATGCCTAAATGGCAGAGGCAAGACCCAATAGACAATCCTTGGAAAATCACACACCATGCAAAATGAGCTAACTTGGGTTCAAATATTGTAGACCAAATAATCTAGAATCACCTTTGCCAAATGGAAGGAGAAGACTGCAAATGCCAGCGGTTGTTCAAAGAAGACACCATTGGCAGATGTGGTGATAGCCAACAGTATCCAAGTCGTGGTTTATACTGACAAAAAGTTGTCTCAGGAGACCACAACCAATCCTTCCACCATGGCTTAGCAGAAAAAATACCAATCTTGTGAATCATATTCAACAGGAGAGCTAATATCACAATGTCATAAGTTTCACTATCCAATCTGTTAAGATAAAGTTGGACTTGTATATACTCCCATGAGTGTAAGGCTGTAGAAAATAAGTCTTTGAGAGTACGAATACCCCATTTGTGAAAATGTAAAGCACAAAACCAAGGAAGCTTAGCAAGAGCCTGACCTTGAACTTGAATGAGAGGGCACCACCAGAGATTGTAACAATTGAATGAAAGGTCGTCACAAAAATTAGAACCATTCCAGTGAAGCCAAGGTTTAATGACTTCCCAAGCATGCCAAATGCTTTTGGCAACAAAAGTACCTTCAATATGAACAACTTCTTTCATAACAAGAAGGGTATGAAAGCCAATCCCCTTCCAAGCCAGGTGGTTAACGGGATAGCCTGAAGAAATACAGTGTTGAAGCAACACTTTCTAGGCCTCGCTACCAGAGACCGCCCACACAATCCATTTGGCACAAAGAGCCATACTTTGGTGTTGAGTGGAAAGGAGTCCAAGCCCTCCAGAGTCTCTCGAGAGGCAGTAGAATTCCTAGGCAACTTTGTGAAACCCTCTATGCTCCTTAGAGGAGGCCCATAAAAAATCCCTGAGAAGCTTCTCCAACTTCATGTATGAAGCTTTAGACGGGACCCAACAAGAAGAGTAATAAACATGAATAGCTACAAGAATTTTGGACCAAACCTAAAATTTACCAGCCAAAGAAAGTGGCTTGGTGATCCAGAATGAAAGCTTCTTCTCAATTCAAGAGAGTACAACATTCCAATGATCCATAGGGGAGGCTTGAAAAGTAAAAGGAATGCCAAAAAGTGAAAAATTTCTCCATGATTGATCCACTTCCAGTGATATTGGAGGAGCCATTGAGGTGTCAGAAGAATGGATTGCCTATAACATTGAGTTTTATGCCATTGAATTGCAGAGCTAGAGGCTAGACAAAATGTGTCAAGGCAGTGAAGAGCTTCTTTGACATTTTGCTCTTCTTTAATCAGCATAAGAAAGGAGTCATCTACAAAGTGGCCATTCACAAGTTGAGCAAAAGAATCAGGAAGAGTAATTCCTCTAACCTTCCCAAGAGAAATGGAATGAGCTAGTAAATAGCCAAAACCTTCAGCGGCCAAGACATATAAAGAAGGAGCAAGCGGGCAACCTTGCCTGATAGAACGATGAAGGCCAAAAGCTTGAGATTGGTGACCATTAATGGTAATGCATGTAGAAGCATCTCCAAAAAGCATTTTGATAGATTGATTAAAGCGGGGGCCAAAACCCAATGCCTTAAGCATGTCAAGAATAGAAGGCCACTCAATGCAATCATAAGCTTTAGCAAAATCGATTTTGAGGAAAAGGGCTTGTTGCCTAGATTGGTGAGCCCATTCCATACCTTCCCAAATAGCAATAATATTGTCCAAAATGAATCTAGATTTAATGAAGCTTGTTTGTTCTGGGCGAATGATCTGCAGAAGTAGATGACAAATTTTTAAAGCTAACGCTTTGGCAATAATCTTGTAGGAAACATTGAGCAATGTGATAGGACACCAATTGTAGATATCTTCAGGGTCTCCAGCCTTAGGTATGAATTTGATATTTCCCTTATTAATTAAATTACCTAAGGATTGATTATGAAAAGCTTCCAGATAAACTTTGTGCAAGTCTGGACCCACATGCCATAATGCTTTATAAAAATTTTACAAGGAAAGCCATCAAAACTCAGAGCTTTGTCATCTTCCATGGAAAAAGCAGCTTCCTTAAGGTCTTCAATGGTGAGCAATTGCTCACAGAAGGCATGTTGAATTTCTGAAAGATTAGAATGAACCACTTAAAGGCATTCTTGCAAAGCTCTATCACTTGGAGAATCCTCTTGCGTTGTGAAAATTTTCTCATAATGACAGACAAAAACTTGAATAATATCTGGCAGCTCAGAAAACACCATCTGCCCTTCCTAGATTTTCTAAATCCCTTGCAAAGAATATCGAGAACGTAGAGCTAGGAAAAACTCCTTCAAAGCTCAGTCTCCAATTTTAAGCCAATGAAGGTGGGCTTTGATTTGCGCACCCCTAGTAGAGTATCTATCAGCTACCTATTTATGATGACGAAGTTCAGCCACCCTAGCCTATAAGGTTTGAGAAAAATGATTGGTAGCAAGTTCTTCTGTAGCAAGTTCATATGAGCGTCGTTGAAAGGCAGTAAGTTAGAGGCCATAGATTTAGAGAAACTGAGTGGTGCACTGAATGGCGTTATTCCACTAGTCAATCAAACCAGTATGCTGAGCTAGACAATAAGCAAGATTCCAAACCTGCTGAATGTGGGCCAGCATGGGTTGATGACTCAGTAGAGATGCGTTGAGAAAAAATTGCATTTTTGGGGGCTGAGAAATCCTCACTTGCCATTTAATGCCAAATTTAATAGGAAAGTGGTCTAACAACGTGACCTTCGAGAGAGGCATAACTGGCAGTTGCTGACAAGATGCGAAAGAAGAAAAAATATTGTGCCATTATCATGGCACAATCAAGATGTTTAAGAATTCTATTAGAGCCAACTCAAAAATTACTTCACGTATGCTAGACAACCTATTGATGGTGGTAGGCGGTATTGGGGTCATATAGGCCCAATTTATTACGCATAAAAAAAACACCTCTCTTTCTCTAGCTATCCATCAGAAAGGCAATAAACCTTCCTTATTAGAGGCTACTTCCACCATATTAAAATCACCACACAAAACCCAAGTAGCCGGCGGGAGAGAGTTCGCGATCCAACGCCAAAGAGAAGATCCCTCAACAACATCATTGGGAGCAAAAACTTTAATGACTCAAAAAGAATGATTATTGATCAACATGAGAATCCAAACTAGCCTCATAGTGGGATCTGAACCATGATCTTTGACACATGACTGCCACCATGGTACCAAGAGGGTAACAATCCCTCCACATCTCGTTTCGTGACTAGAGGCAAAAGCTAAACAACTAGGCCAAATACCCTGACATGAAGAAGAAAGCATGAAGGCCATGATCTTAACTTCCTGAAGATAGAAAACATCAACACTAAGATAATTCTGATGAGTATCCCTTATGGAATACTTTTTGGCGAGGTCAGTGAGACCTCAAACATTTCATGAAAGAAAATTCATGTGTCAAAATCTTGCATATCCTTCTTGTCCCCAAGAGAGGATAAATGATTCTATAAGAAATTAGACACTTTTGGAGCTCCTACATGCCCATTCCGCTTCTTCTCTGGCATACCATTTCCCTCCTCACGCATAGAGGGGCTGCATGAGCAGCGAAGACCGAAGGTATGAGTTGGAATAGTTGGGGTAGGCTGTAGAGTCCGCACACCCATAACCCGACCTAGAGTTTCAACCATTGTCATAACTGGATTCTCCTTCCCCTTCGCCAAAGGTTTTGAATCTAGTGCCTATGGGTGATTAACAGGTTCAGCCTATTTAGCACTATTAGAAGCAACAACTTTCACTTTGTGGGAGACTGTGGCCCATTTTTCCTTAGATTTGGAAGCTTACTGGGACTTTGGAGGGTCAACCACCTTAGATGGTGACTTAGTTGACTTATCCCTCTGAGCATTCAAAGGACAATCCTTAATTTTGTGTTCTGATGATTAACAATGATAGGTTGAGGTAAAACACATGCTGGGTATGAGAGACCCCACCTATCTGGATATCAATAGTTTCCTTGAGGTCACAGGACAAGTCAACCTCCACGTAGACCCTTTTCTGGGGTTGAGCATGAAAAAAACGATCAGGCTCCACACAAACCACTTTACCCAAAGATTGGGCAATGAGGTGCAGAAAAGGCCAAAAAAGGCAAAGGGAGGCTAGGGAATTCAACCCACGCAAGGACACACAGTCTCTTATTATTAGAGAATGAGAAATCACATGACCATGGTTGAAAAAACAAAAGAGCATACCAAGGCCGATTTTGAAGAATGGCTTGGACATGATTGGCCTCAACAAAATGAAACAAGAAAAAACCTTTGGTTAGGTTTTGAATGCCATCAAGACGAACCCCTTGAGTGGTCCATGCCTTGGTGACCCAATCCCTAAGTATGCTTTTCAGAGGAACCCTCCCAACAAAATAGCCTATTAAAGTATGTTTCTCAAGCCATTGGCAAGCATTATCAAAATCTTGAACATGTAAAATAACATCTACAGATTTTTTAGTATGCATACCTCATGAAACACCTTTGGCACAAATTTCTAGGGATGCTTGTTCATAGGTGTCATTATCGGTAGATGTCAAAACACCAACTCTAGCAGCAATAGCTAGGTTGAGGCTAGCCGAGGCCATTATAAACTCAAAAAACTCCCGCAATAAGTGCGATATGATGCAAGATAGATGCTAGTAGAAAAAGTGTACGGTGAAACCTTAGCAAAGATAAAACCACAAAGCCCCATTCAACATTTAACTAATCTTTTTAGTTTTTAATTTTATGGGTGTCTTTAGAGTGGGGTTGAAAATTTCTTTCATTAGTTTAAGAGATTTTTTACCACATGTCATGCAATTTACAATGTTTAGTATTAGATATTGATTAAAAAACAATCCAATTAATTTTTTTAACATTAACTATTGTAAAAAAGAAATCATGAGATCACTAACTTCCAAGCTTAAAGTTTTAAGCTTCCTCGTTGCTTTAAATCTATGGGACCATCTACTTTTGAGATAATATTAAAATTTTCTCAATATCACTTGCTGAAATATTTTAGGAAGCCCACTCCATAGTCTTATAGTATCATATCATTTTTATTTAATAAATTTGAATTTGAAACACTTTACAAAATGGTTGATCAACCATTGACACCATCATTTGTGTGGATTCAGATAAAAAGATGATCAATTGAAGGTTAATGAGTTTCTTCCCTTATATGATAGATGTGTGAAAATAAATTAGTTGAGACTATAATGTTGGAATTTGAAAAATGAAATAAAAGGATTAGAGTATTTTAATGATTAAGTCAAATTACATACTATATTTGATAATGAAATTTAATACAAAATGTGTGTAAATATAGATCTCTTGATTTTGTTCTTAGGGACAAGATTATGTGTAAGTTAGTCCTCCTAGCATGATCATATCCTGTAGGTTGTGTTTAGAAACCTTAGAAAGCTACCATACTTGTGAGTGATATATATTTTTGAGCCAATACGGCCTTATGAGCACCTTTTGGTTTATTTTACTTGTGAGTATTGAAGTGTAAAACTTACATGGCCCCTTTATCATTTGCATGATATCCATGACACAAATTATAGTCACACAAATGCCTAGATATGGTACTATTTGAAGATGATCAATGTAATTCATAGATGTTACTACCTGACAATGATTTTGAATGAGTTGATTGATGATACATGCATGATAACTAGTGTCCTAGGACTTGTCTTTAAATATGACATCCTATGCATTCAATTCAAATATTTTGTCATGCAAGCCAATGCGCAATGGTCCAATTTGGAAAAAGAGTCAATTTGAGATTAGTGGGGAACATATTTGAATTTTGAGGACATAATCACATGTGCAAATTCATCTAAGGGGCATAATCACACGTATAATATAGTCTAGGATGTGCAAATGAGTGCTCATAATATATGATATAGTTGAATAAAAGCTAAAATAGATTAATGCAGGGTTTAAAGATTTTGTTAGTTTATGCAAAAAATGGATTGAATTAAATACTAGGATGACATATACTAGTGTTGTTGATTGCACATCACACCTTAATTTTTTTGAGAAAATTAGGGATCCCATTTTGACATGTAGTTATATTCACTAACATTTGAAAGATATCTTACAAGTCAAGTCACCTGTCAAGAGAAATTTGAATTTGATCAATCTAAATGAACCTCCAATTCTTCATGCAATTCCACTAGAATGGCAAATTGATAGATACTATTAGTGATATTTATTACTAGTGTTAGCAATAGGTTAATTTGGAAATTAAATTATATTTGTAGAGTTGATGATATTTATTTATCATCTATACAAGTTAACACGTTTGAAACACTAGAACATCATATTGAATATTAGTGAATTTTAAAAAATGAATTGTTTGTAGCAGCAAATGTTTTTAATTTCCAATTTAAACTATCATTAAAACTTGTAAGAAATGGTGCTGCTTGCAAGTTCTTGATAAAGATGAGGTATTTGAATTCAAAAAATTAAGGTGAGGATGATTTGGAAGGAGGCTTGATGAGACATCGAGGAGCTCCAATAAATACAGGTGATTCTAGCTCTCATAGCTTGAATTACAAGTGTTATTGACAGTTTACTTTCCGAATTAATTTGCATATTGAAGATAACACAACTACAATACCAACAACTCCAAAAATAAAGTAGAACCAAGATCTCCAAGCCAAGAAGATAAAAAACATGCTACAAGTCCCAATAAATGACTATCCAAGTACTCTAATCATCCATCCTCTCATCCCAATGTAACATACCAATACACAAATGACCACACACAAGACCAACTAACAAAATCTACATCAATATTGATATCTAGATGGATATAGATAGTCCACATTTGATTCATCCCACTACAACTAATGGGTGGATCCAACCGACACAACTACATAACTTGTAGATCCAAAACCAATGAAACATGTAAACTCATCATCACATTAGTAACCTACAAACTAAGATAACAAAGAAAACAACCTGTAGATCTCAAGACTCAATCACAAGATCAACATCATATTTGATTTGCTAAACAAATTTATAATGAGTAATGATAGTTAAGGAACCCATCAAGAAAAAAATGAAAAAAAATGTTGAGTGACTAATCATGTACCAACATCTCTACACTTAGAAAGCTACAAATATTATCCTTGAACCATGCATGAAGCATACATGGAAACCTGCAACTATATTTCATTTAGAAATACCCCCATGGGATTCACAATCTAAAAAATAGTCTATCTGTAGATCTACAAAACCACAAGTTCTAGTTAACCATGCAACACTTACAAAACCATCCATATAAGATACATACATGCAAATCCAAATCCACTTATCATCTCAAAGACCTACAAGTTTGAAAATCATCAAAATAGTTAAACTAAAATAGTGGAATATTAGAACTATGGATTTTGAATGAAAAATTTACAAAACCCATAGATCTAGTCAACATGAATCTAAAATATGCAAGTACAACCAACCAACAGGAAGAAGAGGTTGTTCAAAAACTCCAAGTCACCAATAGGCCAACTTCACAACCACCACCATGTACATGCATGTGGAGAAGCTAGGTTGTTCTAGAAGCTTCTAGACCATCTAATGACCAACTCCATAACCTACATGCATTTGGGGATAATAAAATAGTGCCTTCTAATGCTAGAGGCTAAAAAATGCACCCAACATAAGCACATCAAACCATAGTCAAGATAATCCAAGTTTCATCATGTGACCAAGGAGACGAGAATAGACACCCAACATGAATATTTTGTTGCACATGACCACAGAATGAAAGAACAAAACCACCATGAAAGAGGCTTGTTACATGC
Source organism: Cunninghamia lanceolata (assembly GCA_027924645.1). Classification (NCBI taxonomy): domain Eukaryota; kingdom Viridiplantae; phylum Streptophyta; class Pinopsida; order Cupressales; family Cupressaceae; genus Cunninghamia; species Cunninghamia lanceolata. The sequence goes on from BSBN01000912.1 coordinate 1,401,254, forward strand.
TATCAAACAAGAGCTCTAGGTTAATATCATATTACATGCAACCACATGGTCAACTCCAAAAATCTCCATCCTTCAAACACAAGTACTATACCCAAAAAATTATTGAGAATTAAGGTGTCTCAACCTTGGTAATTTCTTGTATTATTTTGATTGTATTTATTTATTCATTGCCTATGATGTAAATTAATTGTAAATTTCATATTGTCATTTTGTGGGATGTGGCATGGTGATGTGTCATCCTATATGGAAGATGACAACTTGTAATTTTGTCCTCACATGAAGAGATAGGTGTCCCACTTTGTGGTAGGAATATTTTTCCATGTGTTGACATCTTGGATGTTGTGTAAGGGAATATTGACCATAACGGTCATGACATATTTCTATGACGAAGTTATGACATGTAAGAGTCAGAAATAGGAGATTCTATGATAGGTGAAGACATGTGTCAAAGAGCATCTTTAAAAAAGACATCTTTGGGTGCCCCAAGGTGGACTATGACATGTTGTAATAGAATATTCTATTTATAGCCTATGTATGATAGATTCTCTTATAGCTGTAAGTTGTAACTGCTATGACGGATTCTATGACGGTCGTAAGAGTCGTAAGAGCATCTGTCATAGCCCATTTTGGAAATAGGTGACCTCTTTGGGATGGGGTCCATGGAAAAGTGTCAGAGGCATCTTACAGTGTTGACCAAGTGTCTATAGGTGTGGGTTTTGGGCCATGAGGCCAAGTTGGACGACCATTCCAAGATAGAGGCAATTTTGCCTTGTATTTTATATATAAACAGGTGCTTCGAGGAGAAGATGTACTATAGGTTTTACAGGTACTGTTATGCTACCGGATCATCTCCAGATATGAGTGTCAAAGACTTCTACAAGAGCATTGGCTTTGATTTGTATTGTAACCTTCTTTGTTTACGTAATACAGTTGAGCAATGTTTTGGAGTTTGTGATTTTTCACCCGTAAGGGTTTTCCCCACGTATATATTGTGTCCCTCTTCTTCTATCATTCTTTCTTCCTTATGTGTTTGCTACAATATTTAATGTTAATGGTTTAATGTTTTTGTAATAGTTAGGATAAGTTTGAATTTGCATTCTCCTCTCCTCATTAGATTAGTGTAGCAAGTGATTTCTGCACACCTAGCTTCCTTTCAGTTGGTATTAGAGCCTAGCTAGTTTTTAGTTCTAACTGTTGGGTAGGGGTTTTTTTGAGCTAATCTTAGGTTGAGTGGGAGTCTTGTGTAGAGTATTCTGTATTTTATTGCAACAAGGAGATGGTAACCACATCCGGAAGGTTAGAGGTTAAAAAATTCAATGGCACTAATTTCAAGTTGTGGAAACTCAAGATGGAGGACCTACTTGTTGATCGTGACCTATGGGAAACCGTATCCGGTGTTAAACCTACAACAATGTCATAAGCTGATTGGGACCTCAAAGATCGAAAGGCTAAGGGTCTCATAAGACTCTATTTAGCTAACTCTATTTTTTTGAACATTCATGAGGAGAAGACAATGAAGGATCTTTGGAAGAAGTTGGGTGATGTTTATCAGGCCAAGTCCTTGGTGAACAAACTCTTCCTAAAAAAGAAGTTGTTTTCTTTGAAGATGGAAGAAGGAGGATCTGTTGTGGATCACATGAATGCTTTCAACATGATCGTTGCACAATTGACATCTGTGGGTGTGAAAATGGAGGAGGGGGATCGTTGCATGACCCTACTTTGTTCTTTGCTAGATTCATGGGTTCATCTTGTAATGGCTATCAGAGGCACCACTACCACCTTCAAGATGGAAGATTTAGTGTCCTTGCTGTTATCTGAAGAAATGCGGAGAAAAACATCTGAATCTGCCAAAGAGGCTCTTACAGTTCATGGAAGACCCAAGAAGAAAGGGAAGAAGAAAGACAAGAAAGTTGAGAAGGGTAGATCCAAATTCAGTGGGAGATCCAAATCTCCTGGAAAGTCCAAGGCTCTTTGTTGGAACTATGGCAAGTCTGGGCATTTCCGAAAGGAATACAAAGAGGAGAAGAAAAAGAAGAATAAAGCTACTGATTCAGATTCTGACAAAGATGATGGTGATGCCTTCATCGCAGCCCTGACCACCCATGCATTTGATGATGTGTGGTTGATTGATTCTGGTGCATCATTCCACATGACTTCTCATCAAGACTCATTTACTAAGTATGAAGAGTTCGATGGTGGAAGGGTGTACCTTGGTGATGACTCTCATATGAAGATTGTTCGTCATGGAAGAGTTTCAATTTGATTCCCTGATGGACGAGTGAAGGGGATCACTAGAGTTATACACATTCCAAGCCTTGCACGGAACCTACTTTCTATAAGTATGTTGAATGATGTAGGTTGTCTTTTCGAAGGAAGGATGCAAGATTACAAGAGGATCTATGGTGCTTGTGAAGTGTACTTGGAGGGGTACTCTGTTTCAGCTAGAGGCATGCACTTCACAGTGCAATAGTTCTTTTGACTCAATCAAATGAGTTGTTGTCACTTCATCCCCACCATCTCAACATATAGTGAAGAAATTTGTTGTAACCGGTTCCGATGGTTGTGCACATGCCAGGGAAGCCAAGCTTCCTACCGAAAAGACCATGCTATGGCATTTGAGATATGGCCACATTAGTGAGAAGGGTCTACGTACCCTAAAAATAAAAACCTCATTGAGGGGTTAAATGATTGTAATCTTGAGTTTGACTTTTTTGAACATTGTATTTATGGAAAAAAAACTGTGTTTAGTTTTACTCTAGTTCTCACAAGTCTTTTGGTGTATTGGATCTAATTCATTCTGATGTTTTTGGTTTCGTGAATGTTCCTTCGATTTCAAAATCTGTATATTCTGTATCTTTCATAGATGATTACAGTAGAAGGACATGGGTTTATTTTATCAGAAGAAAAATTGAAGTCTTTAGTCAGTTTAAGGAATTTAAAGCATTTGCTAAAAATTAGACAACTCTATAAACCCCGTAGCAAAATGGAGTTGTAGAGAGGATGAATAGGACATTGATGGAGAAGGCTAGGAGTATGCTTAGTGGAGCAAGCCTAAAAAAAGTTTTGGACCAAAGCTGTTGCCACTGCTTGCTATCTGGTAAATAGATCTCGTACATCAATTTTTATTGGCAAAACACTTATGGAGGTGTGGTCTGGTAAGAAGACTTCAGTAAGTGTCATGCCCACATTTCCCATGTGGTCACGACACGCAACACACATGTCACATCCACATTTGTCATGTGGTCATGAAATATCAAAAATGTTCTACCCATCCCTAGAAACCCCTTTGCATGCATCAGCGTGCTCGGTGGCAATACACATAGGGCGTAAACATGTCAATCAAATACGGGGTAATATGATCACATGCGCATCCCTCTACATGATGAAAGCTGACTAAGGGGTTAGGCGACATGAAGAGCGTCACCATTAGGGTTAGAATCAGAATTGATATCAACCCTAAGTTTCCTAGGTGAAGTGGTGAGATTTTGACATGTGTCGAAATCCAAACCCTAACACTAAGCAAAAATAGATTAAAATATGATTGCATTAAAAACGTAATCTCAAGGCAAAGATTAAATGTTAACTAAATTCATAAATAAACCACTTAAATTACTCAGTCAAATTTCTAGAAAAATCCGGCAGCATAACACCTTGTTAGCGTTCAAATTATAAAATTTAAAAAGATTTCCCATCAACATTTATGAGGAAAAATTAAACCAAAGGTTAAATTAAAATCAATTAATAATGTTATAAATTAACTCTCCATTTAAGCAAAAATTAAATTAAATAAAACAATTAAATTAATTAATTAATCCCAAAATAATATAGAGCAACTAATAATAATAATTCAAACAATTAAATTTACTAATAAAGTAAATTATAATTCCCAAAAGATAGGGGTCTTAAGTGTAGTAATTTCACCCTCTTTCTTTATTCCCTCTAGATTTAAAATTAAAATTAAAGTTAAAACAAAATATAAAAGTCACCTAATTAATAGGATGTAAGAAAAAGAATTTTCACTATTAATTAAACTATAAAAGAAAACCCACATAAATCTTCCCACCCTTATCCCCTCATTAAATTAAAAAAAATCAAAGAGGAAAGAAAAAAATAAAGAAAAGCAAGAATAAATTGGTGCACAAAAAATAGGGAAAAAGACAATTAAAAGAAATAAAACTTCCAAAAAGAAAGCCCTAAAAAAACTCAACAATATTTTATTATTATTACAAAAAGAAACCTAACCCTACACTTATTCATTTCTATCTTGTTTTCTCTTCTCTATTTTTCTCATTCTTTTCTTCTCTTTGTTTTTTTTTTATGAAGTTGCAGGTTTTGAAGAGAGGGGCAGCTATGGATGGATTCTCCATAGAGGTATATACAATTTGTATATACATTTTTTTTAAAGTTTTTTTTTGCACATATATATATACACACACACATTCTGGAAGAACAACTAGAGATGTATCAACAAAAGTAAAATAGGATTTACACATTTGAGTATATATATATGCCACTGGCAGACTGTTCAGTAATGGAGGCTGTGCCACCGAAGCAACTCTTTGTTTTGTTTCTGTTTATGTTGAAAGTTGTAGTTTGAATGGTGGTATTGGAGGCAAAAGAGGGTGGGGAGGGGGCTGTGGGTGGGGGTTTGACCCCCTCCCCACCCCCATATAATACAAAAAGCAACAGAACCCTTACAACCCTACAAATTACAATATATATTAAAAAAAAAAGTCGAATGCTATATGTTGTTTAATCCTCATTTTCTGTGGAAACTTTATTTCCAGAATCCAATACAATTTTTTTTAATATATGTAAATTAATTATATATATATATATATATATATATATATATATATATATAATCATACACTTACATATGTTCAAAAGTGAAACACAGATTCGTAGTGATACTATATGCATTTTTCCAGCAATAAGAAATATATATATATATATATATATATATATATATATATATATATATATATATATATATATATATATCTTTTCTCTATGCAAAATTTATATTTCTTTTTTTTTTTAAACAACAACTACCAAGAGAGTAAATATATTTTCTTTCTCATCTATGCAATTAATTTTTTTTTTTTTTTTATATAAAGAAAATAACACAATCTCTATTCAAATTTTTTTTTTTTTGAAAAGAAAGGTAAACAACATAGATATTTTTTTAAATATCTCTTTTTTTTAGATATAAAAACAACAAGAATACATTTATAAATTTTTTTTCGAATCAACATACAAAAATAACATCAAGTAGCTCAACATATATTTTTCATTCATTTAACAAATTTTATAGCTCATAAATAAAAACCAGCCACTATATTAAATTTTTTTTGAAAAGCATTTATAAATGAGAATGAGAAGAATGTATATCTTTGACATCAATCCATCAAGAAACTAACTACATTTTTCTTACAACTTCAAGTAGTTTGCATACACACAAAATGAATCCTTTATTTTTACAAAACAAGAGAGAAACTAACTTCTCTCTTTACCACAAAACAAATCAAATAGGCCAAACTTGACCATAGCTCTCTCAAGAGCCAAAAAAATTAAAACTCCAAGTTATTAAGTCTTTTTCTTCCACACTCCATAGCTTCAAATAACCTGCAATATGACACACATGGAAAGGGGAAAAATCCACTAAAGAATCACTCTCCTCCCTACCATAGACTCACTCATGAGTCACCCCCGACACACACACTACTTCATAACCAAACACTCAAACACAAAAGCAAGTAGAACACCCATGGCTTACACAAAACAAAACTCACCAAAAATGAGTTTAATGGGGTAGAGGAGTGGACATCACTCAACTCAAGAGTGTCACTCCAAATATCTCCCAAAAATTAATTTTTGACAAGGCCTTAAGCCATCACATAAATACCATCTTCCACATAATTTTCCCATGGCTCTCAAGCCATTCAAATATTCATTTTCTCATTTTGCCCTCAAGGATAAAATACCACAAAAACTAGGATATGACCTCTAGGAGTTTCACTCCTCCCCCACCACACACATGTTAAGCATTTTCTCCAAATGGAGAGGCTCTCACAACACCCATAAAAAAATTCTCCACAACAACAAATGTAAAACACACACACACACAAAGCATCACACATGAAAAGTAAATACATAAGGAAAGGTGAAAGCCTTGAATCCTACCATTAATAGCCCAAAAAGGAAGATAGTTGAGAAGAGACCTTCCAAATCCACCTCCAAATCCTCCTCCAAAATGAGCCTCCAAAAATCCTCTAACTCTCTCCCCAAATTTAAATAAAATTGCAAAATTAAAATCAGATCAACAACCCCCTCCCTCTCTTCAAAATGGATTAACATAGACTCTTCTCATGAGCCTTAAGGAATGGGGAGGTGACACATGTCACCTCCTCCTTCCTTCGCACAACCACTTGCAAGCTTCATGGAATGGGGTGGTGACACATGTCATTCACCCATTCCACCAAGTCTTGCCCCCTCCACTTGTGTTCTCTTACATATGTGGGAGAGAAAAGTGTAGCCAAAGTAGTGGGTACTACAAGTGCCCCAATCATCTCCTCCTAGGAAAGCCCACAAAACCCTAAGGTACCCTCACCAATTGTGGGAGAGCCTTGGAGTTGAGTCCTCCATAATCTAGGGGTCTTGAAGACTCCCCCAACCTTGGAAAGACGAGTGGCTGAGGTTGAGTGTTTAACCCAACCTGCAACTCCTTCCCATAATTCCATTTTCATCACTTTACTTTAGGGTGAAGTTTAGGTGACCAAATGGGAGTTTACCTAAGGTTAGACAAGCTCAAAAGGTCCCTAGACCATAGGTGTATAACCCAGGGTCACTTTTAACCCATTTTGAGCACCATAGGGTGAGTAAAATCACATAAAAAGGGGTCTCAAAAATAAAAACTCAAAAATAAAATTAAAATGAACATTACACCTTTACAACACCAAATAAAAATGAAATATAAAAGGGGTAGACCTAACCTAAACAACATCACACAATAACATTAAAAAAATTGCATCACGCATGACACAGTTGATCTTGGTTCCTCTTGGAACTAGATCTGCTTACATGGGAATCAACAAAGTGTGTGGGATAATCTCTGATTATCTGTGGCTTAGTTAGAACACCTGCACACTTAAACAAAAGATTAATCCAACATGTATATCATAGCTGAAGAAAAATAAAACGTACACTCACATCATCACATGATCATATAAAACATCATGAAATCACATCATATTTTATAATTTGCATTTCAATAAACCATGTTAAGATAATCATCGCATAATAAATCCATAGCAATAATCACATATCTAGTATCCCAAATAGTATCATATTGCAAATCACATGTCAGTATCATCATCAGTAATCCAAATCAAATATAGTCTCATCTCAATCATGCTAAACATAATAAATCAAAGTAAAGCATATAGTCTAATAGTCCTACATATCGGGATCAACAATCCCCAAAAGTCTAAAATATGTCTCCAACAATAATATAAAGTGATCAAAGCAAGGGAGTGAAAATGTAGGCCTCACGTCCTCCCCCCTAAGACTAAACTTCCTCTTGGAAGTCGTAAAAAGGGTGAGTATAAAGTGCCCTCAAACTAGCTGCATCCTCCCATGTCATCATGACTTCATTGTACATGTCCCACTGGACCCTACGCTAGTCCAACTCTCGACCTCGAAGGTCCAGCGTCTATTGAGCCAATATGTGAATTGGCTACAAAGCCAACTGTCCATCCACCTCTACATGTAGAGCACTCCAATCCAAAAGATGAGTTAAATAAAAAATGCAATGCCACAAAATAGATACATGAAAAACATCGTGGATGCGTGACAGGCTAGGTGACAAGGCTAGATGGTAGGCTATGGGTCCTATCCGCTTCAAGATCTCAAAAGGTCCAACAAACTGTGGTGTGAGTTTAGAGCCCTTTCCATAATGGATTAGACTCTTGTGTAGTCGCACTCTCAAGAATACTCTGTCCCCAACTGAGAAACTTTGATCTACCCTCTTAGCATCAGCATACTTCTTTTGTCAATTCTGTGCCTCATGAAGTCTCTGTCTAATCAAGGTTACCTGCTGCTCCATATCCTACACCAAATCTGGCCCTATCGTAACCTTGTCCTGAATACAGGCCCAACTCAAAGGTGTCCTGCAAGGTCTATCGTACAAGGCTTGAAAAGGAGGCATACCTAATGAGCTATGATGCCCATTGTTGTAGGCAAACTCAACTAGATACAGGTATTCCACCCATCTAAACTGGTGATCCATAACGTACATATGGAGCATATCCATAAGAACCTGATTAACTCTCTCTATCAGACCATTTGTCTTAGGATGATAAGCAGAACTTAAGTTGAGCTTTGTGCCCAATGCCTGTTGTAATGCCCTCCAAAAGGCTAAGGCGAACACTAAATCCCTATTAGAAATGATACGATGAGGTACCCCATGTAATCTAACAATCTCATCCAAGAATACTCTCACCATTGATGGTGTATTGTACGTCGTGCGCACAGGTGAGAAGTGCACCACCTTGGTCAACTTGTCAACCGTCACCATGATGGCATGATGGCGGCAAGATGACATAGGGAGACCTACAATGAAATCCATGGAATGGTGTCCCATTTCCACTCAGGTATCTCATGAGGGTATAAAAGACCTATTGGATGCTGATGCTCGGCCTTGACCCTCTAGCACTCAAGGCAATGAGCAACATACTCTGTAATATCTCATCTTATACCCACCCAATGGTACAACTATCACAAGTTGGCATGCATCTTCTTCACCCCTGGGTGTGCTACATAAGGTGCTCTGTGAGCCTCTGAAAGAACTACTGCATGTAGGTCACCTACACGGGGTACATAGATGCATTGTCGATGTCTAAGAAGCCCATCTGCCTCAAGAGAATATCCTATAAATTTGTCCACAAGGGTCCTTTGTGACTGAATCTCTTGTTGCACCTTGAGAAACCACTCATCCTCAAGTAGATGCTGAATGATGCACTCTCTCAAGTCCACACTCAAGGTCAAGGTCAGGAACTTGTGGCACCTCTGACTCAATGTGTCAGTGACCATGTTCTCCTTCAATTTGATGTAGCGGACATCAATTTCATACTCGCAAAGAAACTCCATCCAACACCATTGGCAGGCATTCAAATTCGCTTGTGTGAAAATGTATTGCAAACTATGGTGATCTGAATGAAGCTCAAAGTGAGGATCCAAAAGAAAATATCTCCAATGAATAAGAGCATGAACCACTGCTGTGAGCTCTAGGTCATGAGTAGGGTAGTTCAGCTCATGTGTCTTGAGCTTACATGACTCATACGCGATTGCTCTACCACTTTGCGTAAGCACGGATCCCAAACCCTCAAGTGATGTATCTATACACACCACAAAATCCTTCATAGGACTAAGAACTGCTAAGATGGGAGCACTGATAAGATGCTCTTTGAGGACACCAAAGGCCCTCTTGCACTACTTAGTCCAAGTGAAGCTCTTCTCTTTTCGCTGAAGGGAAGTGATGGGGTGCGCTATCCTGGAAAAACCCTCCACAAATCTGTGGTAGTAACCAGCTAAGCCCATGAAACTCCTGACCTCTGTCACATTGGTGGGTGCTGGCCACTCCCTGATAGTCCTAATCTTCGATGGATCTATGGAGATACCATCGCTAGATAGGATGTGTCCCAAATACTGTACCTCGGTCCTAAAAAAGGCACACTTCACCAAGTTGCCATAAAGTTGCTGCTCTCTCAAGCACCACAAAACTTGACATAAGTGATCCTCATGCTCCTCCTCAGTCTGCAAGTAGATCAAAATATCATCAAGTAAAATGATCACAAACTAATCTAAGTGTGGAACACCCCGTTCATGAGACTCATGAACACTATAGGGGCATTCGTCAAACTGAAGGGTACCACAATGAACTCATAGTGGCCATATCTAGTCCGAAAGGTGGTCTTATGGATATCCGCCTTTGTGATGTGCAAATGATGGTAACCGGACATTAGGTCTATCTTAGAGAACACTCTGGCTCCCTGCATCTAATAAAAAAGGTCATCAATCCTAGGCAGAGGATAACAGTTCTTCACAGTCACCTTATTAAGCTACCTATAATCCATGCACAAATGAAGAGACCCATCCTTCTTATTCAGAAAGATAACTAGTGTGCCCCATGGTGAAACACTAGGTCAAATGTGCCCCTTCTCAAGCAACTCCTGTATCTACAACTTGAGCTTTGTGAGCTCATGAGTGGTCATCCTCTAGGGTGCACGAAACATTGGCTCTGCACCTGACACTAGATCAATGTGGAAGTCTACCTCTCTGCTTAGAGGCATACTTGGTAGCTCTAGTGGAATGACATTGGCAAAATCCCTCAAGATAGGAGGGTCATCTAATGATGCCTTTGACTCATCCTGTGATTTGTCGCTAACCATGATGGTAAACAACTGACATCCCTTTCGCATGCAATGCTTAAGCTACTGACCATATATCATACGGACTACCTTGGGCTTTTGAATGCCCACTACCTCAACTGATGTGCCATGATCATCTAAACAATTAATCACCTTTCGGCGACAATCTAGCTTGGCTCTATGAGCTATAAGCCAATCCATGCCTAAAACTACACCATATGATCCTAATGGCATAACTCTGAGGTCACATAATGTAGTGAAGGCCCCCAAAGAGATCTCACAATCCCGAACCAAGGCATCTACTGACATCTTGGCCCCAGTGGCCAACTCAACCTCCCACCTAACATCCTACCTAGAGGCCTCCAGCGTGCAACTCTCCACTAATGATGAAGATATGAATGAATCAGTAATGCCAGAGTCAAATAAGATAGAAATGGGAACACCCCCAATCATACCTACTGTCTCGATAACTGAGGCCTGAAAGTTAACCTGGTAGTTATCAACCGCTGCAAACTATTAATGATGATTATTAGTCATAACAACATGCATAAAAATTTGCACAACAAACCTTTATTATCTTGTAAAGTACGATTAGCTTACGATACATTGATGACTCCAAGTCTCCGTTGATCAGGTCATGATCATCTAATATTACTCAGAGGTTGATGTGACAAGCTATTTTCCATTTCAAGGGGTCTTACATTTGTCTGGATGACCAGTATTGTATTGTTTCCTATAAATTTACTCCACAGAGAGGTTATTTCTACTCTATTTCCAAAGATTGCTGATATATTTGCAAGTTTGATCAATTCTTCTGATCATTCATCATCCTAAACTTGTTCTTTCTTCTACACTATATATTTATTCAAATGATGTGTCTAGAGGTAGATATGTGCATGAATTTCATGGATACTTGTATGAATTGGCATGATATTTGTCAATCTGACATGCTTTTCTCTAAATATGCTCTTTATTTTCAATTATCTACGAGATATTAGAATATTTCATGTTATTTGCTTTTAATTCTCTGTTATTTGCAATTATAGTGATGATCTATTATGAAAGTGAAAGAAATTTAAAAGAATGCTTCTAATTTTAGTGAATCTTTAGCCATTGAACCACATACATACAAGATACATTCATGAAGAGAAGAAATCAAACAATCTGTCACCAGAATGTTCCACAGTTAGATATGGATGATGCTAACTTCAAAGGATAAGGAATGAAAACAACACATGCAAACTGACAAGCACTCCAAGGGACGCAGCTGATCAAAACATGTATCCAGATTTCAAACATAGATTACTCAAAATTTATGATGATTTGTAATCAAAATGTCTTCTCTTTCATTCAGTATGCATAACATGTACATTTACAACTTTGAAATGGTCCTGATATTTCAACAATCAAATTTCAATTAAGTTTTTGAATGTCCAAAATATGACACCCCTGCACCTTTTATAGAATAAGGTGAGGAGGCAGGTACAAATGACCCGTGGTCAGGATTTGTCAATTAAGATCAATGGTGGATAATTAAACTTTGACTCAATCAACTTTTCCTTGTGGCACAGGTTGCCAGCTGGCAACCATTTGGATGACTCATTATCTTATGAGTGCCTTATGCATATGTTTTCTTGGTGATGCATCTTCATTCATTCTTCGAGTTCCCCCTCTTCATCTTCTTCTTCTTCTTCATGATCATCATCTTCATTACTTTCGGTATCACTATCACCCTAATGTACATCCTCCTGTATATGGACCTTCATCGCTGTCCTGATGTTCTCATATGCCTGCACTATTTTATCTAGCTCCCTGCCATCATGGATTTTGGCTTTTGTTATGGCATGCTTATGAGACTATAATTTATCTTTGATTGCCTCCAGCTTACCTTTTTTGTTGTTTAAAGTCTCATTGTAAGTTTCCACCTTGACCTTTATCCTCATGATTTTGTTCATTACTTCTTTCATCAAGTGGGTGAGGGGGTCATCTGCTACCAGTTGGAAATTATCATGCAAAGCCTTGATAACAAAGTCCGCGTCTTGATTTTCAATCTTCCCCTCTACTTTCCCTTCTAAAGCTTCGAGGATCTCTACTTCATAAGCCATCATGTTGTGCAGCTTTATACTTATATTCCTGAGCTTGCCACTACATTTCTTCAAAATATCACATTCAAACTTGATATCTTCATACCATATATCTATCTGCAAGGTAGTGTTATTATTCAATACTTGATTATTTATTAGAATTTGAGGATCAATCCTCTTCATTTCACTTAAAGCAGTTAGGTCCTTTTGCAATTGGAATGACCGTTTCCCTCTTTCAGTTTGCATTTTGTCTACCTTTCTCTTTAAACTACTTAAAGAATTCCACCTCTATAAGGATGTTCTCGAAACATCCTCATCTCCAGTGAGGGCTAACAACATCCATTTCTCCTTGAACATGGCTTCATGCTTCATGAGGTCTAACTTAGTGACCTCCTCCTGGGATATGACAGTCAATGGGCCTGCCGAATCAACTGGTGTATTACCAGGGTTAATCAACCCCTTTATGTATGAATGCAGCTGAGCAATGTGCTCCTTATGCTATTTATTTCTTACTTTCTCCTTTACTCTTTGGGTCAAAGAATCAATGATGTCTTTCCCTTGCTGACCTTCTTGGTCCTCATTAGCAAAACCCAAATCAATAGTTGTGATTTGGAACTCTTCAAGGGTGATCTTGTCCCTCTCCTTTTCTACTACAGGAAGTGCTACCTGTGCAGTCCTTCTTCTTGTAGCAAAATCTCTCTTAATAGCCGATTTCAATCTGGCTTTCCTCTTGGGCTTCATTATTGTCTCTACAAACAAGGTGGAAACATCAAATTCTTGAATTTCAAAAAAATATTCGATACCTATTTCTTTCTCCAGCCACTGAGGTACTTCATCTCCAGATCCATGATGTTCTTTATCAACATCATGTCTACCCTGTTCTCCAATATTTGTTTCTACTCTGGGTGGAGAAGGCGATTTCTTAGTTTCTTCCTCATGAGGGGGATCCTGTTGCATCTCTTCTTGCTAAGGGGCTTCTTTCTATTGAGGAGGATCCTGTGGAATGTCCACATTATGATCCTGCACTTGATCCTGTACTCCCTCTTTCTGACTTTTATCCACTTTATTGCTTTCCTCATCTTGAGGTATGTTTACATCTGCAGATGTATGAGTATTTTGGCCTTGTGCATCAGCCTGAGCTTGGGTCACTTCTTGTTCTACACCTAATGCACCAATATCCTGTGTCTTAAGGTCCTCATGACCTGATTTATCTTTAGTTCCTGTGGCATCCTTTAGATCTCACTAAGTCTGGCCAGTAGCATCATCTGATGTATCTTTATCATCTCTTCCTTTATGTTGGACTTCTACCATTTTTGGCTCAGCGGGTATTTCATGCTGTTGCTGACCCATATCAGGAGCATTCATCTCTTTTTCTACTTGCTTGGCCACTTCAACCTTTTTTGTCACCTTAGGTGCACCTGCTTTATCCTTTGGGCTTACATCACCCCTATATGTTAAATCTATAACTGTAGTGCTAGTCACCTGATAGACCAACTTATCAAGCCCTATCTGTTGGGCTGCCCTCTCTGGACTACTTTCTTTCACTTCTTATGTTTGCTTCCCCTCCTCCAATCCCACCATCTTTGCTAATGGGGTCCCATGTAGAGTCATACGGGTATTGGAGGCAAGAGTTTCCATCCTTTGAGAAGCTACATTCTGTACCACCTCATCATCTGATAAGTCCACAGTGTCCTCCAAGGAGAAAGGACCACCCTGACCTACTTTGAAATCTTCTTTTGTTTGTTCTTTTGCATTCTTAGTCTTGAACTTTATTATGGTGGGAAGTGGCACATCATGTTGCAGCTCCTTCCTAAATGCTTCACCACCAGCCCCTCTTAATACAATAGGGTTAGCCCTGATATCACCCCGCATGGATGTTCTTTGCTTCTTTAGGGGTGATGTCAGCAACATCACCTTCCTCTTCCTACTGATCATCATCGAGTCATCACCTACAAATTCCTTTTCTACTTGCTCTTCTTCAAATAGGTATCTTCTTCCACCTTAGGCTGTGAGGTTTGGCCCTCCTCCTGTGCTTCTGTAATTTCTACAGTTGGCCTCAAGATCCTCTTTGTCTTTGGTTTATCCATCAGAGGTGGTGTAGATAATGCAGACACTTGTCCTGATGTTGATCCACACCTGCAACTGGTATGGTGATTCTTTCAATTATCACCCCCTTAGGTTCATCTTCAATTTTCTTACCCCTAGGGGGACGCTTCCTCTATTTCTATGTGAGTAACCTCTCTCCATTGGATTTTCTTTTTTCATTGAGGAAGTCATCATACTCCTCATCAGTTAGCTCTTGCCTTTTCTTCTTGGCATCAACTGTAAGAGCCACACCCTTTTTCTTTGATCTATTTATTTCCTCATCTACCCAATGATGCAGAGATCTTGAGTAGAAATGTGCAAAATGTTTGTTTTTGTCAATATCAACAAGAGACTTTCAACGTCTTACTGACATATGCTTCTTTACCCTTATCGGCTAGACATTGTATCATCGGCACACTCAAAAGTTCTTCCACCGATGCACCACTCACACCGATAACTTTCCTATCGCCCAGACTTCCTACCGTCAGTGTGACTTTCTCCTCCTCTTTCGATGGTAAGACTCCTCTCGATGAACTCTCTATCGGTGACACTTCCTGTTGTCACCCCGATTGGCGATAACATACACTATCGGCCTCATAAATTTTTTGTTCACCCAATGCTTTTTCTTATGCCGATATGCTAAACCCCAAACTCCATCGTTGGCCAGACATTGGCTATCAGTGACACCTTTAACTTCTCCACCGATAGCATATCTCATGCTGATATACTATTCGTCGACAAGACTTTCACCTTCGGTCGGACTTCACTCTTCTCTTCCGATCATGCTTCTCACACCGATATGCCTTCCATTGGCATGACCCTGCTGTTCACTGTGACTTCCAAATCTGCTTCCAACGACACTCCTTATGCTGATACTCTTCATCTTCTACTATACATTTATTGACTTGATGAGTTGGTTCTCCTCCCTGCTATCACCGGTCATCCTTTGCATCTATGGGCCAAATACCCTTCCAACATACAAACTAGCTACCATTTCAGCCGGTCACCATTTGTATCAAATATATTGTATATCTTCATTTTATCTTGAACATACAACAGCAAAATGCAATTGTAGTATACACACAAATTGACAATCATGTACAATAACGATATACACATACATTGTCAATGACATACCATGAACATATACACAGGAAATGTATTTCCTCAGACAGTCTCGACATACACAAGGTTTAACACAGAATGTATTTTGGCGATATACACACAAATGGAATACTCAGCTACAATAGTGATATACACAGAGAAAATACCTACATACATTTACGATATATATAGGAAATGTATATTCAAAATTTCCCTCCATTGACCTTCTCTGAAGAAGATTCTACAATTTCTATATTTCTATGTTTAACAAACAAAAGAATGAAACAAAAATGGGAAACTAATTTACAAGTCCATTCCATTGATTTCATAGAAATCCATCAGTGAAATGGACTTAAACATGCATCCCGGCAACAGAGAAATTAATCTAAATATGAAACGGTTCTCTACAGATAATATACAGAACAATTCAATATAAAAAGATTTCACATATGATTCAAAATTCATAGAATATGATTTGCAGAATTTTCTATTCTCTCATTCCAGCTTCTTACATTTGAACGGTTTCAGACAGAAAAAATGAAAAAAGACACTTTCTCGACCATCTCTCCCCGTTTTTGTTAACCCCTTCCTCTGTTTTTCAAAATTTTGAATCTTTCAAGATTTACAGCAGAACCCTAATCATATGGCACCTATTTTGCTTAAGACAGTAAAACATCAGATAATACGACACAACATATTTTATTTGGCACATAACCCAACTGCCTGTTGTTATCCATGATGCAAAATACTGGTCTTGGGAAGAGAGAAGTTAGAACATATAATGTTAACATAAAATGTGATAGTTTCCAATGACATACAAATGTTACATGGTAACATGAAATTCCTAACACATAGTAAAACCTTATTCTTCTCCCTCTTGTGCATATTTATCCTGATGAAGGGGTGCTCCTACACGATACTCCCCGGGAGAAGAGATCTCAAGCCCCTTTGAGATCAGAGTTTGGAGATCTATACCATGCTTTGTGATTTGATCTGCAGTCATCCGAACTACCTCTGAATCAGGTGGCCCTTGCCAAGCCACCAAGTACTCCAGGTACTCTTTGTCCCTTGTCTTCTTTGTCACTCTTGATTCTAATATCTTCTTCAATTTTGGTGGATCATGCTTAGGAATATCATCATCTGCGGCATCTTGCAATTGTTCCTGTTCTATATCTGCATTTGCCTTGTATGGAGTCAAATCACATACATTGAAAATGGGTGACAATCCAAGATCAGGAGGAAGTTGGATCGTATAAGCATTCTGCCCACACTTCTTTAAAATCTGGCATGGTCCAATCTTCCTCTGCATGAGCTTGGTATACTTACCTTTGGGGAGTCTCTCTTTCTTCAGATTTACCCACACCAAATCTCCAACCACAAACTATAAATCTCTTTTCTTTTTGTCAGCATAGGTTTTGTACTGCAATGTAGATTATTGGAGCTAGTTCTTCACTTGATCATGTACTTCTTTGATGGTTGAAGCAAAATCTTCTGCATCTGCACTAATAAGCTCTCCTGTAGGTAGATCTCTTAGTTCCAGGATACTCCTTGGATGAATTCCATACAATATCTAAAAAGGTGACTTTCCTGTACTCCTATTGATGGTGTCATTATAGGAGAATTCTGCTTGGGGTAGGATATTATCCCACTTCTTTCCATGCTGTCTTGTTAAACACCTTAACAGATTTCCCAATGAATGATTAACAACTTCAGTCTGCCCATCTGTTTGAGGATGGTAGGCTGATGAGAAGGACAAACTGGTTCCAAGCTTCTTCCAAAGAGTCCTCCAAAAATGGCCAATAAATTTTACATCTCTGTCTGAGACTATGCTCAATGGCAATCCATGGATTCTCACTATTTCCTTGTAAAACAGGTCTGCAACATACGAAGCATCACAAGTGGTTTTGCATGGCAAGAAATGTGCCATTTTACTAAATCTGTCTGCTACCACAAAAACACTATCATATCCTTTCCTTGTCCTAGGCAAACCTATTACAAAATCCATGCTTATGCTCTCCCATGGCCTAGAAGGAATGGGTAATGGCTGATACAAACCTGCATTTGTGGATCTTCCTTTGGCTTTCTAACATATTACACATGCTTCCACAAATCTTCTCACCTCTGACTGTAGCTTAGGCCAATAGTAATGTCTCTTCACAAGATCAAGAGTCTTATCCAGACCAAAATGTCCTGCCATGGCCCCACAATGTTTCTCCTGAATAATATTTAGTCTCATAGAACATCTTGGAATACATAATTGTCCACCCTTGAAAAGTAATCCATCTTGGATCAAAAATTCAGAGAACTCAACATAATACTTGTCACCAAAAGATGTCCAAAGTCCTCATCATCATCATACATTGTCTTCAAAGAATCAATCCCAACACTCTCCAATTGGATCTGATTGATGGTCAAAACTCTCCTGCGCAAGGCATCAGCTACTTTGTTCTTGACTCCTTTCTTATGCTTGAGTGTAAAAGTGAAAGCTTGCAAAGTTTCCACCCACTTCATATGCCTATGGTTCAGCTTCTCTTGACTATTTATGAAACTGAGGGCCTGATTATCTGTGAACACTATGAATTCTTTTGGCATCAAGTAATGCCTCCATTTCTTAAGTGACTGGACTAGAGCATACATCTCCAAATCATAAGATGAGTATCTCTTCTTGGCATCATTTAATTTCTCACTGAAGAATGCAATAGGCCTACCTTCTTGGCTGATTACTGCTCCAATTGCAATATGACTTGCATCACATTCTACTTGAAAAATTTTGCTGAAGTCAGGAAATGTAAGAACTGGCTGCTCTGCCACCTTCTTCTTCAATGTTTCAAAGTAATTATCTGCCTCCTTTGTCCATGTAAACTTGCACTTTTGTCCTCCCTTTATAGTGTCAAGCATGGGTGCACAAATACGACTAAATCCCTTTATAAACTTTCTATAAAAGGTTGCTAACCCATGGAAACTTCTAACATCATTCAAGGTTTTGGGTGTTGGCCAAGACAACATGGCACTTACCTTCTCTTGATCCATTTTCAGTTTGTTATGTGAAATAACAAATCCCAAGTAGATGATCTCTTCCTGCATAAACAGACACTTTGCTAAATTGATCATTAGCTGCTCTTCATATAACCTTCTAAGAACCAAGTCTATATGGATGTGGTGCTCTTCCTGCATATTACTGAAAATCAGGATGTCATCTAGATATACTATGACAAATTTTCCTATGAATTCCCTCAAGACCTCATTCATCAACCTCATAAAGGTACTAGGGGCGTTGGACAAACCAAAAGGCATGACCTTCCACTCATATAATCCCTCATTAGTCTTAAATGTAGTTTTCCACTCATCACCAGGTCTAATCCTAATTTGATGATAACCACTCTTCAAATCTATTTTTGAGAAATATTTAGCACCTCCTAAATAATCAAGTAAATCTTCTATCCTAGGGATTGGAAACCTATACCTGATGGTTATCTTGTTGGTTTCCCATGAATCGGTGTAAATCCTCCAAGTGCTTTCCTTCTTTGGTGCTAGTACAGCCGGTACTGCACATAGACTTAAACTTTTGCCAATTAGGCCTATCTCCAACAACTCTTCAATTTGCTTTGCTACCTCTGTATTCTGACCTGGAGTGAGCTTATATGCTACTTTGTTTGGAAGTGTAGATCTTGGGATCAGATTTATACAATGGCTAATGTCCCTAATAGGTGGTAGGGAACTTGGCATTCCATCAGAGATAATTCCTTTGTACTTGTCCACTAGCTCTTGGACAGCTGGGTCTATGAATTTTTGTCTTTTCTCTCCCTTGACTTGTTACTGCTGTTCTTTTTTTACCTTTAGGCAAGGGATTAGAGCATATGTAACTGCTCCTTCTTCTCCTATCCCTTTCATGAATTGTTTGACTTCTACCATCATCACTTTGACTTCTTTTCCTTTTGATTCCACCTCATTCTTCATTAATGGTAGCAACTCTATCACCTTACCATTCTTGGTGATTGAATAGGTGTTTCTGACTCCATCATGGTATGCTTTCAAATCATACTTCCATGGTCTTCCAAATAGGAGATGGCAAGCATCCATCTTGGCAATGTCAAACAATAACCTATCCTTGTATGGGCCAATCTGAAATTCTACCCAAGCTTGATCTTCTACAACTATTTGCTGACCTTGGTGGAGCCACGAGATCTTGTATGGGCAAGGATGTGGTAGTCTTCTAAGCTTAAGCTTTTCTACCATTTCAAAAGACACAAAATTTTTAGTAGATCCAGAGTCAATTAGAACTTTACATACCTTTCCCCTGCCTTGCAAGTAGTTCTGAAGAGAGACTTCCTTTGTGGGGGTTCTTTGCTGGGCACCTTCATGGTGGTCATTGCTCTTCTAATCATCAAAGATTCTCCTCTCTCAAGATATCCATAATTATCAAGAGCATTCACACTTTGATTAGTGCTTGAGCTTGCTACACTCTGACAATCAGATTCTTGGATCAGATTGATCCTCTTTTCTCCCATTGAACTTGTCTTTGCTGGACATCTGCTGGCTATATGGCCTTCTTGGTTGCAATTATAGCATTTGATCGGTCCTCTGCCCTGAGATCTTCCCCTGAATGGTGGTCTTCTACCTCTAAAGTTTCCTCTTTGATTTTAGCTCCCCCCTTGATTTTGATTGCTATCTCCTCTGTTGTTCTCTTGGTTGGATTCACTTTGGTATCCAAATCCTCTACCTCTAAAAGGACTTCTTCCTCCTCTTTGTTGTCTCCCTCTACCTCTATTGTTCTGCTCATGCCTTCTTTTTAATTTGTCTTCCACTTTGAGTGCTAACTGATAGCACTTTTGAATTGTCTCTGGGTTATGCATACTTATGTCTTCTTAGATATTAAACCTCAATCCATTGAGGTATCTTGCTACCTTTTCTTCCTCACCTTCCTTTACCTTTGTTTTTACACACAATTTCATGAACTCTACTATGTATGAGCAAACATCTAGCTCCTTCTGCTTCAATTTTTTTTTCTTCTTATGTAATTGGATATTATAATCTAATGGAACATATGCTTCCTTCACTAAAGCCATCATTCTCTTCCATGTTCCATCTTGGATGAAATTCCACCAAGTCAGTGCAACCCCTTTCATTTTGGATTGAGCCATCTTCACTCTTTGGTGGTCTGGTATTTCCTCGGTCTCAAAGAAATTATTCAAGGAGTCTATCCACTCCATCACTAAATCAGGTTCCATTTTTCCTGCAAACACTGGCAGGTCTATTTTCATATCCATGGTCCTTTCCATGGACTTGAGGGCATTGAGTAAGGGTCTCTGGTCTACAGGAACCTTTATCTCTTCTTGCTTTGGGGTCTCCTCTTCATTCCCATCTTCTTGTTCACCAGAGTTTTCTTCCCCTTTCTCCACTCTATCCCTCAACTTCTCTAGTTCTTCTTTCAATGCCTGATTCTGAGCTCTATCAGCTCTGCTCTTTGCCATGTGCTTTCTTACTAAGGCCGTCAGCTCAACGTTGGTCATCTTTGTTGGGTAAGTCTCTGATCCTTCTCCTTCTGACATCTTGTCTTCTTTACAAAGAACACTTCTTCACTCTGATACCAATTTGATGCAGAGATCTTGAGCAGAAATGTGCAAAATGTTTATTTTTGTCAATATCGGCAAGAGACTTTCAACGTCTTACTGACATATGCTTCTTTACCCTTATCGGCCAGACATTGTATCATCGGCACACTCAAAATTTCTTCCACCGATGCACCACTGACACCGATAACTTTCCTATTGCCTAGACTTCCTACCGTCGGTGTGACTTTCTCCTCCTCGTCCAATGGTAAGACTCCTCCTGATGAACTCTCTATCGGTGACACTTCCCATTGTCACCCTGATTGGCGATAACATACACTATTGGCTTCACAAATTTTTTGTTCACTCAATGCTTTTTCTTACGCCGATATGCTAAACCCCAAACTCCATCATCGGCTAGACAATGGCTATCGGCGACACCTTTAACTTCTCCATCGATAGCATATCTCATGCTGATATACTCTTCGTCGGCAAGACATTCACCTTCGGTTGGACTTCACTCTTCTCTTTCGATCATGCTTCTCACACCGATATGCCTTCTATCGGCATGACCCTATTGTTCGCTATGACTTCCAAATTTGCTTCCGACGACACTCCTTACGCTGATACTCTTCATCTTCGACTATACATTTATTGACTTGATGAGTTGGTTCTCCTCCCTGCTATCACCGGTCATCCTTTGCATCTACGGACCAAATACCCTTCCAACATACAAACTAGCTACCATTTTGGCCGGTCACCATTTGTATCAAATATATTGTATATCTTCATTGTATCTTGAACATACAACAGCAAAATGCAATTGTAGTATACACACAAATTGACAATCATGTACAATAATGATATACACATACATTGTCAATGACATACCATGGACATATACACAGGAAATGTATTTCCTCAGACAATCTTGACATACATAAGGTTTAACATAGAATGTATATTAGCAATATACACACAAATGGAATACTCAGTTGCAACAATGATATACACAGAGGAAATACCTACATACATTTGTGATATATATAGGAAATGTATATTCAGAATTTCCCACCATTGACCTTCTCTAAAGTGGATTCTACAATTTCTATATTTCCATGTTTAACAAACAAAAGAATGAAACAAAAATGCGAAACTAATTTACAAGTCCATTCCACTGATTTCACAAAAATCCATCAGTGAAATGGACTTAAACATGCATCCTGGCAACAGAGAAATTAATCTAAATATGAAATGGTTCTCTGCAGATAATATATAGAACTATTCAATATATAAAGATTTCACACAGGATTCAAAATTCACAGAATATGATTTGTAGAATTTTCTAGTCTCTCATTCCAGCTTCTTACATTTGAATGGTTTCAGACAGAAAAAATGAAAAAAGACACTTTCTCGACCATCTCTCCCCATTTTTGTTAACCCCCTCCTCTATTTTTTAGGATTTTGAATCTTTCAAGATTTACAGCAGAACCCTAATTAATCATACGGCACCTGTTTTGCTTAAGACAACAAAACATTAGATAATACGACACATCATATTTTATTCGGTACATAACCCAACTGCCTACTATTATCCATGATGCAAAATACTAGTCTTGGGAAGAGAGAAGTTAGAACATATAGCGTCAACATAAAATGTGATAGTTTCGAATGACATACAAATGTTACATGGTAACATGAAATTCCTAACACATAGTAAAACCTTATTCTTCTCCCTCTTGTGCATATTTATCCTGTTGAAGAGGTGCTCCTGCACCACCCAAGCTTGGGTTAATTGTAGCACTCCACCTGTAAACTGATCCAGGGAAATATCCTCTGGCTGTGTTAGATCAGGGGCTAATATGGTGTCATTGTACACCTTCTTGTCTTTGTATTCATTAGACATAGTTTTTCCATCATCCTTCTTTAGCAGTGCTGGCACTGGGATGCAGTCAAAAGTCCTTATTTGGTTCAAGGTGAGCCTTTGGTATTTTCTTCTTCTCACCCCAGCTTCATCCTCACAATCAATCTAGAAATCTTCTAGATGCTTTTGATGAATAGGTTTTCCCACTATTTTCTGCATCCTACCATAGGGATCATAATATCTAGCCAAGGGAAATGGCTGCAGATACATCAACTTTAGACCTCCCATGACATGCTTTATGCTCTCTAAATCTGAGCACATATACCAGCCCATAGGCACTGGAAATAATACAGGAGGTATCTTCTTTTGTTTTTGTATGCTGTAACTATGGTAGATACTTGCCTGAGAAACTCCATTAGGACAACCCCATCAGTAGGGTATCTTGGTAGCATAAGGGGTTGTCCTTCAAATCCCTCTATTCTTATATATGAGAAGGTGGTGAACTAGATGAACCAGGTGCCATGTCTATAAACAACTTCCTGAGCCTCCATGCTCAGTCTCTTGGTTATGTCTTCCTCCATGGTTCTGACTAGATGTATAGAGAATGCATCATTTAGCAATTTGTAATCTAGGAGATAGTTCTTTCTCTATAGCTGAGGATAGTGATCCCATATGTGGGCATCATCTACATCACCACCAGCTTTACCCACTGTAGTTAAGGCATCAAAGGTCCCATTGTAAGCACATGAGTACACAGCATATGAGGTCATATGAAACATGCATGCCTGACCTCCCAAGTTCCTCATCCCTTCATCTAATGTATCACTCATGACCTTGGCCCATAATGGCTTATTATCTATGTATAGGACCATCTAGATGATTCCAAACATCCAATTCTCAAAATTTTCTACATGAAGTTTCCTTGTCATCCTTCTTAGTAGGGCAATCATGTACTGGTACTCATCATCAAAATCAAATTTGTACAAGTGTACGAGCAATTTAGTTGAGGCAGTGTAGGTGCTGCTCTTCGACCTCCACTGATACATCCTCTTCCTTGCACTCTTCTTATTGTTGTTGTATTTTGTGTCCAACTTACATAGATCCACACTGACCACCCTCTTTCCAACTGGTAGATTAAAACTAGAAGTGATGCCCTTAATTGAAAAGTTGGCATATACTCTTCCATGCTTCTCCACCCCCTGGTCTCAGCATTATAGTTCCTGGCACATTCCACTACCATCTCTGGGGTGTCCATGGCATATGGAAATTTGGCTGCATGCCACATTCCTAAAACATATATTGCATCCAGAAGGGTATTGTCTTTATGATGATCTATTCTTGTTGACCATACCGCCAGGTCTATATCTCCTTGGTGAGTGTCACCAATGATGCCATACTTAAATTGTACCCCTTCAGGTTGAACAAACATGGGCTTAAGAAATTTTGAATCAAACCTATTCCATCTAAGATTTGCCATGGACTTCTACAATAAACATGATTTGACTTACTTTACAATATCTATATGCATTCATATAAACACTATGTATCTCTATGACATCATGCATACTCTATTCATTATTCTTTACTTCATCATGATATGCATATTTACATATTCAAACCACAAGAATGACCATACTACCTAAACATGCATAAAATGACAATAGGAGGGTTTTCAATTACTTACTTGATAATGCTGTCTTCCTGGGTTAGATGGGTAATTATGGAAAAGGGCTGCAAATGCTGAGGATCACCTGTTCCGTTACACTGGAAGATCTAGTCTGTTCATCGGTAGTTGTATGAGGGTTTGACTTCTCTACTCTATAATTTCTCATTTTTTCACAAGATAAATAAAAATAACCTTGGAAAGTTACCTTTAAACGCATCGATAGGGAAAATTAGGGTGAAACTGCATTGGAGATTTTAAATCCGTCGATGTTCTATAGAGGATTCATGGATGATGCCAAGTGTTTGATTTGTATTTACAATTGGTAGGAATCTATCTACCACATTTAAGTGCATTTAATGGTAGGAAACAGGAGAGGGGGTGATTTTCAAAAGATCAGGGGATATCCAAAATATGACCCCCTCTGGATAAAAAGACCCCCTGCCTTTGAGCTGCAAAACTAATGCAAAAGAATTGGGTGATGTAGTCAATGCTGACCACATGTATATTGGGTCATGAAACTAAGATCAGGGGATGTTCAAAATATGACCCCACAAATAAAATGACCCCCTTGAGAAAAAAGATCGGGGTGACGTCACTGTGTCAGCAACCTTGTTTAAGCATTGTGTTGTAATGACATCACCATCATGTTATTGAATATGGTAGGCATCAGATATATACCTCCGTGAGGTAAAATGGAATGATGATGTCATCAATAGGGTGATTTCCTTCATTTGTTGGGTTTAGATGATGTCATCATCATATTATCATAGGGTGATATTTTGTGAAGAGGGTGATATTCGTAAGATGACAGATATTAAAAATATGAGCCCCGCAAAATATGTGAAGTCGTTTGACGGGCAGATGATAGCTATCACGTAAAATTGACATCCACACTTCATAGATCAAGTGATTATCGGGTGATAATGCAATATGAGGGTGATCTTATATAATATGACTGATGTTTGAAATATGACCCCCCTCCTCAGAATATCAGGTTTGACCGAAACTTTGACTCAACATAACTTTCTCCCTTTACAGAATTTTAGGGTGATCCAAAAGGCAAACCTGCTTGGAATTTCGTACACATTCCAACCATGAGGTTAATAATGTGAAATAATGACTTTGAAAATTGACCTCATCATGGTGACCTATCTACCCTCTTGTAGGGTTACCTGCATGACTTAATTTTACCAGACCGCCCAAAGCAGAAAAATAACAAGCCAAAGTAGCAAAAAAAAGTTGGGTCCCTATTTTGTCAAGTCAAAATGGGGCATGTTGTGTAACCATACAACAACTTGCCACCAAAGAACATAACTAAATTCTAATGATTCAAGTTATGTGATCACATTCTAACATAGTATTTTAACTCTTTCTAAGTATAAGTATTATTATCTTTCTAAATGATAAGGTTTTCATCATGGCAACAATGCTAACAAAGGATTAGGTGTGTGCAAATGATTAATTATCCTCATCTTGAAAGTAAGTTGAAAACATGAGTAACTGATATTAATCTACATAGTTTGGGAACATCCCTCATAGCCAACCTAGATAGAGCCTTGTTGCCAGCAGGCATCCATAGCCCCGGCAAGGTTATCTATACAACCCCCCTAAGTAGAGCCCTACTACCAGAAGGCGTCTATAGCCCTGGTAGAGTTACTTAGATGGCCTAACCTTTATTTCTTTTTAGATTTTCAATACTTATTCTCTCTATTCATATGATATCATCATGTAAGCTTAATGTGCAAGGTATGGTCACTTGTTGATTTAGGTTAGAGATTGCATTGGTAGCAAGGGAGTCCCTTTAGATTTTTCACTTAACACCTATACTTGTATGTTCCACAAACCCAAGGTTATTAGGTGAGTCATTGTGAAAGAATCACTTTGGTCAAGAAAAGGTACCCTAATGAAAAGATACCATAGACTTGATCACCAACACTTCTCAAAATAAGTCACAACCTATATATGAATTTGTTCTCATCACTTGAATCTTAACAATTTAGTTATTTTCTTAGGGTGATGAGTTGCATCATCTTGACTAACCAAACAGAACTCAACAAGCAAACAAACAAAACAAAACAAAAACTATAGAAACAACTATACAAATATGCACACTATGATACACATGACTTACATGACACTGTTTCAGGCTTGAAAATAATGCTTGAGAAACTGTCCATTAACTGGTAATGGGACATCCTCACCGGTTAAAGTCTTAAGCCTGTAGGTGCTGTCTCCTAAGATTTCTGAAACTTGAAAGGGACCTATCCAAAGTTTATCAAATTTACCATGATCTCTTTACCTTTCATGTGCTTTGTCCCACATAAGGACTAAATCTGAAATTCTAAAAGCCTTAACTTTGGCTCTTTTGTCAAACCAACAGTTGACAACAACTTGACGTTTAGAAAATTGATCAATTGCTTTATTCCTTTTTTCTTCTAGGTGCATCAACTGAAGCAACTTGACTTCTTGTTTGTTATCTATGCCTAGATATTCTTGTGCAAACTGCAGTGTGGGGATCTTTAGGTTAACAGGGAGGATGGGATCCACCCCATATACTAGGTGAAAAGGAGAATTTCCTAATGCATCCTTCATCCTGGTTCTGTCTACACACAAGGCATACTTCAATAGGGTGTTCCACTCCCTTGGGTTCTTTTCTATCAATTTCTTTATGATGTTTAATAAATTCTTATTTGTGGATTCTGCTCATCCATTCCCTTGGGGATAGTAATTTGAGGAAAATTTCAAGATAATCCCGTGGTCAAAAGCCCAATTTGATAACCTTATTGAAGCAAAGGCAGACCCATTATCACATACCAAAGCATAGGGAACTCCATACCTGGTTACTATGTTACTTTCCAAAAACTTGATTACATCCTCAGCATTGCATGTCTTACTACTGATTGCTTTAGTCCACCTAGTACAATAATCAGTGATAGTCAACACATACCCATGACCTAAAGATGATGGAGGGTTGATAGGTCCCATGAAATCCATTCCCCATTGAGCAAATGGGAGCATCTCCATGACTGGCTACAAAGGTTGAGTAGCATATATTTCTCTATTTGCAGCAACCTGACACATATGACAACATTTGATGTGTTCAGCAGTATATTAAAAAATAGTGGGCAAGTAGTACCCTACTTTGAGGATAGCATGAGTGGTAGCTAAGTATGATCCATGTGTAGTTCCAAACTTATGTAATTCTACTAGCACCTTATTTATTTCTTTCTTTTCTAGGCATCTAAGGTATATTCCCTCATAATTCTTCTTGAAAGGGACTCCTTTTATCATGTATTTCTGTGATCATATTTTTAAGGCTCTCCTCTGTGAGGCCTATAACCTTGAAGGGCATCTTCCAGTAATCAAGATGTGCCTGATGTCTGAATACCATTCTCCATCTTCCTTTGTATTTATGACATATTGCTAGCTCATGATGTTAGGATCAATTTCAGATATCATCTAACTCAATGCTTGTCCTCTCACTAATTTCATAGGTGTTATGTCCATATCATACTCTTGGAGTACAGTTATCCATTTGGCTCTCTTCTTGCTTGGTTCACTTTGCATTAAAAGCATCTTTACTGCTGCATCTGGTACTACAATGACCACCTTACTTCTTAAGATGTAATGTCTGAACTTCTTGACTGCTTGAACCAAAGCAAGTGTTTGTCTTTCAACATCCATGTATCTGAGTTCTGCATCTCTAAAAGGACAACTCATGAAGGCTAGGTCTTTTCTTCTTTAGCCTCATTTCTTTGTGTTAGTACTACTGCAGATGTATGCTTGGAAGCAAATGAGTATATATAAAAATCTTTGGTATAATCTGGACTAATTAGAACATGAGCATTAGATATAGCTTTCTTGATATCTTCAAAAGTTGCTTTAGCTTCAGGTGTCCACTCAATTTTGGCATCCTTCTTGAGCATGGCATTCAATGGTCTGACAATTTCTGTAAAACCAGTAATGAACTTTCTAACAAAATTAATCTTACTAAAATAAGATTTAAGCTCCTTCTTACTTCCAAGAAGTTGTATCTTCATGATTGATTATACTCTCTCAGGGTCAATGATGATCCCATTCTCTATTATCAGGTGACCTAATAACTTCCCTGTAGTTACCCCAAATATGCATTTCTTAGGGTTTACGGATATTCAATAATGTTCACATTTCCTTAGTACCTTCCTGAGGTCTTCTACATGATTCCCTCTCTCTTTAGAGAAAATTGTCAAGTCATCCATGTATATGACTATGCATTTACCAATTAGCCCTCTAAAAGCTATATCCATTGCTCGCTAAAATGTGGCTCCAACATTTATCAATCCAAAAGGCATGCGCCTATAGGTGAATATTCCTCACTTAGTGGTGAATGCAATCTTCAATCTATCTATCTTGTCTACCATCACTTGGTTGTAACCTAAAAAACCATCCAAAAATAACGTCATCTTTGCACCATTTACAATCTACAAGACCTCATCCAGAGAAGGCAAAGGATAGTTATCCTTTTTAGAAGCTCTATTTAAATTTCTGAAGTCCACACACAATCTGATGTCACCATTCTTCTTTCTTACTAGGACCAAATTAGCCACCCATGTGGAATGTCTCACAGGAAATATGATTCTGGCATTAAGCAATCTCTTAACTTCTTCAAAAATGATGGGCTCCAGCAAAGCATTGACAGGTCTTTGTTTCTGTCTAAAAGGCTTGACATCTAGCTTTAGAGGTATAGTATGAGTGATAATTGATGTATCATAAGTTTTTAACTCATCATATGTCTAGGCAATAACATGGATATAATCTTTAAGTGCTTGGGTTATCCCTTCCATTTCTTCTTCTCTACACACTTTTCCAATCAGGACATTCCTTTTTTCATCATTATGTCCTATGTTAACTTGTCAATATTCTCCTCCATCTGCTTTAGGGAGATCTTTCTATTTCAGCATGTTGTCTAAATCAAATGCTCTTTCCAACTCTATCATCCCCTTAGGAATCTTGTTACTGGGTAACTCTGGGATCTCTTCTTCTTCCCAGATATGATCTTCCACATTTCTTTCATCTATGATCTATGCATCAAAGATATCTATGTTAGATATGAAGTCTAAAATATGATGATCATCATCAAACACTTGAAGGTTAACTACATTATCTAGTACAGAGGGTACTGACACTAATTCAACTAAAAATCTCTTCAAACTAGATATGGACAATGGTTCTAAAGTACTTGCATCTTGGGCTAAGGCATATGCCTTGTGATTTTGTTCTCTAGGTACATGGGTGATGTTAAATGCATCAAAATCTTCTATCAGATCCCATACCCTATGTCTATAATTAGATAGCTTCTTGTAATTGCAAGAATATATACCTCTTACTTGTCTTACTACCAATTCTGAGTCTCCATAGACATGCAGAATCTTCACTTTCTTTCTGAGTGCAAACAATATCCCATGAATCAAGGCTTCATACTCTGTCACATTATTTGTGCATGGGAATTGCAATCTATATGCTGGTAAGTAGGATTTACCAGCTGGATCAATAAGATCTATTCCTACTCCAGCCCCTTGTTTTGATTTGGATCCATCAAACTTGAGGATCCATGGCTTATCTTTAGTTAAAGGCTTGTCTGGGCCTTCTCTTTTCTTTTTAGCTCTGGTAGCTGCACCATTTGATATCCATTTCAATTTTGGTGCTTCAATCTTCTCAAACTTCACCTTATCGGGCTGATGTGAAGTTGATATTTCTTCTTTCCCTCTGCCATCAGAAGGAAAATCTTTTGGACAAGGCAACATCTACCTTTTTAGAATATGCAAACATAATGAACAAGCAGTTTCTGAATGTGGTGCCTCATGTAACCTGCACCATCCATCAATTAGGGCATCATGTGGGAATCTTTGCTATTGTATCATCTTTTGTACCTACTTTGATAAAAATTCTTCAAACTTGGACAGATTACTGCCCCTATCTTCATTAGATAGTTCATAATCTGATTCTACCAAGCAATCACTTCCTTGGGTGATTTTCTTGTTACTTTTAGCATTACTTTTGCTACATACCAAAATCTCTTCTATCATCTGAATAGGACTTTCATCATGATATGTGCTTTCTTATGTTCCTACAGATGACAAACAAAAATCAGTATCACTATCACTATCTGCAGAAGTTACCCCAGATGATGATGATGCCACACTGCATTCTTGTTCCAGTTCCATCATGTCTAGTGGTGCCTGCGTAAACATTCAGGTTTAAAGCATTTAAATATGCAAGCATCTTCCCAAAAAATCCTAAAAATTCTAAGTCTTTTAGCCGTTACAGTTGAAAAGTACAAAAATTATGTTGCGTGCGTGTATCTTTGTATATACAAGGCTATTTGTATATACACACAAGTCAAATATGCATTGGCAGGTTAGATATCTCAATTAGCCTTCGAAAATGGTGAAAAATTAGTTGTATGCATTTCACAATGCATATCGGGCTTAAAAAAGGTGCATATACATTGGGGAATCTGTGGCAGATTTTGGGAATATTCCATGAATATATATCAGGTTTGCAAGCATATTTGTGTTGTATGTTTGAACATGCAACGACTACATACAAAGGAGTAGACATGCATTTGCTACAGTGCAATGTATAAATGGTCTTGTATGTTTGATATTATACAAGGTGGCAGAGAAACATTTGGTGGGGTCCACAGACATACAAGGTAGATTGTATGTTGATATACAAGAAGACACACACAAGACAGGTTACGAAGCTGGGACCCACCGCTTGTATATTTGCGATTATATGTTCAAATATGCATTCCTAATATACAAGCTAGAATCTGGAATGAACATGCAATCCGATTGATAAGGGATAGAGTCTGCTGCTTATATGTATGATTTGTTTGTATGTTTGTGTTGTATATGCCGATATACACAAGAAGGAATATACAATCCGGACGCGAGAAGGAGTATGTTTTAGCTAATTTCAAGTTGAAATCTGCTGCTTGCATGTATATGGCATTGTATATGCTGATATACAAACAAAAGGAGATACAAGACCCGGATTTGAAAGTTTTTCAAATCCGATGGATAAATTGCTGGGGTCCATTGTATGTATATTGCATTTATATGATGTGATATGCAAGGAAATATACAAGTAAAGAGATCCAGACTGGACCTGATTTGAATTTCAAAGCGCTTCATAGTCATTTGAGGTCTGCAAAATGTATATTGCGATTGTATCTTTGCGTATACAAAATGAAGATGCAAACGTTTAGGTACAAGTTGGACTTCAAGGCGATTGCAATATGCTTCATCATAATTTGAAGTCTGTGGCTTGTATGTATGGTGTGTTGTACATGTCAATGTGCAAGGGGATATACATACAAGGCTTAGATCCGAATGCAGGTTCAAATTTGTTCTATAGTGTCTTGGGATCCGCCTTGTATGTAAGTGATTATATGTATATACAATTTCACTTTCAACTAGATATAGAAGGGCGAAAAGGGCAAAATGGATGGCGGAAAAGTCAGCGATGGATGCATACGGTGCTGACGTGGCACGATATCATTGGTTGGTGACTTTTCAGAGTGTTTTGATGCCATTGATCTCAGAGATAGGAGAATAAGATCGACGACTGTGTTTTAAATCTTTAGCGAAGGATTTTCCTGTGCATATGCAACCATTATTGACCGGAAAAGTTCTAAGGCTCGCAGGCTGCTGCACTCTAGGAGGCCACGGGTAGGTGAGACATTATTGGCTAGTTGTAGAGGCATGGTTGATGGAGTTGATGGGCTAACTAACTGATTATGAGGAAAATCTGTGAACGGCGGCACATCTCTCGAGCTCACCTATTTTTCTTTCCTATTCTGCCTGTGCTTTTAATGTTTTGGGTGCCATTTTTGGTGCAGTATATCTGGCAGAAATTTTGAAATGCCATGTAATTATTGCTGAGTACACAGTCCTGCTATAAAGTGCAAATTGTGTTACTCATTTGGAGGTGGAGGACTTGGGCATTTTTTGTGTGAATAGAAAAAAATAGAGCATTTTCCTGGTTGTTTTATCTCTGTTGGAGTTTATGAGTTGCATTTGAGTGCACCTTGCACATATGTTTAGTTTCTTGTCATTTTATATGAAAAATGCATTATTGCATGTGTTTATTTGTCTGTCTCCATGTGTTGTATGCATTCTCTTCTTTTGAATCTAGTTGTTATGGGTTTCTTAGATTCTAGGGTATGGATTCTTGTATCACATGCTTAATCTTTGACTTCCATTCAAGGAGTGGATTAAATTGTTTTAGGTTGGGTATGGAGAAGATTGTATGTTAGCTGGGATGTATGTAAGTAGAGACAGTTAAATACTTATCCTTGGGTGGCGTTTGTAAGGAAAATACCAGTCCTAACCCCTTGAAACTTGAATGGCAGTTGCAGGCCACTCTCTTGTATACGTCTAGTTGACTCCTTGCCTGGAGATAGGGACTGGTATGTTTCTTGTGTAGTAGTTATGATCCAAAACCCCTTGTCTTGCATCCAAAACATTAATACAAATCATTCCATTTTTCCAACCTATTAGTTGTAGGAGTCGGAATAGGAACCCTGCATACTCTCATACCTCAACTAGTTAGATATGTCCAAGAACATTGCCAGCCTTGTGATCTATCATGCAAATCTTGGTCCAAACATGAGAGTATTCTACCTATTATTGTAAAGCTAAATCTTTTTATCATTGGGCAAGTCAAGGTCAAATTTTTAGCTATAGGGAAACCCCCCTTGGTGTGGCAAAACCAGAAGTGAAGGGGAGGTAGCTCACGCAACCTCTCGTATCTGTTGGCTACATCTACCTGTGCATTGGAGCTAGCAAACCCTTTGCCGATTCAGGCACTAAAAGAAAATGGCGACTCTGTTGGGGAAAGTTGCAGTAAAAGAGTCGAGTAATTCGAGGGTTGGAAAATCTAGTTTCCAGTGAAGTTGTTGCAGCAATACCAAACAACCATGTGATTCTCTACTGGGGTGATGAATCCAGAAAATAAGAGTGCCTTGTTGATAGTTTGTCCTCTTTGTGAGAGGTGGTGACTCAGTTGATTGAACTTATCAAATGCTGCAATATATTTCCAGGTATTCATCTTTTGATTTAGAAATAATGATTCAAATAGAGCAACAGTCCTGATTGTCCCCTCAAAGAAGACCATTTTTTATTGAAAGATATAAAGCTCTGAATTTCAAAGGAATAAATGGTTACCCAAATGTTATTCCCAATAAGATTAGAAAATGTTTGCCAAAATATAGTGGATCAAATTATGAATCTGCAAACAAACATCTACAAAATGATTGTAATTTGATAGAAGATTTAGAGGTAGAGGCTAAAGATGTAGTAATGAGACTCTTTGTCCAGTCATTAGAAGATGATGCTAGGGTTTGGTTTTCAGACCTGCCTATTTGTTCAGTTTCTTCATGGATAGATTTAGAAATTGCATTCCTAGAGCAGTTTGGTGAAAGATTTGATTTGGCCTCATTGATCATACATTTGATGAATATCTAGAAAGAAGATGAGGAACTGGTTCTAGCTTTTAATCTTAGGTTTATTAAATTGCTCAAGCAAATTCCTGAATATATGAGACCCAATAATGCATTGTGCTTGACAATATATTTGGCTGCATTTGATAAAAAAATGAGTTATAGATTGAGAGATAAAGAACCAGTCACACTTCACCAGGCTTTCAAATTTGCTATGGATATTGAAAACAGTCAGAAATATGGAATGCTAGTAGGTTTCATAGCTGCAAGTTGTCAAAACAATTATCAAAGTGAGTATATTTCACCTTTCCCAGTGTGTTCATTTAGAGATGATGTTGTAGAGGGAAATATATTTCAAAATAATGGGTGCAGTCATGATGTGATGAATAAACATGAAGAAGATGTTATAGAAAATGTAGGTACATCCTCTAATGTTGAGGACAAAGATTGTTATCAGCCTCCAAAAGAGAAGCCTGCAGACACAAAATGCCCTTCAAATGATCAAATGAAAGATATACATGAGGTTGTGTCGTGCAGCAATAGGCATATCCCAGTTACTCCTAATTATTTATATGAAATGGATATGCAAAGCTTCACTATGAATATAGAAAACATTGATTCAAGGAGTGGCAGTGAATATGTTAGTGACTGTCAGCATTCAGATGCATATTTGAGCCTTTCAAATGATGAAATATATATGGATGTTGAATATGAATGCTTCCTTGAAGATTATGACCACCTTCATAGTGTAGAGGTTGAGAAATTTGTTTTTGATTATCAATACATTGGTGAAGAAGAGAAGCAGGATCACTATTCAGATGTGAATAGACCAATTGCAGATGTGTGTGTTGATATAGATGGGGATAGTGCTGGTTGCAGGGGTAACTATGAGGTTTTTGACATAGGGTTGCATTCTGAACTATTTATGCCTTCTTTTGAGACATTCTAGGTGGGCATTAATGCAAAGATTGTTGAGCATGATGGTGATGAATATGATTATGAGATGTTGCGTGTGCCTAAATATTGCATGTTTAATACAGAGGAATCCTTATTTTTTGAAGAAAAGCAAACTTCTGATGTGGATTCATGTGTTTCATGTGAGTTTGTTAGTTTTCCAAGCAACATCAGTGACTCATATGATGATGACACTCTACAACTGATGATAATGTATGTTGATCATGAATCTTGTTGTAAATTTGTTAAAGAAAGAGAAATGGGCAGCAGCACAATCAATTGCAACGCTGGCCACTGCAAACAACAAAATGGTTTCAGGCTTCATTTGAAGAAATCAAAAGAGAATCAGATATTTGACAAAGAAAAATTCTAGTTTTTCTTTTTTGGTGGCCCTGGGCTACCAAGTAAATTTAAAAATGTGTGATTTGTGATGTAGATTGGTGCAATGTTTGACTCTGTGCCCAATGGATAAGGGACTTCTCTACATCTGAGAGATCTATGGTTCTCGCCATGCCTGCAAGAGGCATGCATCCCCAGACAGAGTTGGTGGTGGTGCCTATATAAATATTCAAGTTTCAAGCATTTAAATATGCAGGCACCTTCCCAAAAAATCAAAAAAATTCTAATTCTTTTAGCCTTTGTAGTTGAAAAGTGCAAAAAATCTGTTGCATGCATGTATCTTTGTATATACAAGGTTGTTTGTATATACATGCAGGTCAAATATGCAATGGCAGGTCAGATATCTCAATCGGCCTTCGGAAATGGTGAAAAATCAGTTGTATGCATTTCGCAATGCATATCAGGCTTAAAAAAGGTGCATATACATTGGGGAATCTGTCACAAATTCTAGGAATATTCCTTGAATGTATATTGGGTTTGCAGGCATATTTTGTTGTATGTTTGAACACGCAACGGCTACATACAAAGGAGCAGACATGCATTCGCTACAGTGCAATGTATAAATGGTCTTGTATGTTTGGCATTATACAAGGTGGCAGAGAAACATTTGGTGGGGCCTGCAGACATACAAGGTGGATTGTATGTTGGTTAGATGCATCAGTGACGATATACAAGAAGACACATACAAGACAGGTTACGAAGTTGGGGCCCACTACTTGTATATTTGTGAGTGTATGTTCATATATGCATTCCTAATATACAAGCTGGAATCTGGAATGAACATGCAATCTGGTTGATAAGGGATAGAGTCTGCTGCTTGTATGTATGATTTGCTTGTATGTCTGTGTTGTATATGTCGATATACAAAAGAAGGAATATACAATTCGGACGTGACAAGGAGTATGTTTTGGCAGATTTCAGGTTGAAATCTACAGCTTCCATGTATATGGCATTGTATATGCCGATATAAAACAAAAGGAGATACAAGGCCCGAATTTGAAAGTTATTCAAATCTGATGAATAAATGGCTGGGGTCTGTTGTATGTATATTGCGTTTGTATGATGTGATATGCAAGGAAATATACAAGTAAAGAGATGCAAACTGGACCCGATTTGAATTTTAAAGCACTTCATAGTCATTTGAGGTCTGCAAAATGTATATTGCGATTGTATGTTCATGTATACAGAATGAAGATGCAAAGGTTTAGGTACAAGTTGGACTTCAAGGCGATTGCGATATGCTTCATCGTAATTTGAAGTCCGTGGCTTGTATGTATGGTGTGCTGTATGTTCCAATGTGCAAGGGTATATACATACAAGGCCCAGATCTGAATGCAGGTTCAAATTTGTTCTATAGTGTCTTGGGATCCACCTTCTATGAAAGTGATTGTATGTATATACAATCTCACTTTCAACTGCATATGCAAGGATAAAAAGGGCAAAATGGATGGTGAAAAAGTCAACGATGGATGCATACGGTGCTGACGTGGCACGATATCATTGGTGGGTGACTTTTTAGCACATTTTGATGCCATTAATCTCAGCGATAGGAGAATAAGATCGACAGCTGTGTTTTAAACCTTTAGCGAAGTATTTTCCTGTGCATATGCAGCTATTTTGGGGCGAGAAAAGTTCTAAGGCTCGCAGGCCACTGCACTCCACGAGGCCATGGGTAGGTGAGCCATTATTGGCTATTTACAGAGGCATGGTCGATGGAGTTGATGGGCTAACTACTAGATTTATGAGGAAAATCTATGAGCGGTGGCACATCTCCTGAGCTCACCTATTTTTCTTTCCTATTCTACCTATGCTTTTAATGTTTATGGTGCCATTTTTGGTGCAGTGTATCTGGCAGGAATTTTGAAATGCCATGTAATTATTGCTGAGTACACATTCCTTGTATAAAGTGCAAATTGTGTTACTCATTTGGAGGTGGAGGACTTGGGCATTTTTTGTCTAAATAGCGAAAAATAGAGCATTTTCCTGGTTGTTTTATCTCTGTTGGAGTTTATGAGTTGCATTTGAGTGCACCTTGCACATATGTTTAGTTTCTTGTCATTTTATATGAAAAATGCATTATTGCATGTGTTTATCTGTCTGTCTCCATGTGTTGTATGCATTCTCTTCTTTTGAATCTGGTTGCTAAGGATTTCTTAGATTCTAGGGTATGGATTTTTGTATCACATGCTTAATCTTTGACTTCCATTCAAGGAGTGGATTAAATTGTTTTAGGTTGAGTATGGAGAAGATTTTATGTCAGCTGGGATGTATGTAAGTAGAGACAGTTAAATATTTATCCTTGGGTGGTTTTTGTAAGGCAAATACCAATCCTAACCATTTGAAACTTGAATACCAGTTGCAAGCCATTCTCTTGTATACGTCTAGTTAACTCCTTGCCTAGAGAAAGGCACCAGTCTATATCTTGTGTAGTAGTTATGATCCAAAATCCCTTGTCTTGCATCCAAAACATTAATACAAATCATTCCATTTTTCCAAACTATTAGTTGTAGGAGTAGGAATATGAACCCTGCATACTCTCATACCTCAACCAGTTAGATATGTTCAAGAACATTGCCAGCCTTGTGATCTATCATGCAAATCTTGGTCCAAACATGAGAGTATTTTGCCTGTTATTGTAAACCTACATCTTTTTATCATTGGGCAAGTCAAGGTCAAATCTTTAGCTATAGGGATACCCCCCTTGGTGTGGCAAAACTAGAAGTGAATGGGAGGCAGCTCATGCAACCTCCCATATCTGTTGGCCGAATCTGCCTTTGCATTGGAGCTGACAAACCCTCTACCGATTCAGGTACTAACAAAAAATGGGGACTCTGTTGGGGAAATTTGTAGTAAAAGAGTCGAGTAATTCTAGGGCTAGAAAATCTAGTTTCCAGTGAAGTTGTTGCAGCAATACCAAAGAACCATGTGATGCTCTGCTGGGGTGATGAATCCAGAAAATAAGAGTGCTTTGTTGATATTTGTCCTCTCTGTGAAAGGTGGCGACTCTGTTGATTGAACTTATCCAATGTTGCAATATATTTCCAAGTATTCATCTTTTGATTCAGAAATAATGATTCAAACAGAGAAGCAGTCCTGGTTATGCTCTCAAAGAAGACCATTTTTTATTGAAAGATATAAAGCTCTAAATTTTAAAGGAATAAATGGTTACCCAAATGTTATTCCCAATAAGATTAGAAAATGTTTGCCAAAATATAGTGGATCAAATTCTGAATCTGCAAACAAACATCCACAAAATTTTTGTAATTTGATAGAAGATTATGAGGTCGAGGCTGAAGATGTAGTAATGAGACTCTTTGTCCAGTCATTAGAAGATGATGCTAGGGTTTGGTTTTTAGACCTGCCTGTCTGTTCAGTTTCTTCACAGATAGATTTAGAAATTGCATTCCTAGAGCAGTTTGGTGAAAGATTTAATTTGGCCTCATTGATCATACATTTCATGAATATCCAAAAGGAAGATGAGGAACTAGTTGCAGCCTTTAATCTTAGGTTTATTAGATTGCTCAAGTAGATTCCTGAATATATGAGACTCAATAATGCATTGTGCTTGACAATTTATTTGGCTGCATTTGATAAAAAAATGAGTTATAGATTGAGAGATAAAGAACCAGTCACACTTCACCAGGCTTTCAAATTTGCTATGGAAATTGAAAATAGTTAGATATATGGAATGCCAGTAGGTTTCATTGCTGCAAGTTGTCAAAACAATTATCAAAGTGAGTATATTTCACCTTTCCCAGTGTGTTCATTGAGAGATGATATTGTAGAGGGAAATATATTTCAAAATAATGGGTGCAGTCATGATGTGATGCATAAACATGAAGAAGATGTTATAGAAAATGTAAGCACATCCTCTAATGGTGAGGATAAAGATTGTTATCAGCCTCCAAAAGAGAAGCTTGCAGACACAAAATGCCCTTCAAATGATCAAATGAAAGATATACATGAGGTTGTGTCCTCTAGCAATAGGCATATCCTAGTTACTCTTGATTATTTATATGAAGTGGATATGCAAAGCTTCACTATGAATATAGAAAACAATGATTCAAGGATTGGCAGTGATTATGTTAGTGACTGTCAACATTCAGATGCATATGTGAGCCTTTCAGATGATTAAATATATATGGATGCTAAATATGAATGCTTCCTTGAAGATTATGACCACATTCATAGTGCAGAGGTTGAGAAATTTGTTTTTGATTATCAATGCATTGGTGAAGAAGAGAAGCAAGATCACTGTTCAGATGTGAATAGACCAGTTGCAGATGTGTGTACTGATACAGATGGGGATAGTACTGGTTACAGGGGTAACTATGAGGTTTTTGACATAGGGCTGCATTCTGAACTATTTATGCTTTCTTTTGAGACATTCCAGGTGGGTATTACTGATAAGATTGCTAAGCATGATGGTGATGAATATCTACATGCTTATAAAAATGAATTTGATTATGAGATTTTGCGTGTGCCTGAATATTACATGTTTAATATGGAGGAGTCCTTATTTTTTGAAGAAAAGCAAACTTCTGATGTGGATTCATGTGTTTCATGTGAGTCTGTTCATTTTCCAAGCAACATCAGTGACTCATATGATGATGACACTCTACAGTTTATGATAATGTATGTTGATCATGAAGCTTGCTGTAAATTTGTTAAAGAAAGAGAAATGGGTAGTAGCACAATCAATTGCAACGCTAGCTGCTGTAAACAACAAAATGTTTTCAGGCTTCATTTGAAGAAATCAAAAGAGAATCAGATATTTGACAAAAGAAAATTCTGGTTTTTCCTTTTTCCTAGCCCTAGGCTACCAAGTAAATTTAAAAATGTGTGATTTGTGATGTAGATTGGTGTAATGTTTGACTTTGTGCCCAATGGATAAGGGACTGGTCTACATCCTAGAGATCTATGGTTCTCGCCATGCCTGTAAGAGGCATGCATCCCTAGATAGAGCCGGTGGTGGTGCCTGCATAAACATTCAGGTTTCAAGCATTTAAATATGCAGGCACCTTCCGAAAAAATAAAAAAAATTCTAAGTCTTTTGGCCTTTGTAGTTGAAAAGTGCAAATATTCTGTTGCATGTGTGTATCTTTGTATATACAAGGTTGTTTGAATATACATGTAGGTCAAATATGCATTGGCAGATCAGATATCTCAATTAGCCTTTGAAAATGGTGAAAAATTAGTTGTATGCATTTCGCAATGCATATCGGGCTTAAAAAAGGTGCATATACATTGGGGAATCTGTCGTAGATTCTGGGAATATTCCCTGAATGTATATCAGGTTTGCAGGCATATTTGTGTTGTATGTTTGAACATGCAATGGCTACATACAAAGGAGCAGACATGCATTTGCTACAGTGCAATGTATAAATGGTCTTGTATGTTTGGCATTATACAAGGTGGCAAAGAAGCATTTGGTGGGGCCCGCGGACATACAAGGCGGATTGTATGTTGGTTAGATGCATCAGCGGTGATATACAAGAAGACACATACAAGACAGGTTACAAAGTTGGGGCCCATCACTTGTATATTTGCGATTGTATGTTCAAATATGCATTCCTAATATACAAGCCAAAATCTAGAATGAACATGCAATCCGATTGATAAGGGATAAAGTTCGCTGCTTGTATGTATGATTTTCTTGTATGTCTGTGTTGGATATGCCGATATACAAAAGAAGGAATATACAATCTGGATGAGAGAAGAAGTATGTTTTGGCAGATTTCAGGTTGAAATTTGCAGCTTGCATGTATATGGCATTGTATATGCCGATATACAAACAAAAGGAGATACAAGGCCCGGATTTGAAAGTTTTTCAAATCTGATGGATAAATGGCTAGGGTTCGTTGTATGTATATTGCATTTGTATGATGTGATATGCAAGGAAATATACAAGTAAAGAGATGCAAACCGGACCCAATTTGAATTTCAAAGCGCTTCATAGTCATTTGAGGTCTATAGAATGTATATTGCGATTGTATGTTCGCGTATACAAAATGAAGATGCAAAGGTTTAGGTACAAGTTGGACTTCAAGGTGATTGCGATATGCTTCATCATAATTTGAAGTTCGTGGCTTGTATGTATGGTGTGTTGTATGTGCCGATGTGCAAGTGGATATACATACAAGGCCTAGATCTGAATGCAGGTTCAAATTTGTTCTATAGTGTCTTGGTATCCGCCTTGTATGTAAGTGATTGTATGTATATACAATCTCACTTTCAATTGCATATAGAAGGGCGAAAAGGGCAAAATGGATGGATACGGTGCTGACATGGCATGGCACGATATCATTGGTGGGTGACTTTTCAGTGCGTTTTGACACCATTGATCTCAGCAATAGGAGAATAAGATCGACGGTTGTGTTTTAAACCTTCAGCGAAGGATTTTCCTATGCATATGTAGTCATTTTTGGGCGAGAAAAGTTCTAAGGCTCACAGGCCGCTGCACTCTAGGAGGCCACAGGTAGGTGAGCCATTATTGACTATTTGTAGAGGCATGGTCGATGGAGTTGATGGGCTAACTACCAGAATTATGAGGAAAATCTATGAGCGGCGGCACATCTCCCGAGCTCACCTATTTTTCTTTCCTATTCTACCTGTGCTTTTAATGTTTTGGGTGCCATTTTTGGTGTAGTGTATCTAACAGGAATTTTGAAATGCCATGTAATTATTGCTGAGTACACAGTCCTACTATAAAGTGTAAATTGTCTTACTCATTTGGAGGTGGAGGACTTGGGCTTTTTTTGTGTGAATAGCGAAAAATAGAGTATTTTCCTAGTTGTTTTATCTCTGTTGGAGTTTATGAGTTGCATTTGAGTGCACCTTGCACATATGTTTAGTTCTTGTCATTTTATATGAAAAATGCATTATTGCATGTGTTTATCTATCTGTCTCCATGTGTTGTATGCATTCTCTTCTTTTGAATCTGGTTACTAGGGGTTTCTCAGATTCTAGGGTATGGATTTTTGTATCACATGCTTAATCTTTGACTTCCATTCAAGGAGTGGATTAAATTGTTTTAGGTTGAGTATGGAGAAGATTGTATGTCATCTGGGATGTATTTAAGTAGAGATAGTTAAATACTTATCCATGGGTGGTGTTTGTAAGGCAAATACCAGTCCTAACCCCTTGAAACTTGAATGCCAGTTGCAAGCCATTCTCTTGTATACGTCTAGTTGACTCCTTGCCCAGAGATAGGCACCGGTTTGTTTCTTGTGTAGTAGTTATGATCCAAAACCCCTTGTCTTGCATCCAAAACGTTAATACAAATCATTCCTTTTTTCCAACCTGTTAGTTGTAGGAGTAGGAATAGTAACCCTGCATACTCTCATACCTCAACCAGTTAGATATGTCCAAGAACATTGTCAGCCTTGTGATCTATCATGCAAATCTTGGTCCAAACATGAGAGTATTCTGCCTGTTATTGTAAAGCTAAATCTTTTTATCATTGGGTGATTCAAGGTCGAATCTTTAGCTATAGGGATACCTCCCTTGGTGCAGTAGAACCAGAAGTGAAGGGGAGGTAGCTCATGCAACCTCTTGTATTTGTTGGCTGAATTTGCCTATGCATTGGAGCTGGCAAACCCACTACCGATTCAGGCACTAACAATGTCTAAGCAAGCATCACAGGTCTTTTTAGAATGCGCCTCATCATGTAACCCGCACTATTCTTCAATTAGAACATCATGAATAGGTACTTTTAACGATTGGCAACATTGCACCTCTTTGGACAAGTGCATCTCAAAATTCTTGAAGTGATCTACTTCTATCTCATTTTTAGTGATACAATCAAATTCTAAAATTATTCTACCATCCTAAAGATTATCATTATGAACATGAACATCATACATGAGGATCTCCTCTATCCTGACGGTTTGGGGCCTGATGGAGTAAACTCCAGGTTCTACATCCACATACATGATCTCATTGGTTTTATTATATTTAGTGATCATATGTTTCATGTGAGGTTCAACATCTATCCTTATTTGATTAGGTATTCCTTTCCAAGGTAAACACATGTGACTAAAATTAGTGAACATGTATCTATTGAGGGTTTTTTACCAATCCTTATTGAGTAGCATCCCATAGGTATCAAGTTTATCCACTACCTAAATATCCATGTAGTAATGGATTCTTGGATCTGATGCTAACTGCATATGAATGTGAGTTAATTCTCCTACCACACTCACCTCTATTTTATCTAACTATGTTACTTTCTTTAGTGACTTAGTAGGATGCAGCCCTAAGGCATTGTATATAGATAGGGACATTACATTGGTAGACGTTCTTGAATCTACTAAGCAATTATGCAAATTTTTACTAAACATCCTTATGGTAAGCAGAAAAGGAGGTGACTTAGTTTTATCTCTGTAAAGAGTCATGTGTGAAGTCTCTGCAGCTTGAACAGTAGCTGGAGTTTTGTTTTTAACATTAACATCCCTAGCAGCATGATCTTTATTCCTAATTTGACCTGAGGTATGACTATCCTCTTTTGGAGCAAGATCATCTAAGGATTTCATGAAATATTTTTTGATAGCTGGAGTTTTAATTAGTTTTGATAATGATAGATTGATCTTGATCTTTTT
The DNA here is from genome assembly GCA_027924645.1 of Cunninghamia lanceolata. Lineage (NCBI taxonomy): Eukaryota > Viridiplantae > Streptophyta > Pinopsida > Cupressales > Cupressaceae > Cunninghamia > Cunninghamia lanceolata. Next base: position 1,445,476 of record BSBN01000912.1, read on the forward strand.
CATTTCATCTGCTAAATATGTGACCAATTTATTAGAGTTAGGAGGCAGATTACTAGGATTTGGAGCTGTATTTTGTGGTGCTAAGTACTGGGCATTAACTTTGGGAAATCTAGGGTTATTGCTTGCCTTAGGATCAGGAGGAGTGTTGAAATTATTTGGAGGCAAGGATATAGTCAAAGGACCAGCAGGTCGGTTGGAATTATTCCTTAGATTGTAATTATGCCTACCCTGATACTACTGTTGATAAGCATGTACTTCTTCATGTTCAATTGATGGCTCATTTTCATCTTCAAATTGAAAAACATAATTAGTCTCAAAAGCCATGGCTGAGTCTTCACATGTTAAGGTGTAATTTTGATGGGGTGACATTGTCTGATGATGAGGATGATTGATGAAACTTTCTATTAGTAGAGCAGAATCATATCCACAGGGGACAATTTCATTTCCTTCAACACAAGGTGGATTAACTAAAGTATTGGACATTTTAGTTGGAGTATACTAGAAGCAATCCAGAACTGAGGAAAATCTAGCTTTGCATGAGCAGTGGTGTTATGTATCCTACACCAGTTTTTAAGGGCTACCTCTGCCAGGTTCAGTCTAGTTGTCTGCTTAGGTTCACTAGGAGGCTAATTATCTAGGGGTGATGGCAGAGAACCATTGTTTGGCCTGGTGTTCCACACTCTAGGATGCCTAGGTGGATTATTATTACCATTGTTATTATTGTATCCCCTATCAGGATAATTAGGTCTATCATTGGCATATCCTCTATTCTGATTTGGTTGAGAATAGAAATTTTGACTCCTTAAGCGAGTGATCTCAGTGGTGAGTTTCCTTAGTTGTGCTGATATCTCTTTAATTTATTCCTTTTCTTCATGAACCTTGGCCACTACATTCTCTGTTTGAGATTTGAACAAGGAAGATCCATTGTTATTGTTACTAGATTGTTCCACAACCTGAGGTACCTGTGTATGTCCTGGTTGTTGTAACATTTGACTATTTCCATTTGGAGGTGGCATGATACTGAGTGGAGGTATCTACAAAGGACTTGGCATTACAACTGGATGTATCATGGCTCCATTGGTCTGTTGCTGAGCAAGATATGTAGGATAAGCAGGGAGTGTAGGAAATGCAATATTAGGTGTTGGAGCAGGAATCAATTGCTGACTAACTTTGACAGCGTCTTCAAAAGCTCCTGTCAAGGTTGTGACACCAGGATGTGCTCTCCTGATAAACATAGAGGTCAAGGGATCTAAGGCTGAGTAATATATACTCCTAGCAGCTTCATCTGTTACAATATAGGGAGCAACTAGCTTTGAGAGCATCTTTTGGAATCTTGCATTGAAATTAGCAATAGGTTCTCCTTCAAATCTCTTGATTCTGGAAAATAGATGATAATTCATTGAAGGATCTATAGGTATTTTGAATCTATCCTTAAAAGATTTCTCCAAGGTGGCCCATGAATCGACTAAACCTTGACCAAGACTAATATACCAGTTATATGCCTCTTCCCCTAAGAAAAATGGAAATAACCTGCATACCACATCTTGATGTTCAATTCTAGCCCTATAACAAGCTTCCTTGAATGTTCTAATTGTTGCAAGTATGAGGTGAGCCAGTGTTGTCATTGATGTCAACATACTCATATTGCATTGACAAGAAGGATTTGATGAGCTGTGTGCTGAGGATATTGAGAAAATTAGACTCAGTCAGGAACAGTGAAGAACAGTGATGAGAAGAAGGTAAATGTACTGTATAGGTTGAGAACCGGAGGATGCGGATTAAAGGGTTAGTAGATATGAGTCTTGAGATGCTACAGTTAAGATTTCAGAGGTCCGCATGAAGATCTGAAGGTGTTGTGGCTGCCGGTATAGAACCGGGTCCGGCAAGTATCCGGAGGTGACAGAGGATCACAAAAAGGTCCGGTGAGGTCCAGAATTGTATTATCATAATCTGCGGATTGGAAGGAGTGTTTGAGATGTCCTTGTGATGTGTCATCCTGATTTGTGTGTGATTTGGAGGTCCAGAAGTACCTCTTGCATTATGACAGTGGCGACAGACTGTGTTCTTGAAGTTCCGGATGAGGAAGACAAGAGATCCCAGTAAGCAGAGGAAGTGCGGATGTATCCGGACATTCAGACAGACTTGTGAAGGTTCTTGAATCATGTTTAGCTTGTGTTGTTGGTCCGCATTGATGGTAGAGCCCGGAATTGAAGTTATTCTTCCGGATGAAGTTATTGCTCTGTTTAGCCGACCGGATGAGTTGTTCATCCTGCGAATGTTCTTGTGATAGCCGACCGGATGTGTTATTCATCTTGCGGATACTCCTATGGTTGTTTGCCGACTTAGATGCTTGTTCCTAAGTCGATGTCTTGTATAAATAATGATTTGTGAATTCATTTCAGTGTGTGGCATGTGGATGAGCATGATATAGCGAAGAAAAGTGCGAAAGGCAGAGCAGAGATTGTTGGGCTTAATTGGAACTGATCCGGACATGGTAGAGATGTCATTCTCCAGTTCAAGACTGTGATTTTTATCACTTTGTAGACAGTGTGTCTCCTTGTAGGCAGTGGGCCTCTTTGTGAGCAGTGTGCTCGGGCAGTGAGCCCTTATTGGCATGTGCCATTCATTTTTCCTTATTCTTCTAACAGAGAATAATCCTTGGGTTAATCACCCCGTGGTTTTTCCCTTAACCGGGTTTTCCACGTCAAAATCTTGGTGTTCAATGTGTTGATGCTTATCTGCTCTTGTGTTTATGTATTGTGCTTCCATGAATGATTATTTGATATGCTGCTAACTAACAACAGAGAATAAAGTGTTTGAAATAGAACAAGTTCTATACAACTGATTCACCCCCCCCTCTCAGTTGTATGCCCTAGATCCAACAATTGGTATCAGAGCTAAGTTCCTCTGATAGGAGCTTAACCGCTTGAGGTGATCCAGGATGTCGTCATACAAAAAGGATAGTCTGAAGTTCGATGGAACCAACTTCACTCTCTGGAAAGGTCGCATGAAGTGTCATTTGGAATGTATGGGAAAAGCATACTTGGCTATGATTTCAAAACCATATATACCCCCACAAGGTGGTCCGACAACTCCAGATGAAACCACAGAAGCTGAAAACAATCTGCGGACCAAGGAAGCTCTTCTAAGCGCATTGAATGACTCAGATCTCTCGAATGTCATTGACCTACCAACTGCATATGAGATCCTAACTAAACTGGAACTTCTGTATGAAGGGGATGAGTTTGTCAAAAGTGCAAGGTTGCAAAGTCTGAAAGGGAAATTTGAAAGATTGAAAATGAGAGATGATGAAAACATTACTACCTTTATGCCAAGAGTAAATGAGCTGGTATGTGGAATCAGAAATGCTGGTGGAACTCTAGATGAAAATGAGATTGTCTGCAAAATCCTAAGATCCCTTCCTGCTGCCTACAAAATCAAAGTTGCTGCCATTGATGAATTCAGAGCCCACACAACTGTCACAAGAGAACAACTGGCTGGCAAACTAGCTGCATTTGAAATGACCGAGTTTGGAGATGATCCACCCAAGACTGAATCTGCTTTTAAAGCCAGTGCCTATGTGAAAGGCAAACAGAGATTTGATCCGGGTGAAAACTCATCAAGGAAAATGTCATGGTATGATCAAGCAAGAAGAGACATGGAAGAAGAAGAAGCAGAAACAACTCAACTTGAAGCCCTCATTGCAAAGAGACTGCCCAGAGGATCCGGTAAGTATGAAGGAAAACTACCTTTTAAGTGTTTCAACTGCAATAAGATTGGTCATTTTGCCTCAAGATGTCCGGAGAGATCTGCAAGATCTAATACTCACAGACAAAGGTTTCAAAAGAATTGCTATTATGTTCATGAAGAAGATGACAATGAAGGAGTAACAGATGATGAATCAGATCCAGGAAGCAAATCCGGAAATGAGTGGGTGTTTATAGCCATCAAGGAAGAAGATTCCTTGCTCTCTGAATCTGTCAATCACAAAGTTGTTGAAAAAGCCTTGGCTGCTCAAGTGGAAGAAAAGGATGATTGGGTTATTGACAGTGGATGTTCTCACCATATGACTGGTGACAAGAATAAGTTCTTAGACTTGGAAAGATATGAAGGAGGAATGGTAAAGTTTGGTGACAATTCTGCTGGCAGAATCAGAGGTAGGGGAACTATTTCCTTTGATGGTAAGAGCAAAACAGGTAATGTACTGTATGTTGAAGGATTGAAGCACAATCTTCTCAGTGTTGGTCAGTTAGTGGACAAAGGCTATGATCTCCGGTTCAAGAATGGAAAATGCAGAATCTTTACAAGCTCCGGAACTGAAATTGCATCCGGCACTTAGACAAGAGGTAACATCTTTCATCTGGTTGGTTCAAATAAAAGTTGTTTGTTTGTTCAAATTGATCAGAGTTGGTTATGGCATAGAAGAATGTGTCATGTAAATTTTGATAACATCATCAAGATAAGCAATACTCAGGCTGTGAGAGATCTTCCAAAATTGATAAAACCTACAAATAGTGTGTGTAAAGAATGTCAGTTAGGCAAACAAAGCAGAGTCTCTTTTAAAAGCAAAGATCAGTCTTCTACCGGATTGTTGGAATTAGTACATACTGATCTATGTGGTCCGACAAGAATCAAGAGTCTGCAAGGTGATAGATATTTCATGTTGTTAATTGATGATCATTCCCGGATGATGTGGGTTACCTTTCTAAAAGAAAAATCAGAAGCTTTTGAGAAGTTCAAAATCTTCAAAGCTATGGTGGAGAATCAAACCGGATTGAAACTAAAGTGTCTAAGGTCTGATAGAGGTGGTGAATTTACATCTGGTGAATTCATTGACTTTTGTGAGAAACAGGGTATAAGGAGACAGTTGTCTGCTCCTAAGACTCCACAGCAGAATGGAGTAGTTGAGAGAAAGAACCGGACCATCCAGGAAGCTGCTAGGACAATGATGTTGGAAGCAAATGTTCCTCAAATGTTTTGGAAAGAAGCTATCAGCACTGCAGTCTACACTCTCAATCGAGTTCAAATCAGAAACAACACCGGTAAGACCCCCTATGAACTTTGGTTTGGCATCACTCCTACTGTGAAATATTTCAGGGTATTTGGTAGCAAGTGTTATATTAAAAGAGATGAAGATCTAGGAAAGTTTGATGCTAGAAGTGATGAAGGAATTTTCTTGGGCTACTCCACTCAAAGCAAAGCATACCGGTGTTACAATAAGAGATTGAGGAAGATGATAGAAAGCACCAATGTAAAGGTTGATGAAGGAATTGAGAAGCCTTCAAGATTTTATGAATTTGATGAAGATGACCAAGATAGTGTTCAAGGACCTCAATCCTCTCCGGTGAAACAGAGTCAGCCTGATCCGGTAAATCAGGAAGAAGAGTTAGGTTTGAATGAGCCTGATCAAGAAACAACAGTACTGGATACTCCCAAAATTCCAAGGTATGTAAGACTGAATCACTCTGAAGATCAGATCATAGGTGACAGAAGCAAAGGTGTACAAACTAGAAGGAATATTGCTCAAGATCAGAATGAATGTTGTCTGATTTCAAAGATTGAACCTAAAACAATAAATGAAGCCTGCAATGATGAAAACTGGACCAAAGCAATGGAAGATGAACTGATGCAAATTGAGAAAAATCATACTTGGGATCTTGTTCCCAGACCTAGAGACAGGAATGTAATTGGAACCAAGTGGGTCTTCCGGAACAAACTAAATGAAGCTGGTGAAGTAATCAGAAACAAAGCTAGATTGGTCTGCAAAGGCTACTCTCAAATAGAAGGAATTGACTTTGAAGAGACTTTTGCTCCGGTAGCAAGAATTGAAGCAGTCAGATTACTTCTTGCATTTGCTGCCTTCAAAGATTTCAAGGTATATCAGATGGATGTCAAGTCTGCCTTCCTAAATGGTGATCTGGAAGAAGAAGTCTACATTGAACAACCGGATGGATTTCAATTGTCTGATAATAATGATATGGTCTGCAAGTTGAAGAAAGCTTTGTATGGATTGAAGCAAGCCCCAAGAGCATGGTATGAAAGGTTGGATAAGCATCTTGTGCAGATTGGATTCAACAAAGGTACTGCTGACAGCAACTTATATTTCAAAATTGATCATGAAAACATTCTGATTGTTGAAGTGTTTGTGGATGATATCATTTTTGGAGGAAGAGATAGTATGTGTAAAACTTTTGCAAATCAGATGAAAAGTGAGTTTGAAATGTCTATGCTTGGTGAAATGAATTTCTTCTTGGGTCTGCAAATTACTCAAACAAAAGAAGGGATCTTCATCTCTCAGACCAAATATGTGAAAGAATTGTTAAAAAAATTTGGTATGGAAGACTCAAAGCCTATGAACACTCCTATGGCAACCGGATGTAAGTTAAGCAAAGATGATGATTCTCCAAAGGCAGATCAGACAAAGTATAGATCAATGATTGGTGGATTGTTGTATCTCACTCAAATTAGACCAGATATAATGCAAGCTGTTGGTCTTGTGGCAAGATTCCAGGCTGATCCTAGAGAATCTCATGTTATGGCAATCAAAAGAATTTTTAGATACTTGAAAGGGACAGTTGAGTATGGTCTATGGTATCCTAGAGATCCGGATTTCTCTCTTCATGCTTACACAGATGCAGATTGGGCAGGAGATGTGGATGACCGGAAGAGCACTAGTGGTGGAGCATTCTTTTTGGGGAAGAGATTGGTTTCTTGGCTAAGCAAGAAACAAGATGCAATATCTCTGTCTACAACTGAAGCAGAATACATTGCAGCAGCAGGTAGTTGCACTCAAATCTTGTGGATGAAGCAGATGCTAAGAGACATCAAAGTTGAATATGAGGAGCCTATTACAATTTTCTGTGATAATTCAAGTGCAATTAATATTTCCAAGAATCCGGTATTGCATTCTAAGACTAAGCACATATCTATCAAATTTCACTTTTTAAGAGAACAAGTAAACAAGGAAGAAGTCAGATTGGAGTATGTTCCCTCCAAGGATCAGATTGCAGATATCTTTACAAAACCTCTTCCCAAGGACTCTTTTGAATATCTCCGGGAGAAGTTAGGGGTCATGGCCCCTCCGGTGATGAACTAAGATGCACTGATGTGCATCAGTCCGGTGGCTATCACAGTCATATCTTGTGATCCGGACTAATGGGGAGCTGCAACTAAGGGGGAGCAGCTGGTATTATTCTGATGCATGAGAGTTGCAAGTATGAGCCCTTTGCCATTGATGTCAAAGGGGGAGAGAAGACATGTGAAAAACAAGTGGTTGATGATCAAAGGGGGAGCAGCAAAGGAAGACATGTGAAGAGTTGTTGTTGATAGGGGGAGCTGTGACAGAAAAGAGAAGTTCTTGTCTTGATGGTTTTTCACATCATATGTTGCCATCAATGACAAAGGGGGAGATTGTTGCAAGTATGAGGTGAGCCAGTGTTGTCATTGATGTCAACATACTCATATTGCATTGACAAGAAGGATTTGATGAGCTGTGTGCTGAGGATATTGAGAAAATTAGACTCAGTCAGGAACAGTGAAGAACAGTGATGAGAAGAAGGTAAATGTACTGTATAGGTTGAGAACCGGAGGATGCGGATTAAAGGGTTAGTAGATATGAGTCTTGAGATGCTACAGTTAAGATTTCAGAGGTCCGCATGAAGATCTGAAGGTGTTGTGGCTGCCGGTATAGAACCGGGTCCGGCAAGTATCCGGAGGTGACAGAGGATCACAAAAAGGTCCGGTGAGGTCCGGAATTGTATTATCATAATCTGCGGATTGGAAGGAGTGTTTGAGATGTCCTTGTGATGTGTCATCCTGATTTGTGTGTGATTTGGAGGTCCGGAAGTACCTCTTGCATTATGACAGTGGCGACAGACTGTGTTCTTGAAGTTCCGGATGAGGAAGACAAGAGATCCCAGTAAGCAGAGGAAGTGCGGATGTATCCGGACATTCAGACAGACTTGTGAAGGTTCTTGAATCATGTTTAGGTTGTGTTGTTGGTCCGCATTGATGGTAGAGCCCGGAATTGAAGTTATTCTTCCGGATGAAGTTATTGCTCTGTTTAGCCGACCGGATGAGTTGTTCATCCTGCGAATGTTCTTGTGATAGCCGACCGGATGTGTTATTCATCTTGCGGATACTCCTATGGTTGTTTGCCGACTTAGATGCTTGTTCCTAAGTCGATGTCTTGTATAAATAATGATTTGTGAATTCATTTCAGTGTGTGGCATGTGGATGAGCATGATATAGCGAAGAAAAGTGCGAAAGGCAGAGCAGAGATTGTTGGGCTTAATTGGAACTGATCCGGACATGGTAGAGATGTCATTCTCCAGTTCAAGACTGTGATTTTTATCACTTTGTAGACAGTGTGTCTCCTTGTAGGCAGTGGGCCTCTTTGTGAGCAGTGTGCTCGGGCAGTGAGCCCTTATTGGCATGTGCCATTCATTTTTCCTTATTCTTCTAACAGAGAATAATCCTTGGGTTAATCACCCCGTGGTTTTTCCCTTAACCGGGTTTTCCATGTCAAAATCTTGGTGTTCAATGTGTTGATGCTTATCTGCTCTTGTGTTTATGTATTGTGCTTCCATGAATGATTATTTGATATGCTGCTAACTAACAACAGAGAATAAAGTGTTTGAAATAGAACAAGTTCTATACAACTGATTCACCCCCCCCCCTCTCAGTTGTATGCCCTAGATCCAACACTAATGTGATCATCAACATCCTGATATGGATGATATTTAGGACAAATCTTATCAAGATTTTTAGGTAAAGGATGATATGCAGTAAAAATTAGAGGTGACTCTGTAGTAAAGAATGACATCATGACTGGTGGAGGTTGGACCTGAGGTGTGACAGGTGGTCTTGTAGGTGTGTGCAACATGATAGGAGTTATAGGAGTATGTTCTGGTGAAGCTCCTGATACACTAGAACCAGGAGAATGATGAATATCTATTGTTCTAGGTCTAAATCCCTGGATAGGCAATTCTTCAAAGAGTCCACTGGATCTAGACCTGGTATTTGGCCTGAGAGCCAGGATTTCTTGAATTTAAGGAAAATTTGGCTTGTTTATTGTAAAGATCAGTTAAAACACCCTAGCAAAGGTTGTATTTATGATTAGGATCTGAAACTAACTAGATATTTATGCAATATTTGCATAAATGATGCAAATATGAGGTGATATGTAGCTTTGGGACATAAGAAACTGGATATCAGGTCTCTAAAGTAAACTACCTCAAAGCTTTAGCAAATTTACTTGAAATACAACCTATCTTTGGAACATTACGGTGATCAACCACAAAGCTTGAAATATCTATGCTCAATTTTGAAAACTTTGTAATGGACAAACATGCAGGGACTTAAAACAACAAATCTCTGCATATGACTTGAAATACAAAGCTGCATGAGTATTACCTTTCTGTTTGCGTCATCAAATCAAACAAATCTATTGATGAGAGGCCCTCCTTCTATAACCAATTTATGTTGATGATGATTGTTAGTCATAACAACATGCATCAAAATTTGCACAACAAACCTTTATTATTTTGTAAAGTACGATCATCTTAGGATAAGTTGATGACTCCAAGTCTTCGTTAATTAGGTCATGATCATCTAATGTTACTCAGAGGTTGATGTGACATGTTGTTTTCCATTTCAAGGGGTCTTACATTTGTCTGGATGACTAGTATTGCATGTTTCCTATAAATTTAGTCCACAGAGAGGTTATTTCTACTCTATTTCCAAAGATAGCTGATATATTTGCAAGTTTAATCAATTCTTCTGATCATTGATCATCCTAAACTTGTTCTTTCTTCTACACTATATATTTATTCAAATGGTGTGTCTAGAAGTATATATGTGCATGAATTTCATGGATACTTGTATGAATTGGCATGATATTTGTCAATCTAACATGCTTGTCTATAAATATGCTCTTTATTTTCAATTATCTACAAGGTATCAACATATTTCATGTTATTTTATTTTTATTGTCTATTATTTGCAATTATGGTGATGATCTATTATGAAATTGAAGAAATTTAAAAGAATGCTTCTAATTTTAGTGAATCTTTAGCCATTGAACCACATACATACAAGATACATTCATGAAGAGAAGAAATCAAACCATATGTCACCAGGATGTTCCATAGCTAGATATGGATGATGCTAGCTTCAAAGGATAAGGAATGAAAACAACACATGTAGACTGACAAGCACTCCAAGGGACACAACTGATCAAAGCATGTATCCAGATTTCAAACATAGATTACTCAAAATTTATGATGATTTGTAATCAAGATGTCTTCTCTTTCATTCAGTATGCATAACATGTACATTTACAACAACTTTGAAATGAGCCCTGATATTTCGACAGTCAAATTTCAATTAAGTTTTTGAATGTTCAAAATATGACACCTTTGCACCTTTTATAGAATAAGGTGAGGAGGTAGTTACAAATGACCTGCAGTTAGGATTTGTCAATTAAGATCAACGGTGGATAATTAAACTTTGACTTAGTCAAATTCTCCTTGTGGCATAGGTTGCCAACTGGCAACCATTTGGATGACTCATTATCTTATGAATACCTTATGCATATGTTTTCTTGGTGATGCATCTTCATTCATCCTTCGATTTCCTCCTCTTCATCTTCTTCTTCCTCATCATGATCATCATCTTCATTACTTTCGGTATCACTATCACCCTAATGTACATCCTCCTGTATATGGACCTTCATCACTGTCCTGATGTTCTCATATGCCTACACTATTTTATCTACCTCCCCGCCGTCTTGGATTTTGGCTTTTGTTATGGCATGCTTATGAGACTAGAATTTAGCTTTGAGTGCCTCCAGCTTACCTTTTGTATTGTTTCAAGTCTCATTGTAAGTTTCCACCTCGACCTTTATCCTCATGATTTTGTTCATTACTTCTTCTGTTAGGTGGGTGAGGGGGTCATCTACTACCGGTTGGAAATTATCATGCAGAGCCTTGATAGCAAAGTCTGTGTCTTGATTTTCAATCTTGCCCTCTACTTTCCCTGCTAAAGCTTCAAGGATCTCTACTTCATAAGCCATAATGTTGTGCAACTTTATACTTATATCCCTGAGCTTGCCATTGCATTTCTTTAAGATATCATATTCAAACCTTATATCTTCATACCATATATCTATTAGCAGGGCAGTGTTATTATTCAATACTTGATTATTTATTAGGATTTGAGGATCAATCCTCTTCATTTCACTTAAAGCAGTTAGGTCCTTTTCCAATTGGAATGACCATTTCCCTATTTCATTTTGCATTTTGTCTACCTTTCTCTTTAAACTGCTTAAAGTATTCCACCTCTGTAAGGAGGTTCTCAAAACATCCTTAGCTCTGGTGAGGGCTGACAACATCCATTTCTCCATGATCATTGCTTTATGCTTCATGAGGTCTAACTTAGTGATCTCCTCCTAGGATATGATAGTCAATGGGACTACCGAATCAACTAGTGTATTACCAGGGTTAATCAACCTCTTTATGTATGAATCCAGCTGAGCAATGTGTTCAATATGCTATTTATTTTTCTCTTTCTCCTTCTTTACTCTTTGGGTCAAAGAATCAATGATGTCTTTCCCTTCCAGACCTTCTTGGTGCTCATTAGAAAAACCCAAATCAACAGTTGTGATTTGGAACTCTTCAATGGTGATTTTTCCCCTCTCCTTTCTACCGTAGGAAGTGCTACCTATGCAGTCCTTCTGCCTATAGCAGGATCTCTCTTAATAGCTGATGTCAATTTGGCTTTCCCCTTGGGCTTCATTATTGTCTCTGCAAACAAGGTGGAAACATCAAATTCTTGAATTTTAGAGTCTTGTTCCATACCTATTTCTTTCTCCAGCCACTGAGGTACTTCATCTCTAGATCTCTAATGTCTTTTATAAACATCATGTCCACCCTGTTCTCCAATATCTATTTCTCTTCTGGGTGGAGAAGGCGATTTCTTATTTTCTTCCTCATGGAATTCCTCATGAGGGGGATCTTATTGCATCTCTTCTTGCTGAGGGGCTTCTTTGTATTGAGGAGGATCCTGTGGAATGTCCACATTATGATCCTGCACCTGATCCTGCACTCCCCCTTTCTGACTTTTATCCACTTTATTGCTTTCCTCATCCTGAGGTATGTTGACATCCACAGATATCTGAGTATCTTGGCCTTGTGCATCACCTTGATCTTGGGTTACTTCTTGTTCTGTACAAGATGCACAAATATCATGTGTCTTAAGGTCCTCATGACCTGATTTATCTTTAGTTCCTGTAGCATCCTATGGATCTCCCTAAGTCTTGGCAGTAGCATCACCTGATATATCTTTATCATCTCCCCCTTTCTGTTGGACTTCTACTATTTTTCGCTCAGCGGGTATTTCATGTTATTGGTGACCCATATCAGGAGCATTGCTCTCTTTTTCTACCTGCTTGGCCACTTTAACCTTTTATGTCACCTCAGGTGTACTTGCTTTATCCTTTGGTCTTACATCACCCCTATATGTTAAATCTATAACTGTAGGGCTAGTCACCTGATCAACCAACTTATCAAGCCCTATCTATTGGACTTCCCTCTCTATACTACTTTCTTTCACTTCCTCTGTTTGCTTCACCTCCTCCAATATTGCCATCTGTGCTAATGGGATCCCATGTGGAGTCATATAGGTACTGGAGGTGAGAGTTTCCATCCTTTGAGAAGCTACATTCTATACTACCTCATCATCTGATAAGTCCACGGTGTCCTCCAAGGAGAAAGGACCACCCTGACCTACATTGAAAGCTTCTTTTGTTTGTTCTTCTGCCTTCTCAGTCTTGAACTTTACTATGGTGGGAAGTGACACATCATGTTGCAGCTCCTTCCTAAATGCTTCACCACCAGCCCCTCTTAATACAATAGGGTCAGCCCTGATATCACCCTGCATGGATGTTCTCTGCTTCTTTGGGGGTGATGTCAACGGCATCGCCTTCCTCTTCCTACTGACCATCATCAGGTCATCACCTGCAGGTTCCTTTTCTGCCTACTCTTCTTCAAACAAGATATCTTCTTCCACCTCATGTTGTGAGGTTTGGCCCTCCTCCCGTGCTTTTGTAGTTTCTATAGGTGGCCTCAGGATTCTCTTTGTCTTTGGTTTGTCCATTAGAGGTGGTGCAGATGATGCAAACGCTTGTCCTGATGTTGATGCACCTACAACTGGTATGACGATTCTTTCAATTATCACCCCCTTAGGTTCATCTTTAATTTTCTTACCTCTAGGGGGACCCTTCCTCTATTTCTGTGTGGCTAACCTCTCTGCATTATATTTTCTTTTTTCATTGAGGAAGTCATCATACTCCTTGTTGGTTTTTTCCCAGACTGGATGCTTATTCCCAGATTTCCCTACAAGGTAGCCATCAGTGATCAATAGGATCTCTGGGCCAGGGGCCAACAGTGTAGGAGATAGACTCTATATTTTATCTCCTCTTCTTCTTCAGGCTCTGCAAGACCTAGGGGGTATTCCCTACTCAACATCCATGAGATACGAATACAAGGATTGGGATGCTGTCAGAAAGCAGATAAGTCCTCCTGTAAGTAGACCAAAACTGAAAGATAAGAGCAAAGGGGCTAGCTTTGGGCCTATTTGCAGTTGTAGACAGAGGACTGAGGATCCTAAACTAATTCTAATGTCCTAATGGTTGTTTTAGAGTTTGATTATGATTTTGAGTTTGGATGCAAAGCTGGACATGGTTGTAACACAAACATAAAGCAAGATTGGTGCCTATCCAGGGCCTGGAGTCAGTAGACATACACCTGTGAATGGTCAGCATGAACAGCTAAAACTGGATTTCAGGGGGATATATGTGATACCTGCCTTACAGATATCTCCCAATACAGAGTGTTAAGTTATCTCTACTTATGGCATCCCTACTGCAGTATACCCTTCCCAATGTTCAACCTGAAAACAGTTTAATCTACCCCTTGAGCAGAAGTTAAAAGATCAGACATTCAACATAGGAATTCTATGTTCTAGAGTCTCAAATATTGTCCAAATATCCAGATTCAGAAGAAGAATACATGTAATACTGGAGACAGAATTAACAAAACACATGCTAAGATAGCATTTCTCATATAAGATTAATCATGAAATCAGTGGGTTCATGCCAAAACATACAACAAGAGATACATAAACTCACAGGTTTAGCTGTACAGAGCAACCAAAACGAACTGTATTGTGTTACAGAGCCAAAATGTTCAACTTTCAACAACCTAGAAATGAGTAACACTTCCTGCTTATAATAGCCAGGTATTGTACCATAAGCAATTAATTACATGGCTTTGACAAAAATCCACCAGATACAGTCCTAAGAAGGAATGGCGCTCAGAAAAAAAAATAAATGCAGCAGACAAAGAGGAGCCTCGAGCCAAGCGCCATTATCTGGAGCCTCCGCTCAAAAATTGGGCAACCTGACCATTTGTATTCATCGCCCATACCCCTGCATGACCGTCATTGATGGCTCAACCACTCGCATTTCACTTGGAGACCGTCGCTGCATTCAAAAAGGATTTCCCGCCAAAACATGCTTCTTCGCAGGTTCAAAAATAATGCAAGGGGATTAATCCCACATGCACGGTGCTGAGAGCCTTCCATTACCTTATAAGCCTGATCACATACACATCAAGTGTCAAGCGCTTTTGCCACGCTCGACACACAAGCCCTCACCAAAAGCCCATCGCTAAGACATATGCCATCGGCTCACCCCACAATTCTCCTGCCGATCTCAAAAGTCTTCCCGACTGCAAACTACACTCCCCAAAGTCTTCGGTGAGACTGCCATCCATCGGAGCAACAAGTAACTCCTTGGCCGATAATATAAGTCACCCCGATAACCTTCAAAACATCCCTTCGTCGGTGTGATCCACGCCGATAACATCACATCGGCCAAACATCTCACATCGGCAGCTCCCAAAAAACCTTCGCCGATAGACAACTGTCTCGCCGAACGCTACTCCATACTCCGCTGTCGGTGTGACCAACACCATCGGCCAACCCGAAAGTCTCCCCACCGATACGCCAAATCACACTGAAGACCACCATCAACTCCATCATCGGCTAGAGAAAAAGTATGCTACAGCTATGTCTCCCGATCGGCAAGAAAAACATCATCGGCCAAGCATCTCAAAGTCGACCCGATACTCAATCTCACTCCGATGGCACTCCCCATCGGGGTGACTTCCCTCCATCGGCAAACTGCAAAAGACCTTCGCCGATATGATAAATCTCGCCGATGAACACTTGACTCACCCCCCATCGGCATGACCAACGCCGTCGGTGGAACCATAAACTTCCCAGCTGATGAAGAATGTTACGCCGATGCCTACAAATAAAACACATCCTCCGTCGGTGAGACTCTTAACTGTCGGCACAACACTTGCCCGTTCACCCAACCACACAGGTCACCCCGATGCCAAACACCAAGCCAACCTGATCGCCAAGAAGCCTATGAGGTCACACCGATGGGCAAGAAAACATAGGGTTTAAATGAAGAAACCCTCCAACAAGCAAGCTCAATCTCCAGGCCAAAATGAGCACCAACACTGGCTCCGAATGGGGACGTGCAGGTGAAAACCTGCAGCGAGAACCAGATCTCCAGGCAGACCAGGCAAAAAATCAAAAAGCACGAACTGCACAAGACATTTACACTATATACATGTTTTTACAAATGTGCACAACAACAAGTCATCTATGCAAAATAGAACTTAAGGAATTGGCCATGCACAGGCAATTCCAGAACTTCACCATCTAGGGCCTGGAGGAAATAAGAATCCTCCCCATGAGCACTGCAAATCTGATATGGGCCCATCCATAAGGGTTCAAATTTACCATGTTTACCCTTTTCTTGACCTTTCACATTCCATATGAGCACCAGATCATTAACCTGAAACTTCCTTTTTGTAGTTCTCCTGTCAAACTGATATTTCACATCTTGTTGTCTCTTGAGATTAATCTGGTGGGCTTTCCTTCTGTTTTCATCCAGTGCAACCTGCTGGTTCACTCTTTCTGTCATGGAATCTTCAATCTCCTCATCATTTTCTTGGATGAATTTGTAAACTGGTAGGAGATTGTTCATGGGCAATCTGGCTAATGCACCATATACTAGCTCAAAGGGTGACATTCCAATAGCCTTTTTTACTGTCACTCTGTCAGCCCATATTGCTAACTTTAATTTTGAGTCCCAAGCTCTCTTGTTCTTGTCCAGTATCCTCTTGATAATTTTCATGATGCTTTTATTGCTTGATTCTGCTTGACCATTCCCTTGTGGGTGATATGGTGATGCATATGATAAATTTATCCCATACCTATTGCAAAAATCAACAAATTCACCTGATCTGAAGCACATAGCATTATCAGTGACTATCTTGAATGGTACTCCAAACCTGATGATAATATTTTCTAGCATGAAATCTGTCACCACCTTACTTGTAGCTCTCTTAGTTGGAATGGCCTCAATCCATTTGGTAAAGTAATCAGTTGCCACCAAAATCCAACTGTGTCCCCCACTTGACTTGTTTGCAATTTCCCCTATGAAGTCAATTCCCCATTGCTGAAATGGAGCATCCACAGTTACAGTTCTGAGGGGTAAAGCACCATCATATTTCAATTTTCTTGAGAATCTCTGGCAAGGGTCACACTTCCTTACTAACCTTTGTGCATCTGAAAAGAGAGTGGGCCACCAATATCCTGCCCTGAGAATCTTATGAGCTGTTGTTTGGGCAGTATAATGTCCACCACACAATCCTTTATGCATATCAATCAAAACATTGTTAGCCATATCCTCATCCACACATCTCAGCAGCACACCATCAGGGTTTTTCCAATATATCTCACCTTGAACAATAACATACTTGATTGCATGTAACTTTAAAGTCCTCTTTTGACTGTCACTGAAATGGGAAGGACAATTCAGATTTTGCAAGTAGTAGATAATATCCTTGTACCATTCAGATCCTGATACATTTACACTCTCATTTTGGACTACATTAACTTGGCATGCTTCCAAGTTTGACTGTGCCATCATCTTGGCTAATCCTTGCCCTCTTACCAACTTGGTAATTTGTATTTCTATGTTGAACTCTTGCAGTTTGTTTATCCATCTGCACCTTCTTCCAGTCACCTCCTGCTGAGTGAATATGTCTTTGACTGCTGCATGGGGTACATATGCAATTATATATGATCCTACCAAGTATGGTCTGAAACTTTTGATGGCTCTGACTAGTGCATATGCCTGTTTTTCCATAATATCATACTTCAACTCAGAGGCCTGCAAGGACATACTGAAGAAAGCTATGGGCTGTTCAAAACCATCTTCATTTTTCTGTAGCAAACATGCAGCAACAGTGTGAAAGGAAGCAAATGAAAACAATTGGAATGGCCTAGAAAAATTAGGAGATTTAAGAATAGGGGCCATTTTGATTGCCTCTTTGATACTCTGAAATGATTCAATTGCTTCACTTTCCCAGTGGACAGTTGCATCCTTCTTCATCATCTTGGAAATGTTCCTTGTGGTTTCTGCAAAGTTGGGAACAAATCTCCTAACAAAATTTATCTGTCCAAAGAAGGACTGAACTCTTTTTACATTTTTTGGCATTTGAATTCTGTCAATAGCAGCCACTCTCTCTAGATCTATCCTGACTCCATCCTTGGAAACAATATGTCCCAGGAGCTTTCCTTCAACTACCCCAAAGGCACACTTCTTTGGATTTAAAGACCATACTCCAGTGCTCTTATGAAAATCTGCTCCAGATGCAAACAATGCTGCTCTTCTTTCTTTGAGTAAGCAGTCAAGTCATCTTGATACACAGCCAGGATTGAATCAATCAACCCTGCAAAAGCAACATCCATCGCTCTTTGAAATGTAGCACCTGCATTGGTTAGTCCGAAGGGCATTCTAACATACACATAAGTTCCCCATGGGGTGGTGAAGGTAGTCTTATACTGTTCTGATTCCTTCACCTTCACCTGATTATAACCTAAAAATCCGTCCATCATGGATAAGAGTTCACAACCAGTCACTCTCTGCAACATAGCTTCCATATTAGGCAGTGGATAGTTATCCTTTAAAGAGGATACATTTAAGTTCCTGAAGTCAACACACAGCCTAATATCACCATTCTTTTTTCTAACTGGGACAAGGTTAGACACCCAAGTTGAATGTCTGATTGGCAGAATTATTCCAGCTTCCCTCAGCCTTTTGAGTTCTTCTTGCATCTTTGGAGCCAAGGTAGGATTAATAAGTCTTTGCCTTTGTCTGAATGGCTTAGCTCCAGGCTTCAATGGGATCTCATGCTGGAATAAATCTTCCCTGTAGGCTTTTAGGTCCTCATATGACCAAGCAAAAACATGTTTGTACCTTTTCAGTAATGCAATCAGCATACTCCTGATGTGTGGTTTGAGTTGTTTACCAATATATACTTTCTTAGGGGTCTGAGATGTCCCCAGATTTATCTCTTCTAAATCTTCCTTACTTGTGGGAGATGTCTTTGTGACCAATTTGTCTCTACTGTCAAAAGCTCTTTCCAAAGCTACCAACCCTCTAGGGATTTTATTAGTCTTCAACTGAATTATCTCCTTTCCCACAAGAGTTTCTTTTCCATCTATAGTCTCTACAAAAGCTTGGAAATCAATTTCTTGATTCTCATATTCATCTATGCAGTGCAAAAATTTTAACAAGTCCCTATCATCATTAAACACTTGCCAACTGCATATGTTTTCTGGTACTGCAGGCCTAATTTTAACTTCTACATTTGTAACATCTGACAGAGTGATGTCATCTGGCCTTATTGCAACATTAGCTAAGAAATCAGCCATAACATTCTTTGATCTCTCTACCCAGCCTATTGAAAATGCATCAAATAGTTCAATGGTATCCCAAACAACATGCTTGTATTGTTTCAACCTTTTATTTTTTGAAGCATACCTATCTCTAATTTGGGATACAATCAGCTCAGAATCCCCAAATACTCTTAGCATTTTGATTCCATGTTTGAGAGCAATATTTAGGCCTAAGAGTAAAGCCTCATATTCTGCAATGTTGTTTGTGCAAACAAACCTCAGCAAGAAAGAGAATTTGAGGAGCTTACCAGTTGGAGACAGGAAAATAACTCCAGCTCCAGAGCCTTCTTTTGCACAAGCTCCATCAAAAAACATGGTCCACAAACCTTACTGATCCAATTCTTCAATGCAGACATTTTTCTTCTTATCTTCTCTATCATCTGAGACAACCTTGAAGTTATCACAGTCAGTGTTTACAAAGCATATCTGTTCCTCTGCTTCTTGGTCTTCCACTGTCTTTGATGATCTTTGTTCTCTGATTAGCTTAACATCCCTGCCATTCATTGGAATCATGGCATATGACAGGTCCAGCTGCATACTTCCACCAATTAGTGCTGCCCATCTTCTTGACAACAACATACCATACTGTGGCTTGATGTCAACCACTGTTATATTCATTTTATATCTCTTTTCAGGAAATGCTACCAGTTTGAAATCTACATCCTTCATGATTCCGATAACCGGTACCTCTCTGGCATCCACAGCATAACATTTTCCACATGCCTTGTCAATTTTCAATCCAACTTGTTGCATGATGGCCAAAGGCATGACATTTGTAGATGCTCCAGAGTCAAGCATACAATTTCTGATTATTTTTCCATTTATAACCAGGGATACATAAAATGGTTCCACTTGTGAAGGACACTTTGTCATAGTCACTCCTAAATAAACCTCAGGAGCCTCATCTTCTTCATTACATATGACATGTTTCTCACCCTGGGTCTGAGCATTTTGTTTAGCTTGAAAAGGTACCCCTGAAATTAGGGATATTGTCCTATTCTTAATTTCTTCCACTTTCATCAGTTCCATAAGTGGAACAGAGACTTTTACCTGGGAGAGGACTTGAGCTATATCAAATGGAGCATAATTTTGTATAACAGTTGTAGCTTGCTCCACAATCTTATTCTTATCCTGAACTGATTTAGCTTTTACTTTCATAGTTCCCTGATCATCATTCTTGTCTTGGGAACCTTTACCTTGATCTTCAGCCTAAGGGATTCTAATTTCTGGTCCTTGAGATTCATGACCTGTTCTATGTCTAAAATTCTATTTATTATTACCCCACTGCCTTTTTTGTGATTCAATTCCTTTATGACCATGCACTGGCTGACCTGCAGAAATATCTTCCGACTGATATGGGCTGCTTACTTGATTTTTACCTCTGAGTTTGTAGTTGCTCTTGACTTGAGCAACTGCTGCAGCTGTGAAGGCCCTAATTTCCTCATCAGAAGGTCGTTGTAAGTTACTCAAAAAATTATGTGAGTTCTGAGCATAGGCATAGTTAACTTCATCATCTTCATCATATGGGAACTGTTGCCAGCCTTGAGTTTCATCATTTGTACTCTCATCAGCATCATAAAGAGTGTATCCATTGCTTATGGACATCATATTTACATCATCATCTTGCACATAATGTGGCTCATTGCATTCATTACAAGATGTAGTATTATCACACAAGGACTGAGCAATCATACACTGTGACTGTGAATGTGGCATCTGACAAATTATACACCATGGAGCATCATCAACAATATTTACAGCTTTCTTTAGAGGATCAGGAGTTTCTTTGACTTGTTGAGCTCTTTGATTTGTGTTGTTACATGGGAATATAGGTTTACCATCATGCCAATTGGTATTATAAGGCATATCATGCAATGATGGCCTCTTTTCCTGCCTTTGATAGACTTGCCTATCAGGACCTATCCCTTTTTCACTTCTAGCTAATCTATAGCTTAGGTCCTTAACAACATTTGCCAATTTGTCTATCTTATCTTCAGGAGCAGATGTATTACCTTGAGTGTTCTGAGGCTTGTTTGGATTCTGCAGAATTTTCACATCATCCCTTCTGTTAGTCTTGCCTCTTCAAACCTTTCACTAGGGTCTAGAAATGGGCGTTCTTGGAACACCTCTGACCTCATTCTCATGTTACCACCCTATTGCCTCTCATATGCACCCTGAATATCAGCTTCTGCATTTGAAAAATAAGGTATTGTCTTGTCTGAAGACCTTGGATTATCTTGCATATCATCATTTTTTCTGGGGGAACCCTCACGACTGACTGAGATAGCTCCCTTTCTTCTGTACATCATTCTTCTTGTTACTGGTA
The DNA here is from genome assembly GCA_027924645.1 of Cunninghamia lanceolata. Lineage (NCBI taxonomy): Eukaryota > Viridiplantae > Streptophyta > Pinopsida > Cupressales > Cupressaceae > Cunninghamia > Cunninghamia lanceolata. The sequence continues at coordinate 1,466,687 of BSBN01000912.1, forward strand.
ACTCTTCAAATAAAGGATTTTGTTGGGATCTTCTCCCCTGCATATAAATTTTACTTTGACAGGTTGGGAGATTACTTCGGAGTCGCCACCTATTACTAGGAACTGTTTTCTTTTATAAATCAGGGTTCTTGCACAATTCCCCAGCAGGGTCGCCAATTTCTGTTGGTTTTTTCCCAGACTGGATGCTTATTCCCAGATTTCCCTACAAGGTAGCCATCAGTGATCAACAGGATCTCTGGGCCAGGGGCCAACAGTGTAGGAGATAGACTCTATATTTTATCTCCTCTTCTTCTTCAGGCTCTGCAAGACCTAGGGGGTATTCCCTACTCAACATCCATGAGATACAAATACAAGGATTGGGATGCTGTCAGAAAGTAGATAAGTCCTTCTGTAAGTAGACCAAAACTGAAAGATAAGAGCAAAGGGGCTAGCTTTGGGCCTATTTGCAGTTGTAGACAGAGGACTGAGGATCCTAAAACTAATTCTAATGTCCTAATGGTTGTTTTAGAGTTTGATTATGATTTTGAGTTTTGATGCAAAGCTGGACATGGTTGTAACACAAACACAAAGCAAGATTGGTGCCTATCCAGGGCCTAGAGTCAGTAGACATACACCTGTGAATGGTCAGCATGAACAGCTAAAACTAGATTTCAGGGGGATATATGTGATACCTGCCTTACAGATATCTCCCAATACAGAGTGTTAAGTTATCTCTACTTATGGCATCACTACTGCAATATACCCTTCCCAATGTTCAACCTGAAAACAATTTAATCTACCCCTTGAGCAGAAGTTAAAAGATCAGACATTCAACATAGGAATTCTATGTTCTAGAGTCTCAAATATTGTCCAAATATCCAGATTCAGAAGAAGAATACATGCAATACTGGAGACAGAATTAACAAAACACATGCTAAGATAGCATTTCTCATATAAGATTAATCATGAAATCAGTGGGTTCATGCCAAAACATACAACAAGAGATACATAAACTCACAGGTTTAGCTATACAGAGCAACCAAAACGAACTGTATTGTGTTACAGAGCCAAAATGTTCAACTTTCAACAACCTAGAAATGAGTAACACTTCTTGCTTATAACAGCCAGGTAGTGTACCATAAGCAATTAATTACATGGCTTTGACAAAAATCCACCAGATACAGTCCTCAGAAGGAATGGCGCTCAGAAAAAAAAAAAAAAATGCAGCAGACAAAGAGGAGCCTCGAGCCAAGCGCCATTATCTGGAGCCTCCACTCAAAAATTGGGCAACTTGACCATTTGTATTCATTGCCCATACCCCTGCACGACCGTCATTGATGGCTCAACCACCCGCATTTCACTTGGAGACCGTCGCTGCATTCAAAAAGGATTTCCCGCCAAAACATGCTTCTTCGCAGGTTCAAAAATAATGCAAGGGGATTAATCCCACATGCACGGTGCCGAGAGCCTTCCATTACCTTATAAGCCTGATCGCATACACATCAAGTGTCGAGCGCTTTTGCCACGCTTGACACACAAGCCCTCACCAAAAGCCCATCGCTAAGACATATGCCATCGGCTCACCCCACAATTCTCCTGCCGATCTCAAAAGTCTTCCCGACCGTAAACTACACTCCCCAAAGTCTTCGGCGAGACTGCCATCCATCGGAGCAACAAGTAACTCCCTGGCCGATAATATAAGTCACCCTGATAACCTTCAAAACATCCCTTCATCAATGTGACCCACGCCGATAACATCACATTGGCCAAACATCTCACATCGGCAGCTCCCAAAAAACCTTCATCGATAGACAACTGTCTCGCCAAACGCTACTCCATACTCTGCTGTCGGTGTGACCAACACCATCGGCCAACCCGAAAGTCTCCCCGCCGATATGCCGAGTCACACCGAAGACCACCATCAACTCCATCATTGGCTAGAGAAAAAGCATGCTACAGCGATGTCTCCCGATCGGCAAGAAAAACATCATCGGCCAAGCATCTCAAAGTCGACCCGATACTCAATCTCACTCCAATGGCACTCCCCATCGGGGTGACTTCCCTCCATCGGCAAACTGCAAAAGACCTTCGCCGATATGCTAAATCTCGCCGATGAACACTTGACTCACCCCCCATCGGCATGACCAACGCCGTCGGTGGAACCATAAACTTCCCAGCCGATGAAGAATGTTACGCCGATGCCTACAAATAAAACACATCCTCCGTCGGCGAGACTCTTAACTGTCGGCACAACACTTGCCCGTTCACCCGACCACACAGGTCACCCTGATGCCAAACACCAAGCCAACCTGATCGCCAAGAAGCCTACGAGGTCACACCGATGGGCAAGAAAACATAGGGTTTAAATGAAGAAACCCTCCAACAAGCAAGCTCAATCTCCAGGCCAAAATGAGCACCAACACTCCTCATCAGTTAGCTCATGCCTTTTCTTCTTAACATCAACTATAAGGGCCACACCCTTTTTCTTCACTCTATTTATTTCCTCATCTACCCAAGCTTGGGTTAATTGTAGAAATCCACCTATAAACTAATCCAGGGAAATATCATCTGGCTATGTTAGATCAGGGGCTAATATGGTGTCATCATACACCTTGTCTTCAGATTCATTAGACATAGTTTTTCCATAATCCTTCTTCAGCTGTGCTAGCACTAGGATGCAGTCAAAAGTCCTTATTTGGTTCAAGGTGAGCCTCTGGTATTTTCTTCTTCTCACCTTAGCTTCATCCTCACAATTAGTCTAGAAATCCTTCAGATGCTTCTGATGAATAGGGTTTCCCACTATTTTCTACATCCTGCCATGGGGGTCATAAGATCTAGCCAATATAAATGGCTGCAGATACATCAGCTTCACACCTCCCATGACATGTTTTATGCTCTCTGAATCTGAGCACATATACCAGCCCATAGACACTAGAAATAATATGGGAGGTATCTTCTTTTGTTCTTTGTATGCTGTAACTATGGTAGATACTTGCTTGAGAAACTCTATCATGACAACCCCATTAGTAGGGTATCTTGGTAGCATAAGGGGTTGTCCTTCAAATCCCTCTATTCTTATATATGAGAAGGTGGCAAACTGGATGAACCAGGCACCATGTCTGTAAACAACTTCTTGAACATCCATGCTCAGTCTCTTGGTTCTATCTTTCTCCATGGTTCTGACTAGATGTATAGAAAATGCATCATTTACCAATTGGTAATCCAGGAGATAGTTCTTTCTCTATAGCTGATGATAGTGATCCCATGTGTGGGCATCATCTACATCACTACCAGCTTTACCCACTGTAGTCAAGGCATCAAAGGTCCCCTTGTAAGCACATGAGTACACAACATATGAGGTCATATGAAACATGCATGCCTGACCTCCCAGGTTCCTCATCCCTTCATCTAGTGCATCGCTAATGACCTTGGCCCATAATGGCTTATTATCTGTGTATAGGACTATCTGGATGATTCCAAACATCCAATTCTCAAATTTCCTTCATGAAGCTTGCCTGTCATCCTGCTTAGCAGGGCAATCATGTACTATTACTCATCATCAAAATCAAATTTGTACAAGTGTACAGGCAATTTAGCTGAGGTAGTGTAGGTGCTGCTCTTTGACCTCCACTAATACATCCTCTTCCTTGCACTCTTCTTATTGTTGTTGTATTTTGTGTCCAACTTACATAGATCCACACTGACCACCCTCTTTCCAATTGCTAGATTAAAAGTAGAGGTGATGCCCTTAATTGAAAAGTTGGCATATACTCTTCCATGCTTCTCCACTTGCCTAGTCTCAGCGTTATAGTTCCTGGAACATTCCACTACCAGCTCTGGGGTGTCCATGGCATATGGAAATCTGGCTACATGCCACATTCCTAAAACATATATTGCATCTAGAAGGGTATTGTCTTTATGATGATCTATTCTTGTTGACCATACCACCAGGTATGTATCTCCTTGGTGAGTGTCACCAATGATGCCATACTTATATTGTACCCCTTCGGGCTGAACAAACACAAGCTTAAGAAATTCTGAATCAGACATATTCTGTCTAAGATCTGCCATGGACTCTTGAAATAAACATGATCTGTCTTGCTTTACAATATCTATATGCATTCATACAAACACTATGTATCTCTATGACATCATGCATACTCTATTCATTATTCTTTACTTCATCATGATATGCATATTTACATATTCAAACCACAAGAAAGACCATACAAGTACCTAAACATTAAGAAAATGACAACAGGAGGGTTTTCAATTACTTACTTGATAATGCTTTCCTCCTGGGTTATATGGGTAATTACAGAAAAAGGCTGCAAATGTTGAGGATCACCCATTTTGTTACGCTGGAAGATCTAGTCCATTCACATGTAGCTGTATGAGGGTTTGACTTCTCTGCTCTATAATTTCTCAATTTTTCGTAAGGTAAAACACAATAACCTTGGAAAGTTACCTTTAAATGCATCTGTAGGGCAAATTAGGGTGAAACTACATTGGAGATGGTTAAATCTGTCGATGTTCTGTAGAGGATTCATGGATGATGCCAAGTGTTGGATTTGTATTCACAATCGGTGGGAATCTATTTACTGCATTTAAGTGCATTTAATGTCAGTAATCAAGAGGGGGTGATTTTTGAAAGATCAAGGGATATCCAAAATATGACCCCCCGCCTTTGAGCGGCAAAACTAATGCAAAAGAATCGGGCGATGTAGTCAATGCTGACCACATGTATATCAGGTCATGAAACTAAGATCAAGGGATGTTCAAAATATAACCCCACAAAGAAAATGACCCCCTTGGGAAAATGATCAGGGTGATGTCATCGTGTCAGCAACCTTGTTTAAGCATTGTGTTGTAATGATGTCACCGTCATGTTATTTAATATGGTAGGCATCAGATATATACCTCCGTGAGGTAAAATGAAATGATGAAGTCATTAATAGGGTGATTTCATTCATTCATTGGGTTTAGATGACATCACCGTCATATTAGCATAGGGTGATATTTTGCGAAGAGGGCGATATTTGTAAGATGACGGATATTAAAAATATGACCCCCACAAAATATGTGAAGTCATTTTATGGGCAGATGACAACTATCACATAAAATTGACATCCGCACTTTGCAGATCAAGTGATTATCGAGTGATAATGCAATATCAGGGTGATCTTATATAATATGACTGATGTTTGAAATATGACCCCCCTCCTCAAAATATCAAGTTTGACCGAAACTTTGACTCAACATAACTTTCTCCCTTTAGAGAATTTCAGGGTGATCCAAAAGGCAAACCTGCTTGGAATTTTGTACACTTTCCAACCATGAGGTTAATAATGTGAAATAATGAATTTGACAACTAGCCTCATCATGGTGACCTATCTACCCTCTTGTAGGGTTACCTGCATGACTTAATTTTCCCAGACCACCCAAAGCAGAAAAAAAATAAGCTAAAGCAGTAAAAAAAAGTTGGGTCCCTATTTTGTCAAGTTAAAATGGGGCATGTTGTGTAACCACACAACACAAACATACGGTGGGATCTACCCACATCACCAACTGTCTACTCTGAACCTCTTGCATGAGGCTGTCCCCCTGCCATGAAGCCTTGTGGGCACTCTTTGGCCAAATGTCCTACCCCACCACATACATAGCATGGGTCCCTAGCCTGTACCTACCTAGTTTGAGTCCTACTACTCTACTGCTATCCAGTCCATATTGTGGACCCCTGAGAATCCCTGTAAGACTGTTGTGCTCTCGTGGGTCCCGCAGGTGGTCCCTGTTGTCTCTGATCTCTACACGGGCCCTACTACTACCAACCTTGATTTTGTCCTCCTTATGCCCTCTGCTGGGGTCTAGACCTCTGCTGATACTACTGCTACTGCTGCTGTGGAGGCCTAGGAGGTAAAGATGGAGAACTAAATCCTCCTCTCTATGGTGGTGGTCTACAAAAATTCTGTTGCTACTAATTACGATCCTGAAATTCAGGGTGTGAACTCTCACCTCATCCTTGGATCTCCTCTGCTATATATGCCTTCTCAATAGCCTCACTCAAGGTCTGGGGGTCTGCCATATGCAAAGGCCCTAATATCCCATGATTAAAACCTCTGATAAACTTGTGAACTAGAAGTTTTTCATCATGGAGATACTCCACATAACGTGACAACTCTATGAACCCGCCCTCATACTTTGCTATTGTAGATCCTCACTGCTGTAAATCATGGAGCTCGTCGATACAACGCTACCTATAGTGGTCTGATAGATATTGCGCATTAAAGTGCTCAATGAATGTGTCCCATGAAAGTGTATCCAAAGATAAGTGGTGCTTGCACTCCTCAGTACACCACCAAGTCACTACTATGTCTCTCAACAGGTGAACCGCCACGTGTGCCTTCGTATTTCCCTCGTAAGGATGCAACGCAAAGCACCTGTCTAAACTGATAAGCTAAGCCTCCTCCTCCACTCCCTCTATGGTACGTACAAAGGTAGGTGGATTTAGCCTCAACAAATCTCTGATGGGGTCCCCACGGTCTCTGTGTCCTCAGATAGGCTCATCCACACCATAACCATAAGGCCCATGTAAAACTTGCTCTACTCTCACCATCTCCTTTCACCTAGCATGATGTGGAGGGCTCCTTCTATGAGCTCTATAAGCCAAACCAACCTCCTCCGCTATCGTATCAGGTATCTCAACATAAGGGTCTATAGGTGGTGCCACTCACGGCTCGATGCAGGGCTTTACACGTGGCTCCTCTCATGGATCAACGTAGGGCTCCACACATGGCTCGATACGCAGATCAACTGTGGCTGGTGATAACCTATCTAGCATTGCCTATGATGCCTATAAGATCTGAGGTCCTATATCAGGTGCGGGTGGTGCCTGTGGTGCCTGCGGTGTTGACGGTCCCTAACCCTTACTCGATGAGTCGCTATGCACCTCTACGGATGTAGTGTGGCATGCACGTGCTCACCTCATTCTAGGTGGCATCCTACAAGAACAAGGTAGTCATGAATCAAATGAATTTAAGGAATAAGTAACGTGCCCAAACAAGCCCAGTGTTTAAACTTAGGCTCTGATACCAAATGTCATGCCCACATTTCCCATGCGGTCACAACATGCAACACATGTGTCATGTCCACATTTGTCATGTGGTCATGACACAAAATATCAAAAAAATATCAAAATTAAATTAACCAAAACAATTAATTAATTAATTAATCTCAAAATAATATAGACCAACTAATAATAATAATTCAAACAATTAAATTTACTAATAAAGTAAATTATAATTCCTAAAAGATAGGGGTCTTAAGTGTAGTAATTTCACCTTCTTTCCTTGTTCCCTCTAGATTTAAAATTAAAATTAAAGTTAAAACAAAATATAAAAGTCACCCAATTAATAGGATGTAAGAAAAATAATTCTCACTATTAATTAAACTATAAAAGAAAACCCATATAAATCTCCCCCCCTTATCCCCTCATTAAATTAAAAAAAAAATCAAAGAGGAAAGAAAAAAAGAAAGAAAAGCAAGAATAAATCCGTGCACCAAAAATAGGGAAAAAGACAATTAAAAGAAATAAAACTTCCAAAAAGAAAGCCCTAAAAAAACTCAAATTTTTTTTATTATTTTCACAAAAAGAAACCTAACCCTACACATATTCATTTCTATCTTGTTTTCTCTTCTCTATTTTTCTCATTCTTTTCTTCTCTCTCTTTGTTTTTTTTTTTTGAAGTTGTTTTGAAGAGAGGGGCAGCCATGGATGGATTCTCCACAGAGGTATATATAATTTGTATATACATTTTTTGTGTTAAAGTCTTTCTTTTTCATATATATATATATATATATATATACACATTCTGGAAGAAAAACCAAAGATATATATATATATATATATATCACATTTAAATGCCACAGAGATATAGAGGGCTGAACGGCCAGGAGAGAGAGATGGCAGACTGTTTAGTAATGGAGGCCGTGCCACCGAAGCAACTCTTTGTTTTTTGTTTTTTTTGTTGAAAGCTGTAGTTTGAATGGTGGTATTGGAGGCAAATGAGGGTGGGGAGGGGACCCAACTTCCACCCACACAATCCCCACCCCCATATATTACAAAAAGCAATGGGGGCAGCAGCAGATCTGCCGTCGTCCCCCCCCCTTCTTGTGGTAAAACCCTTACTACCATACAACTTACAATATAAAAAACAATGCCAAATACTATATGTTGTTTAATCCTTATTTTCAGTTGAAACTTTATTTCCAAAATCCAATACAATATTTTCTTTATATATATGCTCAGGTGGATACATAGTTTTCTTTTCTCAGTATCACTAGTATTACCAGCAAAAATAAAAAAAAATTATATATATATATAATCATACACGTACATATGTTAAAAAGAAAAACACAGATTCAAGTGATACTATATGCATTTTTCCAGCAACAAGAAATATATATATATATATATATATATATATATATATATATATATCTTTTTTCTATGTAAAATTTATATGTCTTTTTATTTTTAAACAACTACCAAGAGAGTAAATATATTTTCTTTCTCATCTATGCAATTAAGTAAAAACAAATTTAGATAAAGAAACTAACACAATCTCTATTTTTTTTTTTTTTTTTTGAAAGGAAAGGTAAACAACATAGATATTTTTTTTTAAATGAAACAATGCATTAAATATCTTTTTTTTTTAATATAAAAACAACAAGAATACATTTATAAATTTTTCTTTGGATCAACATACAATAATAAACAACAAGTAACTCAACATATAGTTTTCATTCATTTAACAAATTTTATAGCTCATAAATAAAAACCAGCCACTATATTAATTTTTTTTAAAAGTATTTATAAATGAGAACTAGGAGAATGTATATCTTTGACATCAATCCATCAAGAAACTAACTACATTTTTCTTACAACTTCAAGTAGTTTGCATAGACACAAAATGAATCCTTTATTTTTACAAAACAAGAGAGAAACTAACTTCTCTCTTTACCACAAAACAAATGCAAATAGGCCAAACTTGACCATAGCTCTCTCAAGAGCCAAAAAAATTAAAACTCCAAGTTATTAAGTCTTTTTCTTCCACACTCCATAGCTTCAAATAACCTGCAATATGACACACATGGAAAGGGGGGAAAAGCCACTAAAGAATGGTGCAGGAGCACCCCTTCAAAATAAAGCATAAGTCTAATTATAGTATGTTTTGACTTTGTGATGTAATAAGGTCCATTGGACCAATGCGTATGTTTTAAGTCAATCTAGGATTATGTGTAGACTGTTATAGTTTGTTATGCTAGCTGTCTTAGCTATCTTCTCCCGGCCGCTGGGAATGGATCTGTACTACTCTTGAGGAGTAGCTATATATGTTCTAGATCAGCTTGTTTGAGGGATCTCGATAATTGCATAGGAGACATTGTGTTTAGAGTTTGGACAGAGTATTGTGATTCAGTGGGATTGTGAAATCAAACAATTGTATGCATTTCTAATATTAAGAATAAGAAGATCTCGTTGGTTTCATTTAATTGGTTTCCGATCCACTCGTGTATTGATTTTCTTGTTTGTAGGTGAAATGAATTCATTCACCCATTCCACCAGTTGATTCTCTGAATTGGTGGAATGGCCATGTACAGTAGTCTAGTTTTCCTTTCTGTTATTTCATTTTTGCATTTCATGTCTGTGGGATCGAATTATTGCATGCAGTGATTTATCCTAGCATCCTCATGTGCTAGGGTTTGGAGGATAAATTCTAAGTTAAAATTGCCCAGGAAACAGATCAGCCCGATATTAGCATTTTCTGCATGAAATTTGTGAAGTTTCATGGGTATTGGTCAAAATATACATTTGACGTATATACAGTGTTTGTATGCGAACAAACATTTCCTGTGTATATTATTTTTGTAGCTGAGAATCAAGTTGTGTGTATCTGTCATTTGCATATCGATGTTGTATGTTGGGACATATAAGCAGTCGGAGGCACATTTAATACAGACAAAGAAGTCAACGACGGAGTCAAAGATACATTCGCCAAAATAGGTGGGAGATGTATCTTTTGTTTGCATATCGGGTTTGTACATTCTAAATGTACATTGAAGAGATACCTTCAAGATATACAAAGACTGTGTATATCGCTGGGGGGCATCAGGCAATACAAGTTCTGTGTATATGCCTTTTGTATGCAGTTCGTGTATATATTGCATTTGTTGAGAGATACAAGTTTTGAGTATCTGTCATATGTATGTCACTGATAATTGTATGTTGTGAAGATGCATTTCAAATGATACAAAGGTATATCGACTGAATAGGTAAAGAAGACCGGGGATAGCAAGTCAAATTATGTATATGCTAAATCAAAGGCATATCGGCAAGAGTGATGCTGTCGGGGTAACAAATTTGGAGTTTGCGATAGAATGTGGTCTGACCGACGAAGGCAGGTGTAAAGCATATCAGAGTGGCTAACGATGTTGGTAGGAGATTTAAGGAGATTGCTGATAGTGGAAACTCACACCAACAAGCACAAAGGGAAGTCATCGGGGTAAGTTAGTGCATCAAAAGATAGATCGAAGGCTACACCGATGGTGTTAGTCTGAGCAATGGGAGTCTATGAAGTCAAAGGTGACATCGGTCAAACTTATACTATCGGCCGATAAAGATTTAGACTCACCAATAGAGGGTGGTCTTGCTGATGGTAAAGTGAATACATAATTTGGTAAGAAAATAGGGATATCTCACCGATAGGAAATAGTAATAGCTATTTTGTGGGTTTTAATGGGTTTTTTCACCCTGGTTATAAGCTTTTACTGTGTGGCTCTGCGTCAAAGTGGTATCAGAGCAAAGGTTGAATCTTCTAGGAGGATAAGAAGATAGTAAGATGTCGGATGAAGAAGGAACATCAGAGTTCCTGGCAAAGATGACCAATGCTGAGTTGGCAGTTCTGGTAAAGAAGCAAATTTCAGAGAGCATTGCTGTGAAGGCTCAGAATCAGGCATTGAAAGTTGAGTTGGAGAAGTTGAGGGATAGAGTAGGTTCTGGTAAAGAAGAAGATAGGGAAGAAGAGGAGATCCCTAGGCAGGAAGAGGTAGATGTTCTTAAAGACCAGAGACCCTTGATTAATGCCCTCAAATCCATGGAGAGGAAAGCCATGGATGTGAAACTAGATTTGCCAGTGTTTACAGGAAAGATGGATCCTGATTCAGTGATGGAGTGGATAGACTCCCTAAACAATTTCTTTGAGACAGAGGAGATACCAGAACACTAGAGGGTAAAGATAGCCCAATAAAAGATGAAAGAGGCTGCATTAACTTGGTGGAATTTTGTTCAAGATGATAGAGTACAAGAAGGAAAGCGCAGAGTTGCTACATGGAAGAAGATGATGGCTTTAGTGAAGGAAGCCTATGTTCCATTGGATTATAGCATCTAATTGCATAAGAGGAAACAAAATTTGAAATAGAAGGAGCTAGATGTCAGCTCATATACAGAAGAGTTCATGAAGCTTTGTGTCAAGACAAGGTGAAAGAGAATGAGGAAGAAAATGTAGCCAGATACCTTAATGGATTGAGGTTCAACATTCAGGAAGATTTAAATCTGCATAACCCAGATACAGTCCAGAAATGTTTTTAGTTGGCATTGAAAGTGGAAGAGAAGTTAAAGAGAAGACAAGAACAGAACAATAGAGGAAGAGGAAAACAACAAAGAGGTGGAAGAGGTCCTTTCAGAGGCAGAGGACATGGATTTGGATATCAAGGAGAATCTAGCCATGACAACAGCAAAGGAGATAATAGTCAAAACCAAAGAGGAAGTTACATTCAGCAAGGAAACTTTAGAGGCAGAAGAACTTTCAGAGGAAGATCCTAGGGCAAAGGATCTATCAGATGTTATAACTGCAATAAAGAAGGCCATATAGCCAGTAGATGTCCAGAAAAGGCAACAAGTTCAGCAAGAGAAAGGAGAACGAATCTGATCCAAGAACCTAATAACCAAAGTGCAACAAGCTCAAATTCTTTTCAAAGTGTGAATGCTCTTGACAACTATGGATATCCAGAGAGTGGAGAATCTCTGATGATGAGAAGAACAATGACCACCATGAAGGTACCTGACAAAAAACCCCCACAAAGTAGGTCTCTTTTCAGAACTACATGCAAGGCAGGAGGTAAGGCATGTAAAGTTTTAATTGATTCAGGTTCTACTAAAAATTTTGTGTCTGATGAAATGGTAACAAAGTTAAAGCTTAGAAGATTACCTCACCCATCCCCATATAAGGTCCCATGGCTTACCCAAGGTCAGTAAACAGTTGTAGAAGAACAGGCTTGGGTAGAATTTCAGATTGGAGCATATAGAGACAAGTTATTGTTTAAGATCACCAAGATGGATGCTTGCCATCTTTTATTTGGAAGATCATGGTAGTATGACTTGAAGGCACAACATAATGGTGTTAGGAACACCTATACAATCACTAAAGATGGTATGGTGACAGAGTTGATCCCAAGGACAAAGGAGGAGAAATCAAAAGGAAAAGAGGTGAAGGTAATGTTGATGGAAGGAAAATAATTCATAAAAGAAGTAGCAATAGAAGGTGCTGTTGCATATGCCCTAATTCTATGTCTCACAGTGAATAAAGAACAGCAGCAAGAAGTCAAGAAAGAGAAGAAGCAGAGGTTTATAGACCCAGCTGTCCAAGAGCTATTGGATAAATATAAAGGCATCATCTCTAATGGAATGCCAAGATCCTTACCACCTGTAAGGGATATCAGCTATTGCATAGATCTAATTCTGGGATCTACACTTCCAAACAAAGTAGCATATAAGCTAACTCCAGAACAAAATGCAGAAGTAGCAAGACAAATTAAGGAATTGTTAGACATAGGTCTGATTGGCAAAAGTTTAAGCCCATGTGTAGTACCAGCTGTACTAGCACCAAAGAAAGAAGGCACTTGGAGGCTTTGCACAAATTCCAGGGCTATTAATAAGATCACAATCAGGTATAGGTTTCCAATACCTATGATAGAGGATTTACTTGACTGTTTGGGAGGTGCTAAGTATTTTATAAAAATAGATTTGAAGAGTGGTTATCATCATATCAGAATTAGGCCAGGAGATGAATGGAAAATAACATTCAAAACAAATGAAGGGTTATATGAGTGGAAAGTTACGCCTTTTGTTTTATCTAATGCACCTAGTACTTTTATGAGACTGATGAATGAGGTTTTAAGAGAATTCATGGGAAAGTTTGTCATAGTCTATCTAGATGACATTCTAATTTTTAGTAACACAAAGGAAGAACATCTCAGGCATATAGATTTGGTTCTCAAGAGGTTACATGAAGAACAACTAATGATAAATTTGGACAAGTGTTTGTTCATGCAGGAGGAGATCACATGTTTAGGTTTTGTCATTTCACAAGGCAAGTTGCAAATGGATAAGGAGAAGGTGAGTGCCATATTATCTTGGCCAACTCCTAGGACCATGAATGATGTCAAAAGTTTCCATGGGTTAGCAACCTTCTACAAAAAGTTTATAAGAGGGTTTAGTCATATTTGTGCACCCATGCTTGATACCATAAAAGAAGGCCAGAAGTGTAGATTTGCTTGGACTAAGGAAGCAGATGATTCCTTTGAAACATTGAAGGAGAAGGTGGCATAGTAGCCAGTCCTTGCACTTCCAGATTTTACCAAAATTTTTTAGGTCAAATGTGATGCAAGTCACATGGCAATTGGAGCAGTACTCAGCCAAGAAGGTAGGTCAATTGCATTTTTCAGTGAGAAGCTCAATGATGCCAAAAAGAGGTATTCATCATATGATTTGGAAATGTATGCTCTAGTCCAGTCACTCAAGAAATGAAGGCATTACTTGATGCCAAAAGAATTCATAGTATTCACAAATAATCAGGCTTTGATTTTCCTAAATAGCTAGGAAAAATTGAATCACAGACATATGAAATGGGTAGAAACTCTACAAGCTTTCACTTTCACATTGAAGCATAAGAAAGGAATCAAGAATAAGGTAGCAGATGCCTTGAGTAGGAGAGCTCTAACAGTCAACCAGATTCAGTTGGAAAGTGTTGGCATTGATTCATTGAAGACCATGTATGATGATGATGAAGATTTTGGAGAGATATATCAGGTATGTACTTCTTTTGGAGATAAATATCATGCTAAATTCTCTGAATTCTTGATCCAAGATAGATTGATGTTCAAAGGTGGACAGTTGTGTATTCCAAGGTGTTCTATGAGGTTGAACATCATTAAAGAGAAACATAGTGGAGCTATGGTAGGACATTTTGGTTTGGATAAGACTCTTGATCTTGTCAGAAGACATTATTATTGGCCAAAACTACAGACAGATGTCCAAAAATTTGTGGAGACATGTGCGATATGCCAGAAAGCAAAAGGTAGATCAACCAATGCAAGTTTATATCAACCATTACCCATTCCCTCAAGACCATGGGAAAGCATAAGTATGGATTTTATCTTGGGTTTACCAAGGACAAGGAGAGGCTTTGACAATATTTTTGTTGTAGTGGACAGGTTCAGCAAAATGGCACATTTCTTACCATGCAAAACCACTGCTGATGCTTCATATATTGTAGATCTATTTTTCAAAGAAATAGTAAGAATACATGGATTGGCATTAAACATTGTGTCAGATAGAGATGTGAAATTCATTGGTCATTTTTGGAGGACTCTTTGGAAGAAGCTAGGCACAAATTTGTCTTTTTCATCCGCCTATCATCCTCAAATGGATGGACAGACAAAAGTAGTAAATCATTCCTTAGGGAATTTGCTTAGATGTTTTACAAGATAGCATGGAGACAAGTGGGATAATATCCTATCACAGGCAGAATTTTCCATAATGATACTGTCAATAGGAGTATAGGGAAATCACCTTTTGAAATAGTGTATGGGATACATCCACGAGGTATATTGGAGCTGAGAGATCTACCTACAGGAGATTCAGTTAGTGCAGATGGTGAAGCTTTTGTAGAAGCCATAAAAGAGGTACATGATCAGGTCAAAAACCAACTCCAACAAACTACCTTGAAGTATAAGGAGTATGCTAATAAAAAGAAGAAAGATGTCCAGTTTGATGTTGGAGATTTGGTATGGGTTCATTTGAAAAAGGAAAGACTTCCTAAAGGTAAATATACTAAACTCATGTAGAGGAAGATTGGACCATGTCAGATTTTGAAAAAGTGTGGACAGAATGCTTATGAGATCCAACTTCCTCCAGATCTTGGATTATCACCTATATACAATGTGTGTGATTTAACTCCATACAAGCATAATCAAGATGAAGAACAAGAACTACTACAGGATACATCAGCTGATGACATTCCAAAACATGATCCACCACAGTTGCAAAAGATTTTAGCCACAAGAGTGATTAAGCAAACTAGGAACAAAGGATATCTGGAATATTTGGTGGCTCGGCAGAGCAAACCTGATTCAGAAGCAGTATGGATGACTGAAGACCAGATCAACCAACACGGTTCAGACCTACATACTCTCATCACAAGTGGACTTGAGATTTCTTCTTCTGGGGAGTATGGTGCAGGAGCACCCCTTCAAAATAAAGGATAAGTCTAATTATAGTATGTTTTGACTTTGTGATGTAATAAGGTCCATTGGACCAATGCGTATGTTTTAAGTCAATCTAGGATTGTGTGTAGACCGTTATAGTTTGTTATGCTAGCTGTCTTAGTTGTCTTCTCCCAGCTGCTTGGAGGTCTCCCAGTTGCTGGGAATCGATCTGTACTACTCTTGAGGAGTAGCTATATATGTTCTAGATCAGCTTGTTTGAGGGATCTAGATAGTTGCATAGGAGACATTGTGTTTAAAGTTTGGACAGAGTATTGTGATTTAGTGGGATTGTGAAATCAAACAATTGTATGCATTTCTGATATTAAGAATAAGAAGATCCCATTGGTTTCATTTAATTGGTTTCTGATCCACCTGTGTATTGATTTTCTTGTTTGCAGGCGAAATGAATTCATTCACCCATTCCACCAGTTGATTCTCTAAATCAGTGGAATGGCCATGTACAGTAGTTTAGTTTTCCTTTCTGTTCTTTTGTTTTTGCATTTCATGTCTGTGGGATTGAATTATTGCATGCAGTGATTTATCCTAGCATCCTCATGTGCTAGGGTTTGGAGGATAAATTCTAAGTTAAAATTGCCCAGGAAATAGATCGGCCCAATCTTAGCATTTTCTGCATGAAATTTGTGAAGTTTCACAAGTATTGGTCAAAATATACATTTGACGTATATACAGTGTTTGTATGTGAACATACATTTCCTGTGTATATAATTTTTGTAGCTAAGAATCAATTTGTGTGTATCCGTCATTTGCATATCGCTATTGTATGTTGGGACATACAAGCAGTCAGAGGTACATTTAATACAGACAAAGAAGTCAATGGCAGAGTCAAAGATACATTCACCAAAATAGGTGGGAGATGTATCTTTTGTTTGCATATCGGGTTTGTACATTCTAAATGTACATTGAAGAGATACCTTCAAGATATACAAAGACTGTGTATATTGCTGGGGGCATTGGGCAATACAAGTTTTGTGTATACGCCTTTTGTATACAGTTTGTGTATATACTGTATTTGTTGAGAGATACAAGTTCTGAGTATCTGTCATATGTATGTCACTGATAATTGTATGTTGTGAAGATGGATTTCGAATGATACAAAGGTATACCATTTGAATAGGTAAAGAAGACCGAGGATAGAAAGTCAAATTATGTATATGCTAAATCAAAGGCATATCAGCAAGAGTGATGCCGTTAGGGTAACAAATTTGGAGTTTACCAATAGAATGTGGTCTAACTAATGAAGGCAGGTGTAAAGCATATCGGAGTGACTAACGGTGTCAGTAGGAGATTTAAGGAGATTACCGATAGTGGAAACTCACACTGACAAGCATGAAGGGAAGTCATTAGGGTAAGTTAGTGCATCGGAAGATAGATTGAAGGCTGCACCAATGGTGTTAGTCTGAGCAATGGGAGTCTATGAAGTCAAAGGTGACATTGGCCAAACTTATACTATCAGCTGATAGAGATTTAGACTCACCAATAGATAGGAAATAGTAATAGCTATTTTGTGGGTTTTAATGGGTTTTTTTGCCCTGGTTATAAGCTTTTACTGTGTGGATCTGCGTCAAAGAACCGCTCTCCTCTCTACTAGAGACTCACTCATGAGTCACCCTCGAGCTTGTAGGTCATCCTCATACAAGGAACACACACACCACTTCACAACCAAACACTCAAACACAAAAGCAAGTAGAACACCCATGGCTTAAACAAAACAAAACTCACCAAAAATGGGTTTAATGGGGTAGGGAAGTGGACATCACTCAACTCAAGAGTGTCATTTCAAATATCTCCCAAAAACTAATTTTTTATAAGGCCTCAAGCCATCACATAAATACTATTTTCCACATAATTTTCTCATGGCTCTCAAGCCATTCAAATACTCATTTTCTCATCTTTCCCTCAAGGCTAAAATACCACAAAAACAAGGATGTGACCTCGAGGAGGTTCACTCCTTCTCCACCCCACACATGTTGAGCATTTTCTCCAAATGGAGAGGCTCTCACAATACCCATACAAAAATTCCCCACAACAACAAATGTAAAACACACACACATAAAGCATCACACATGAAAAGTAAATTCATAAGGAAAGGCCAAAGCCTTGAATCCTACCTTTAATAGCCCAAAAAGAAAGATAGTTGAGAAGAGCCCTTCCAACTCCACCTTCAAATCCTTCTTAAAAATGAGCCTCCAAAAATTCTCTAACTCTCTCTCCAAATTCAAATAAAATTGCAAAATTAAAATCAAATCAACAACCCCCTACCTCTCTTCAAGAGAGATTAAAATAGACTCTTCTCATGAACCTTGAGGAATGGGGAGGTGACACTTGTCACCTCTTCTTTCCTCCACACAACCACTTGCAAGTTTCATGGAATGGGGTGCTGACACATGTCACTAATCCATTCCACCAAGTCTTGCCCCCTACACTTGTGTTCTCTCACACATGTGGGAGAGAAAAGTGGAGCCAAAGAAGGAGTGGGTACTATAAGTGCCCCAATCATCTCCTCCTAGGAAAGCCCACAAAACCCCAAAGTACCCTCACCAATTGTGGGAGAGCCTTGGAGTTGAGTCCTCCACAATCTAGGGGTCTTGAAGAAACCCCCAACCTTGGAAAGAGGAGTGGATGAGGTTGAGTGTTTGACCCAACCTACCACTCCTTCCCATACTTCCATTTTCGTCACTTTACTTGAGGGTGAAGTTTAGGTGACCAAATGAGACTTTAACTAAGGTTAGACAATCTCAAAAGGTCCCTAGACCCTAGGGGTATAACCCAGGGTCACTTTTAACCCATTTTGAGCACCACAGGGTGAGTAAAATCACATAAAAAGAGGTCCTAAAAATAAAAATTCAGAAATAAAATTTAAATGAACATTACACCTTCACAAAACCAAATAAAAATCAAATATAAAAGGGGTAGACCTAACCCAAACAACATCACACAATAACATTACAAAAATTTCATCATGGATGACATAGTTGATCTTGGTTCCTCTTGGAACCAGATCAGCTTACATGGGAATTCACAAAGTGTGTGGGATAATCTCTGATTATCTGTGGCTTAGTTAGAACACCTGCGCACTTAAACAAAAGATTAATCCAACATATATATCATAGCTGAAGCAAAGTAAAACATACACTCACATCATCACATGATCATATAAAACATCATGAAATCACATCATAATTCATAATTTGCATTTCGTTAAACCATCTCAAGATAATCATTACATAATAAATCCATAACAATAATCACATATCTAATATCCCAAATAGTATCATAATGCAAATCATATGTCAGTATCATCATCAGTAATCGAAATCAAACCTAGTCTCATCTAAATCATGCTAAACATAATAAATCAAAGTAAAGCATATAGTCTAATAGTCCTGCATATTAGGATCAACAATCCACAAAAGTCTAAAATATGTCTCCAACAGTAATATAAAGTGATTGAAGCAAGGCAGTGAAAATGTAGGCCTCACAGTAAGGCATCTTCATGTTTTTGGTTGTGAGGCATATGCACATGTGCCTAGGGAGAAATGGTCTAAGTTGGAGAACAAGGCTATTAAATGTATCTTCATTGGCTATGGTGTTGGTGTAAAAGGATACAAGATTTTGGATCTCGTGACTGAAAAAGTGTTGTATAGCAGAAGTGTTATCTTTAGAGAGCTAACACCTTCTTCTGTTGTTCTATAGCCAGAATAGTCAGAAAAGAAAGAAGATGCAGTTTAGTTTCTTTCTACCCCTGAGAAGACTAAACCGACAGACCCTATGAGGCCTGATGATGAAGAGAGCTCTAGCAGCTCTAGAAGTGAAGAAGAAGAAGCAGAACCTCAACATCAGCCATTGAGGAGGTCTACATGAACAAGAAAGCAACCTGATAGGTTTGGTTATTCATTACTTGATTCTAGTTGTGCTTTTGCTTTACTTTCTAACACTGATGAGCCTAGAACTGTGAAAGAGGCTATGGGCATGAAAGATGCAAGTTCTTAGAAGGAGGCCATGGAGGATGAGATGGCTTCTTTGGAAAAGAACAAAACATGGGACTTGGTGCCTTTGCTTGATGGACATAAACCCATTGGTTGCAAATGGTTGTTCAAGAAGAAATTCGGTGCAGATGGCAATGTTGAAAAGTACAAGGCTAGATTAGTTGCGAAAGGGTACTCACAAGTGGAGGGAATTGATTATGGTGAAATTTTCTCTCCCATTGCAAAGCTGACATCAAATAGATTTCTATTATCTCTCGTAGCTACTTATAATTTAGAGATAGAATAGATGGATGTGAAGGTAACTTTCCTTCATGGTGATTTGGAGGAAGAAATCTACATGTCACAGCTAGAGCATTACATAGAGAAAGGTAAAGAAAACTTGCTTTGCAAGATTAAAAAGTCTTTGTATGGTTTGAAGCAGTCTCCTAGGATGTGGTACTTGAATTTTGATGCCTTTGTGTTGTCAATTGGTTATCTGAGATTAAAATCAGATCATTGTGTGTATTATAAGTTTGACAATGATCACATTCTCATTATTGCATTGTATGTTGATGATATGTTGTTGATTGGGAATTGTTACATCCCCAATTTTTGTCTTGCTAAACTTCACTTTTTACTTGGACATAACTAAATTTATTATAATGTTTAGATTGATGACAAGGCAAAAACATGGATTATATTAAATGTCATTTATTGAAATCATAGAAATGATAATGTTATTATCAATTTAATATTTGTATTATGAGATTTGATTTATTAGTTGAATTAATTGAATAATGATGCACTGATCACATATTGTTTGATGACAACTGAAATACGATTCCAGGTTATCAAATGACTCTCAGAGAAAAGAGAGAGATTATCTTTCAAGGAGAGAGATATAGACCTCAGGTTACGAGTGATTTATTTTCCAAACCAAGTTATAAGTGTTTAATGAAAATGTGAACCAAGGTGTCGTAAGAGGTAAGATTTGTCTTGTTAGTTTACTTCTGAACTTAATCGATAGGTAGTTGATATTGTTTTCAAATCTTTCTAAGTCATATTAAGTCATCTTAGTCGTTAATGATTTATAACTATTTACGTTTAACGTAAATATTATGACATTATTGTCATAAAATGATTGTCTTATTACTATTATTAAAATATTTGACATGTTATAAATGATTCTTAAATGTTAAGACATTTTCGTCAAGGTTATTAATATGTGATTATTGTCGATGGATTATGATGGGGAGACAAGCTCAACCCAATCACGATATCCATATCCCATGGTTTAATAATATCTTATTATTGAATAAACTATATCTATCTAATGTAATAGGTGAGATATGAGGATTATAATTGATGTAATCAATATATATAGATGCCTTTACATTGTAAGAGGATAATACCTCTTAATGAGTTGACGACATTGAGGGAGCCATAAGCTAAAATATAGTAGTATTTATAATTGTTAGTAGTGGATCAAACCACATGTATTGATCATTAAAAGATCAGTTTTAGATTTCTCTAAGTGTCAGCCTCATCCTTATATGGGGATGACTGTGTTTTCAAACTGCCCAACTGAATGAACCATATGGTGGCCTTCCACAATCGACATGTGGACTTTTGCTTAAAAAACAATTTTAGTGTAAGACTAAGTCACCAAGGACTGTGAAGAGATCATTAAGTTTGCAACTGAATTACTCTTAAGGGGCAAATTAAGGAAACTCTCAAGGGTCATGCCTAGGAGATATAATGAGTAATGACTCTGGTGAGGGGGTAGTCGAGAATATTAAGTTAAAAATCTTGAGAAAATAGAATAGAGAGGCAGGGAGGATTGAATGTATGCAAAGACAATTAGAGAGGGAATACGTAGTCTAGAGGCATCGACCCTGTGTCTAGTTTGCATATCTCAACCAACTGAAGTTCATCCATTGTCAGATATTTCTTAGTTCATGCAAATCATGAGATAATTGAATAGATCTTTTAGTTTGAGCATTGATGTATTGTGGGTGATTATAAGAGTTCACCAATAAGGTTAAACCTTCTGTATTTGTCGTGTAATAGTCAAAAACTGTAATGTATCAATAATAGGAAAATGCAGTTAACATTCTAAGTAAACTATGTTGATCTATCTCTGTGATCAATGAAGACAATGAATGCAAATTGTTTGGTTGATTCTTGGTAAATCAAGTGAGTAGTATGTTACAGTATGCTACATTGACCATTTGTTATTTTGTTTATAGTTCAATAATCATATTAATGCATTGAATAGAGGATAAGAGACCATCTTAGTAAGAGACTATCATAACTGTTATTAGCTTTGAAAATAATTCTCTAATCAAATAAGTTTGTAACAAGTCATGGGAATGATTGTGAGATATCCAATCATTAGGCTCTTGAGTGAATGAACCTTGTTTTCATATTCTCAACTTGAACCGTATAGTATTGAAGTTATATTGATTTAACATATTGTATTGTATAGATTATATATATGCATCACGAATAATGTTATCTACCAAGAGAACAAGAATCATATGAATTGTTAGTAAACTTTTGTGTCATATCTAAAGATAGTAACTTAGAGTTACTAAGGAAAATGGAATAAGGTTATTATGAGAATCCCATTTAAGACTATTTGTCATTGTTATTATGAATAGATCCAACACAATGGAATAGGCTCAGTATATAAGAGAATGACCTTGTAAGGATACTTATACTCAGGGTATGTTTTGTTTATAAACATTATCAAATTTATTCTACGTTCCTTTGTATAGGAAACATTATCTATTTAAGAACTATAATATTCTTAACCTTGGTTAAATCAAGGGTTATTTGTGAATCTAGAACTCCTAGAAATAAGCTATGGTTATATTATTATATCATATTAACAAGGGGTATTAGGGTACCCTAGAGTCAATTACCAACCAATTGAGTGGTTATGTCATATAGACTTGTTTTAGTCAAAAGGTATGATTATCATAACTCATGGATTAAACTAATTCATGATTAAGTCAAGCAAGAGTTTAAATTGTGACAATATGACAGTATCCAAGTCGAGTAGGGGTGGGTGAATACAATGACTACGTTCATTATGAATGTCACTAATATTAAAACTTTGGCCAAAGTAATGCATTTGTTTTTTGCATGCATTGTTAGTTCACTATATTCGGATTGCTCATCTTATCAGAAATCATACTTAGCTAGAGGGTATCTAGGGATGTATGGTTGATAGATTTGAGTAGAAAACAACACTATGTACTTGAGAAAGGCAAATTACCACTGGTCACCTAAGGTCTATATTCCTCATGAAGGGTAGGGCCACTTCCTATGTGGCAGATGTGTGGGAGACCGTCGGTCTATGGTTGGAGGTAAATCACTAGAAAGATACTCTCTCTCCAAGCAGGAAACATGCCAAGACTTGTGATAAAGATGTCAGATATTTAGAAGTAGTATTTATAGAAGGCATGAGTTTTCCACAGTCCATGATAATAAAAAAGATGCATGTGCTTCTGGATTACACTGTGTATGTTTTTGAATCAACGTTTCGGATCATACTCAATGATCCATCATCAGGAAGAGGAGTGTGAAAAATAGATAGCAGACTTGAGCCTTAAAAAGGAATAGAGGGGAAGAGGAATGGAAAACAAAGGACAGTGGTTGTGGGGAGAAAAAAGGAAAATAAAAAGAGCATGAAATTATTTAAAATATTGTAAACAAAGGGATAAAATTCTTAAAATAACATGAGCAGTAAGGGGCAACAAAGGATAAAAAATGTAGAAGAACGAAAGCTCAAATAGAAGAAATAGAAAACAAGCACAACATAAGCAAAAAGAGAGAGAAAAGAGCACGAACATGGGTTAATATAGAAAAAATAAGAGCAGAAAATAGAAAGGCCAGTGAATATAAGCAAGCAAGTGAAGTAAGTAGAAACCAATTATTAATATAAATATCATACTATATAATGAATTAAATAAAAGGAATTGTAATAAAATAATAGAATTTCTAAAATATGAATATATTGATATAGAGACGAAAAAGTAAATAATTAATTAAAAAATTATAATAATATAGGAAAGTCATATTATGGAAACACAAAAAAAATGTGAGAAAGCATGTAACAATATAATAATATAGAAATGGGAATAGGAAAGATAGAAATATTAGTATAGAGTGTATTTATTTAATAGAGGGATAGATTGAACATGAAAGAAAGAGTGCGAAAGGAAAGAGATAAATCGGAAGCTAACAAGGATTAATATGAAGGTTTAAACCATATATCTATATATATATCTGCACCAAGCGTGCACCCACGCAAGCCCCATACAGAAAGTACAAGAATAAAGCATGAAATCAAGAAAAGTAAAAAAGAGCACAGAAGCATCAAAAATCCTGCAAAAATAGGCTGAAGGTGAAGGCAAGAAGGGAGAGGGAGAGAGCGGGAGAAAGAGGGGGAGGAAGGGAGGGGAGAAAAGAAAGAAACCCAGAGTGGGAGTGAGGGAGGGTTGAGTAAAAGAGAGGACCGAAGCAGTGGTGGACGAGGAGGAGGAGGAAAAGATAAGGGTAGAGGAGGGGTAGGTAGAAAGGATGGGCAGAGAGGGCAAATCAAGTGGGATGAGTGTGTGATTGGAGAGAATTCAAAAGAGGTTGCTAGGTTGGGCTAAGATGCCACCCTTCATCACGATTGGGATTGGAAGGGTGACTTTTGATGAAGATGGCTTCATGGAGTTTCCTTTTGAAGAAACAATCTTCTTTGGCCAAGACTTGGGTGTGCTCCAAACAAATGTGGTGCTTGGTATTGAAAGAGTGTTCGGCTAGGGTAGATTTGGAGATGCGATTGTGTCTGATGTCTGCATTGTGCTCTTTAATCCTCGTGTGAATGGATCAACCTGTTTCACCAATGTATGGTGTCCCATAAGAGGAGACGATTTTATAGACCCCAGAGTTGATTAGATTGTCTCTTGGATCTTTGGTAGAAGGGATAAGAGTCTTGAGGGTAGAGACCGGTTTGACGGCACAAGAGAGGCCTTTCCTGTGCAAGATTTTTGAGATTTTATGTGAAAGGCCCTCAATGTAGGGTAGGGTGGCAACCCAAGTAGCATTGGCAATAGGCTTGGGATTGGGATTAGCTTGGTTCTTGGCAAGGTTAAAGGCTCGTGAGATACATTTGTTGCGGTAACCATTGACCTTAAAAACTCGAGAGAGGTGGGCAAGCTCAAGGTCAATGTGCTCCTTGTCACAAATGCGATAGGCACGAGTCACAAGCGTCTTAAGGACCCCTGCTTTTTGTGCAGGATGGTGGTGGGAGGAAGCGTGGAGGTAGAGGTCTGTGTGGGTAGATTTTCTATAGACACTATGAGCCAGGGAGCCATCCTTTTTTCTCATGATAAGGACATCTAAGAAAGGGAGTTGGTTGTCATTCTCGAGCTCCTTAGTGAATTGGATGCAATCCGCCAAATTGTTGAGGTGAGTGTGGAAAAGCTCTAAATTCTCATGACCATGAGGCCAACATATGTTGGTGTCATCTACATATCGTTTCCACCACCTTGGTTTGAGGGGGAAGGTGCTCAGGGCTAAATCCTCAAAGTGTTCCATATATAGGTTAGCAACAATGGGGGATAGGGGAGAGCCCATGGCAACTCCATCTGATTGCTCGTAGACCACATCTTGGAAAGTGAAGAATGTGGAACGTAAACACAATTCAACCAGAGAAGCAATCTCGTCATTAGTTTTACGTCTGATGAGATCTAAAGAGTCAAAAATTAGGACTTTGGTGAAGAAAGACACCACATCAAAACTAACCGAGATCTCATTCTCTTTAACCTTTTTGTCATGAATGAATTCCACAAAATGGGCATAGTCTTTGATGAAGGAATCTGATTTGCCCACCAGGGGAGATATCAGTTTGGCAAGGAAGGTGGCTAATTTGTAAGTGGGCGAAAGAGTGGTGTCTACAATAGGTCGGAGAGGAACACCCGGTTTATGGATTTTAGGCACCCCATAGATACGAGGAGTGATTTCCTTGTTAGGGAGAAGGCATTTTTTGGTCAGGTCATCGAAAGAAGAAAGGGAGATAGCCTGTTTGAATTTTTTGAAGACCTTGGAGATGGGGTTGAGGGGGAGAACTGTGTAGCTCCCACTCTGGGTAAGGTGGTCAAGCATCTTGGCAACGTAGTCAGGCTTGCTAAGGATGAAGGTTGCATTCCCCTTGTCCGCTTTGGTAATGACAATATCACTATTTCTTGTGAGTTTTTTAAAAGCAAAAAACTCATCTTTAGGAACATTCCACAAGGGGCGTTTTGCATGTCTCAATGCCACCACAGAATCCTGTCTAATTTCATCAGCAGTGGCATCGGGAAGGGAGCGAACGACATTTTCAATTTCGATCAAAAAGTCAATCTTAGGGATGGCTGCAGGGGTGACAGCAAAGCCCAAGCCTCTTTTTAGGAAGTTGAGAGCAAGGGGGTCAATGTGAGTGCTAGAAAGGTTGATAACAAGTTTGTCCTCCCAATTTTTGATGGTATCAGGGGACATAGCCTTGGCATAAGGTTTGGAGGAGCTCAAAATATGATGGTTAAAGTTGAAGCTTGATACGGGGATAGAGGTACAAGTGTCGGCCAGGAGGTGGGAGGTTAATGTTGTTGACGGGTTGGTGATAGGGGGAGAGGTGAGTGAGACGGGATGAGGAGAGGGTAACGTGTTCACGTGAGGGAGCTGGGTCACGTGGAAGGGGTCGGGCGGGTATGTGGGCTATGCCGCATGGTTAAGCACATCAGACAAGAGTGAGACGGGACGGGGAGAAGGCAAAGAGTCTGCGTTAGGGGGCTGGATCCCAAGGAAGAGGCAGGGCGGACACGTGGACAGTGCGGAGTGGTTTGGCACATCCACGTTCACGGAGGTGGCAAGGGAGTTGGTAGAAGTTAAAGAGTCTACCGCGTGGGAGAGGAAGGAAGCTAGCGAAGGCATCAAAGAGTGGTTATAATTAAGGGAGTCTGAAGAGATGGGAGGGAGGGACGTGGGATTAGACGGGCCTGTAGGTAGCACGAGGCGCGAGGTGGGCGTTGAAGGTGGAGACATGAGGAGAAAGGAAGAGGAGGGGGGCAGTTAGAAGCTAGAAGACAACGAGTCAAATCAGCATTAAAAACTGGAATGTTGGGAGAAACGGTCACTGGCCACTTACCTGTGTTGTGCACAGTTAGGAAACTAGATGTCCATGGCAGCTCTGTTGAGGTTGAAACCAGGGGCACTGGACCACGAGCAATGGAGATCCTAGTCGTGTCCTTCGAATTGAAAGCCAATGCAAGAGAGTTCGTGTTGCTAGGAGTGTTCGACGTGATCACCGGTGAAGAAAGAGCTTCATAATGCGATTTCCCAGGCAGGTTGAGAGCCTGTGGTAAATGCAGTGAGTGAGCAAGTATGGAGTTTGTCCCAGACAAAACAATAGGAGTGGACTTGAATGGAGAGAACGTTGCGCTGGTGTTGGACGTGAGAATGGTGGTGGATTGGGCTAGGTACAGAGGAGAAGGTGTCAAGTTTGCTTCAGAAGTAATGATAGATGAAGAGTTGTGTAGGCTCGGAGGGGATGAAATGGGGCCTGAAGCCAGAGATTCACAAAGAGAACCATGTGAGGAGGATGAGGTAGGGTCGGGAGTGTGCATGGAGGAGCTGAGTGAGAACAAAGGGGAAGACCGAAATTTCTTGTGTAGCAGTCTGGAGAATTTCTTCTTTTGTCTGTTTTCACACTTTGTTTTCAATCCTTGAGCTCTGGCGTGTGATTGAGTGTCGAGCCATGTCCATAAGTCCCAACGTAAAGAGGTTGCCAGTTCAAGGTGCAGATAGAACAATCTGGATGAGATCCGGTTTATCAGAGCTCTGGTGCCTTGGATTACAGATCTGAGCAGGGCTAGACCAGCCCGTTCAAAGATGTGAGATGTGTGGTGGTTCCTGAGAAGATGAGGTATCTGAACGAAGGAGGGGGTAATGCGGTTGTCTCTACAACGCTTTAAGAAGGCCAAGTCTGTGAGTCTCTTTGAAAGCTTGATCCTTAGCTTCTCAAGAAGCTTTGCTTTGAAAACAATTTCCCTCCCATGAAGGGCAGCAATTTCGGATCATACTCAATGATCCATCATCAGGAAGAGGAGTGTGAAAAATAGATAACAGACTTGAGCCTTAAAAAGGAATAGAGGGGAAGAGGAACGGAAAACAAAGGGCAGTGGTTGTGGGGAGAAAAAAGGAAAATAAAAAGAGCATGAAATTATTTAAAATATTGTAAACAAAGGGATAAAATTCTTAAAATAACATGAGCAGTAAGGGGCAACAAAGGATAAAAAATGTAGAAGAACGAAAGCTCAAACAGAAGAAATAGAAAACAAGCACAACATAAGCAAAAAGAGAGAAAAGAGCACGAACATGGGTTAATATAGAAAAAATAAGAGCAGAAAATAGAAAGGCCAGTGAATATAAGCAAGCAAGCGAAGTAAGTAGAAACCAATTATTAATATAAATATCATACTATATAATGAATTAAATAAAAGGAATTGTAATAAAATAATAGAATTTCTAAAATATGAATATATTGATATAGAGACGAAAAAGTAAATAATTAATTAAAAAATCATAATAATATAGGAAAGTCATATTATGGAAACACAAAAAAAATGTGAGAAAGCATGTAACAATATAATAATATAGAAATGGGAATAGGAAAGATAGAAATATTAGTATAGAGTGTATTTATTTAATAGAGGGATAGATTGAACATGAAAGAAAGAGTGTGAAAGGAAAGAGATAAATCGGAAGCTAACAAGGATTAATATGAAGGTTTAAACCATATATCTATATATATATCTGCACCAAGTGTGCACCCACGCAAGCCCCATACAAAAAGTGCAAGAATAAAGCATGAAATCAAGAAAAGTAAAAAAGAGCACAGAAGCATAAAAAATCTTGCAAAAATATTGGCAACCAGAGCTCTGATAAACCGGATCTCATCCAGATTGTTCTATCTGCACCTTGAACTGGCAACCTCTTTACATTGGGACTTATGGACATGGCTCGACACTCAATCACATGCCAGAGCTCAAGGATTGAAAACAAAGTGTGAAAACAGACAAAAGAAGAAATTCTCCAGACTGCTACACAAGAAATTTCGGTCTTCCCCTTTGTTCTCACTCAGCTCCTCCATGCACACTCCCGACCCTACCTCATCCTCCTCACATGGTTCTCTTTGTGAATCTCTGGCTTCAGGCCCCATTTCACCCCCTCCGAGCCTACACAACTCTTCATCTGTCATTACTTCTGAAGCAAACTCGACACCTTCTCCTCTGTACCTAGCCCAATCCACCACCATTCTCACGTCCAACACCAGCACAACGTTCTCTCCATCCAAGTCCACTCCTATTGTTTTGTTTGGGACAAACTCCATACTTGCTCACTCACTACATTTACCACAGGCTCTCAACCTACCTGGGAAATCGCGTTATGAAGCTCTTTCTTCACCGGTGATCACGTCGAACACTCCTAGCAGCACAAACTCTCTTGCATTGGCTTTCAATTCGAAGGACACGACTAGGATCTCCATTTCTCATGGTCCAGTGCCCCTGGTTTCAACCTCAACAGAGCCGCCATGGACATCTAGTTTCCTAACTGCGCACAACACAGGTAAGTGGCCAGTGACCGTTTCTCCCAATGTTCCAGTTTTTAATGCTGATTTGACTCGTTGTCTTCTGGCTTCTAACTGCCCCCCCTCCTCTTCCTTTCTCCTCACGTCTCCACCTTCAACGCCCACCTCGTGCCTCGTGCTACCTACAGGCCCGTCCAATCCCACGTCCCTCCCTCCCATCTCTTCTGACTCCCTTAATTATAACCACTCTTTGACGCCTTCGCCAGCTTCCTTCCTCTCCCACGCGGTAGACTCTTTAACTTCTACCAACTCCCTTGCCACCTCCGTGAACGTGGATGTGCCAAACCACTCCGCACTGTCCACGTGTCTGCCCTACCTCTTCCTTGGGATCCAGCCCCCTAACGTAGACTCTTTGCCTTCTCCCCATCCCGTCTCACTCTTGTCTGATGTGCTTAACCATGCGGCACAGCCCACATACCCGCCCGACCCCTTCCACGTGACCCAGCTCCCTCACGTGAACACGTTACCCTCTCCTCGTCCCGTCTCACTCACCTCTCCCCCTATCACCAACCCGTCAACAACATCAACCTCCCACCTCCCGGCCGACACTTGTACCTCTATCCCCGTATCAAGCTTCAACTTTAACCATCATATTTTGAGCTCCTCCAAACCTTATGCCAAGGCTATGTCCCCTGATACCATCAAAAATTGGGAGGAAAAACTTGTTATCAACCTTTCTAACACTCACATTGACCCCCTTGCTCTCAACTTCCTAAAAAGAGGCTTGGGCTTTGCTGTCACCCCTGCAGCCATCCCTAAGATTGACTTTTTGATCGAAATTGAAAATGCCGTTCACTCCCTTCCCAATGCCACTGCTGATGAAATTAGACAGGATTGTGCGGTGGCATTGAGACATGCAAAACGCCCCTTGTGGAATGTTCCTAAAGATGAGTTTTTTGCTTTTAAAAAACTCACAAGAAATAGTGATATTGTCATTACCAAAGCGGACAAGGGGAATGCAACCGTCATCCTTAGCAAGCCTGACTACATTGCCAAGATGCTTGACCACCTTACCCAGAGTGGGAGCTACACAGTTCTCCCCCTCAACCCCATCTCCAAGGTCTTCAAAAAAGTCAAACAGGCTATCTCCCTTTCTTCTTTCGATGACCTGACCAAAAAACGCCTTCTCCCTAACAAGGAAATCACTCCTCATATCTATGGGGTGCCTAAAATCCATAAACCGGGTGTTCCTCTCCGACCTATTGTAGACACCACTCTTTCGCCCACTTACAAATTAGCCGCCTTCCTTGCCAAACTGATATCTCCCCTGGTGGGCAAATCAGATTCCTTCATCAAAGACTCTGCCCATTTTGTGGAATTCATTCATGACAAAAAGGTTAAAGAGAATGAGATCTTGGTTAGTTTTGATGTGGTGTCTTTGTTCACCAAAGTCCCGATTTTTGACTCTTTAGAGCTCATCAGACGTAAAACTAATGACGAGATTGCTTCTCTGGTTGAATTGTGTTTACGTTCCACATTCTTCACTTTCCAAGATGTGGTCTACGAGCAATCAGATGGAGTTGCCATGGGCTCTCCCCTATCCCCCGTTGTTGCAAACCTATATATGGAACACTTTGAGGATTTAGCCCTGAGCACCTTCCCCCTCAAACCAAGGTGGTGGAAACGGTATGTAGATGACACCAACATATGTTGGCCTCATGGTCGTGAGAATTTAGAGCTTTTCCACACTCACCTCAACAATTTGGCGGATTGCATCCAATTCACTAAGGAGCTCGAGAATGACAACCAACTCCCTTTCTTAGACGTCCTTATCATGAGAAAAAAGGATGGCTCCCTGGCTCATAGTGTCTATAGAAAATCTACCCACACAGACCTCTACCTCCACGCTTCCTCCCACCACCATCCTGCACAAAAAGCAGGGGTCCTTAAGACGCTTGCGACTCGTGCCTATCGCATTTGTGACAAGGAGCACATTGACCTTGAGCTTGCCCACCTCTCTCGAGTTTTTAAGGTCAATGGTTACCGCAACAAATGTATCTCACGAGCCTTTAACCTTACCAAGAACCAAGCTAATCCCAATCCCAAGCCTATTGCCAATGCTACTTGGGTTGCCACCCTACCCTACATTGAGGGCCTTTCACATAAAATCTCAAAAATCTTGCGCAGGAAAGGCCTCTCTTGTGCCTTCAAACCGGTCTCTACCCTCAAGACTCTTATCCCTTCTACCAAAGATCCAAGAGACAATCTAATCAACTCTGGGGTCTATAAAATCGTCTGCTCTTGTGGGACACCATACATTGGTGAAACAGGTCGATCCATTCACACGAGGATTAAAGAGCATAATGCAGACATCAGACACGATTGCATCTCCAAATCTGCCCTAGCCGAACACTCTTTCAATACCAAGCACCACATTTGTTTGGAGCACACCCAAGTCTTGGCCAAAGAAGATTGTTTCTTCAAAAGGAAACTCCATGAAGCCATCTTCATCAAAAGTCACCCTTCCAATCTCAATCGTGATGAAGGGTGGCATCTTAGCCCAACCTGGCAACCTCTTTTGAATTCTCTCCAATCACACACTCATCCCACTTGATTTGCCCTCTCTGCCCATCCTTTCTACCTATCCCTCCTCTACCCTTATCTTTTCCTCCTCCTCCTCGTCCACCACTGCTTCGGTCCTCTCTTTTACTCAACCCTCCCTCACTCCCGCTCTGGGTTTCTTTCTTTTCTCCCCTCCCTTCCTCCCCTCCCTTCCTCCCGCTCTCTCCCTCTCCCTTCTTGCCTTCACCTTTGGCCTATTTTTGCAGGATTTTTGATGCTTCTGTGCTCTTTTTTACTTT
Organism: Cunninghamia lanceolata; assembly: GCA_027924645.1. Taxonomy (NCBI): domain Eukaryota; kingdom Viridiplantae; phylum Streptophyta; class Pinopsida; order Cupressales; family Cupressaceae; genus Cunninghamia; species Cunninghamia lanceolata. Next base: position 1,498,738 of record BSBN01000912.1, read on the forward strand.
TCTTGATTTCATGCTTTATTCTTGCACTTTCTATATGGGGCTTACGTGGGTGCACGCTTGGTGTAGATATATATATAGATATATGGTTTAAACCTTCATATTAATCCTTGTTAGCTTCCGATTTATCTCTTTCCTTTCGCACTCTTTCTTTCATGTTCAATCTATCCCTCTATTAAATAAATACACTCTATACTAATATTTCTATCTTTCCTATTCCCATTTCTATATTATTATATTGTTACATGCTTTCTCACATTTTTTTTGTGTTTCCATAATATGACTTTCCTATATTATTATGATTTTTTAATTAATTATTTACTTTTTTGTCTCTATATCAATATATTCATATTTTAGAAATTCTATTATTTTATTACAATTCCTTTTATTTAATTCATTATATAGTATGATATTTATATTAATAATTGGTTTCTACTTACTTCGCTTGCTTGCTTATATTCACTAGCCTTTCTATTTTCTGCTCTTATTTTTTCTATATTAACCCATGTTCGTGCTCTTTTCTCTCTCTTTTTGCTTATGTTGTGCTTGTTTTCTATTTCTTCTGTTTGAGCTTTTGTTCTTCTACATTTTTTATCCTTTGTTGCCCCTTACTGCTCATGTTATTTTAAGAATTTTATCCCTTTGTTTACAATATTTTAAATAATTTCATGCTCTTTTTATTTTCCTTTTTTCTCCCCACAACCACTGCCCTTTGTTTTCCGTTCCTCTTCCCCTCTATTCCTTTTTAAGGCTCAAGTCTGCTATCTATTTTTCACACTCCTCTTCCTGATGATGGATCATTGAGTATGATCCGAAACGTTGATTCAAAAACATACACAGTGTAATCCAGAAGCACATGCATCTTTTTTAGTAGTATTTATTTTAAAATTGTATATGTAGTGGATCAAATTTTGTAAACAATATAAATATGAAAGACAATATGGTTTATTGTACTTTGTAAAAACAAATCTTGTAATTGTAATTACTTGATTACATGTTGAATAAAAGAAAAAATTTCTCTATCTCATTTTTTTTACCTTGTTAATTTACTCTATAGTAAATTTTCTAGTTTTACCTTGTTTTTAGAATGTGGATGTTACAGGAATGGTAAGAATATGATTTCTGGTTTGCAGTCTCAATTGTTAGCACAATTTGAGATGAAAAATCTCAGGGCAGCTAGGTACATTCTGGAAATGGAGATCAGAAGAGATAGAGCAAACATAAAAGTTTGGTTAAGCTAGAGTAAGTATTTGAAGACCGTGTTGGACAGGTTTAGCATGGCAAATTATAGACCAGTGAGTGTTCCTATTTCATTGGGAATAAAGTTATCTGTAAGTAATTGTCCAAAATCTCCTAGTGAGGTGGAGGACATGAGTAGAGTACCTTATGCTAGTGTTGTTGGCATTTTGATGTATGATCTGGTCTGCACAAGACTAGACATTGCCCAAGTAGTGGGAGTCCTTAGTCAGTTTATGGCTAATCCTGGACAAGTACATTGGGATGTAGTTAAGCGAGTGTTCAAATATTTGAGGGTTACTTCTGAGTATTCCATTTTCTATCATGGCAATGCTATATGACCTCTACATTCAATTTTTATTTGTGGATTTGTGTATTTTGATTGGACAGGTGACATTGACAGTAGGAGATCCACCAGTGCATATGTCTTCACAATGTTTGGTGGTGCAATTAGTTGGATGAGTAAGTGACAACCTGTGGTTGCTTCATCCACTCTAGAATCTAAGTATATGGTTACAACTCATGCTTGTAAGGAAGCCATTTGGCTTAAGAGATTGTGTTCATATATTGGTGTTGATGTAGGTCAAATTATGATCAATTGTGATAGTCAGAGTGCAATTTGCCTTGTGAAGAATCTAAATTTCCATGCCAGAACAAAGCATATTGATGTACAGTTTCACTTCGTGTGAGACATGGTAGATGATGGGAAGGTAAATTTGGAGAAGGTAGATACTTTGAAGAATGTTGTAGATGCATTGATGAAGCTAGTGGGTACAAAGAAATTTAGATGGTGTTTGGAGTCTATGGACCTCTCAGCCTATAGCAATTAAATCATGTTATTCTATTGGCTCTTACAAGGTGTTCGACAAGTGGGAGAATGTTGGGAATTAAGGTGTCTCAACCTTGGTAATTCCTTGCATTATTTTGACTGTATTTATTTATTCATTTCCTATGATGTAAATTAATTGTAAATTTCATATTGTCATTTTGTGGGATGTGGCACGGTGATGTGTCATCCTACATGGAAGATGACAACTTGTAATTTTGTCCTCACATGAGGAGATAGGCATCCCACTTTGTGGTAGGAATATTTTTCCATGTGCCAGCATCTTGGATGTTGTGTAAGGGAATATTGACAGTAATGGTCATGACAGATTCCTATGATGAAGTTATGACATGTAAGAGTCAGAAATAGGAGATTCTATGGCAGTGAAGACATGTGTCGAAGAGCATCTTTGGGTACCCCAATGTAGACTATGACATGTTGTAAGTGAATTTGCTATTTATAGCATGTGTATGATAGATTCTCTTACAACTGTAAGTTGTAACTGCTATGACAGATTCTATGACGGTCGTAAGAGTCATTAGAGCATTTGTCATAGCCCATTTCAGAAATAGGTGACCTCTTTGGGATGGGATCTATGGAGAAGTATTAGAAGAATCTTACAACGTTGACCAAGTGTCCATAGGCATGGGTTTTGGGCCATGAGGCCAAGTTGGACGCCCATTCCAAGATAGAGTCAATTTTTCCTTATATTTTCTATAGAAACTAGTGCTTGGAGGAGAAGATGTACTACAAGTTTTATAGGTACTGTTATGCTGCTGGATCATCTCCAGATATGAGTGTTGAAGACTCCTTCAAGAGCATTGGCTTTGATCTATATTGTAACCTTCTTTGTTTATGTAGTATAGTTGAGCAATGTTTTGGAGTGTGGGGTTTTTCACCCATAAGGGTTTTCCCCACATATATCTTGTGTCTCTCTTCTTCTGTCATTCTTTCTTCCTTATGTGTTTGTTACAATATCTCATGTTAATGGTTTAATGTTATTGTAATAGTTAGGATAAATTTGAATTTGCATTCTCCTCCCCTCATTAGATTAGTGTAGGAAGCGATTTCTGCACACCTAGCTTCCTTTTAAAAATAAGATCAACTGCAAGATGTCCACTCAAACAAGGATTACTAATCAATTGATTCCTTCTTATAGATTCTCTCAAGCTTGTCAGGCTATGAAATCACAAAAAAAGAAATACCCAAAACCTAAAACACCATGGAATGACCACATCCACCAATAAGCAAATGCAACCACATGCAAGTACATACAAATCACATGCAACAACCTAGAACCACCATAGCTTTAATACAACTTGTAAGGACAAAATAGCTAATATACACCTTCCAATATACTACAAGTGACACATTGTGATGCTACTTTCCCCAAAGTTAATCTACTTGTAGTAGATTTTATTATAGTTAATATTAGAGTTAAGATAATTTGAGTTATGAAAAGATATTAACATGGATATAAATAGAAAATGTAAAGTACAACATGTGATAATTTAATAAGAATTCAAGAGTAAATCATTAACAAAAAAATTTGGATAACATAATCAGAAAATTTGATTATCATCAAAACCATAAATATAATAATCTTAATATCCTTTTATTAACAATAAGTTCAGTACTTATCTGAATCATTGAGCACTTGGATTGGCCACTCTCACCCTAGGAAGATTCTAGTGGTCTTAGCCCTCATAGCTATGGCAAATTCTAGGAGGAATCTAGTTCTTATTCAGAACCAACATACATGTTTCGCTAGCACAAACATCTCTTTTCAGAAAATAATGTATCATGCACAACACAAGTGCACACACAAGCCCTTGCCAGGACAATCCTAAGTGTACATTGTACCCTAAGTTGGACATAGTGCTATGTGCCCCTACTCCTAATGTTTGTTGCCTGCCAAATCAAAAATTAAATCCTTTTCAGATAGAGAACACTCTAATGCCCATAGCCCACCAAACCACTTTCATCTTCCTTCAGTGTTCTCCATGCTTATTCCAAGTCTCACACAAATGCCTTGTATAACCTTTTAAGGATGATTTCTAAACCATCACACCTTTTCACAAAGGTTTTCACTAATAATGGTTTGAGAAACATAATAACTCCTCCCTTTCAAAAAGGAGTTTTCATAATTATTCTTTATTTATCTCCCTTTTAACCAAAGGATCATAATATCCTTTATTTTCCATCTCCCTTTTAGTTATAAAATGTAAATAAGTTTTATCCTCTTATAATTTTAGAAGGTTATTCATAAATATCTTTCATTTTCGCTTTGAAGAAAAAGTCACATGACATTTCTCCCCCTGTATATCAGTTGTTGTCCTTAGTAGCTCAAGTTGAATCTACAACATATTTCAGGACAAATAATTAGTTAAGTATGGATGTAACATTATCAGTATCACAATGAATCTACTTCATTTATAATCATATTTCTCAAATTTTTGATCTCTCCAATAACTCTTCTACTTTTACTGAAATTATAACTAAATCCCACAGAAATACTTTGTTAATCAATAAAATGATTAGAACTATAAGTACGTGTTCACATGAAATAGATCATAAATTTATACTTGAGAAGCTAATACAAGTGTATACAATAAATCTCTTATTGAATAATTTTTTTTAAATTTGGTCATAAATGTGTACCTTATCTTTAATACAAATATTTCAATCTTTTAGGTGTCACTTCAACATAAAATATACAAAAGTATTATCATCTAATAACATAGCACTTACCTAATGGGAAAAACATTATCGGTATCACAATGAATCTACTTCATTTATAATCATATTTCTCAAATTTTAGATCTTTCACTTACCTAATGGGAATCTGCTGAAAACTACGAATGCACTCTGCTAGGGTTTTTAGGTTCTCTAGGGTTTTGATTATCTGCTTTCCGTGTGCTAGTTTGGGAATAACATAGCACTTACCTAATGGGAATCTGCTAAAAACTAAAGATGTGTTCTGCTAGGTTTTTAGGTTTTCTAGGGTTTTGATTGTCTACTTTCTATGTGCTAGTTAGGGATGTGGCAGTACCTCTAGTCCCTTGCCTATTTCAAACTCTGCTAGGCCTGCAAACTAGAAAAAAGTTTTGACGGGACAAGTGGACTCTTCTCATAATGGATAGATAGTGGTCTGTAACAAAAAGGAAATGGCTGAAGGGTCTTCCCTTGTGGTTCATGACAATCTAGTGGATACGATTGTCACTTCTATGGATCTTGCTCTAGTTAGCAAGTTCTTCTCTCTTCAACCTAGCATTGAGATGGTTCACAAATGGGTTTCCAATTAGTGGCGTGTTAAAGGCAGTGTGACTCTTGTGGGTATGGCGTGAGGGATATTCCTATTTTGCTTCACCAGCATAGAAGACATGTTAGCTATTTTATCTAGAGGACCATGGCTTTATGGTACCCATTCACTTTCATTGGACTGTTGGAGACCAGGGTTTGACCCTAGTGCAGATCTTAATAAAACTACCCTGGTATGGGTTTGTCTGCCTGGTTTTCCTTTAGAATACTGGGATGAAACTATTTTTAGTTCCATTGCTAATACTTTTGGTCATTTTGTTACCCTTGATAACTCCACACACACCAAATCTTGCTTTGTTTATGCAAGATTCTATGTAAATGTGGAAATCAACAAGACTTTGCCCATGTTCATTGACATTAGCTCTAAATATGGAGTCTATAGGCAGTCCATCACTTACGAGAATTCCATGATTTACTATCAGAAATGTAAGAAGAAAGGGCGTCTCATTTCGCATTGTAAGTTCAACAAAGCTGAGGAAAATACTAATAAGGAAATAGTTGTGGATAACATGAATAAGGAGGAGACCATTGCTAATGAATCTACTCATTCTAGTAAGGAGAATGCACAATAAGAAACAACTTTTGATGCTTCATAGGATTCTGAGCTGGTTAGGGATGTTGAGGAATAGAACCTCCATCTTCATGAGGTTTCACAACCAAACTTGGAAGATGGCGAGATTTTGAACCAAATTAAGAAAACTTAGTTAAAGGTTGGTAATTTTGAAGAGGTTCAAGTTGAAGTTGACAAAGTTAAGGAGACCCAGATGGGATGTTACAAAGAGAAGGAGAATCTAGATAAATGTTCCCCTCTTTGCAACCTGGTGACTCAAGTTCATGATCAAGTCAGTCTACTAAGATTGATTCTAACTAAGAAGCTAGAGTGTAGTTGAATGACAATTTGCATTCTCCAGCTCAAAAAATGTCTTACCCTTCCCCAGGGAAACCCACTTCGGGTTTTCTCAAAGGAGGGTTATTTCCTCCTTCTCCAAGACAATAATCTTGTCCACCTGTTGTTTCTCCTGGAGCAACTAGTACTTCCCTAAGTGACCATGAGGAATGGATATCTTAGAAGAAAAAAGGTCGTAAACCAAAAAAGATTGCTGATGTGGGTTTAGATCCTCTAAAAGGTATACCTACATTGAGAGAAACTAGACAAAGAGAAGCAGCTATGGAGATTGCCAGTGGTAAGAAAAAGACACTGGAAAATCACTCCAGAAAGTTATTTAAATGAAAATTCTTTCATGGAATATGAGGGGCCTTAATAACCCCTCAAAACAATTTGAGGTCAAAAACTGTATTTTTGACCACAAGGTGGATATTCATTTACTTCAGGAAGTTAAAATGTCTAAAGAGAATTTCAAATTGATTGCTGATAGGATTTGGCCTAATGCTTCCTTCTGCATAAGCCTTGTTGTTGGTGCATCTGGGGGAATAGTGACTATGTGGAATGCTTCCATAATTCGAGGTAAACTTTCTTTTTTGAACAAACACTATTTGGTGATTGATTTTCTTTGCCTTCATTTAGATGGAGTCTGGTTAATGTTTATGCCCCTAACACTAGGGTGCTAAGGAAGAATCTTTGGGAGGACATGGATAATCAACTTCAATCTCATCCTAATTCTTATTGGATGTTGGTGGGTGATTTTAATACCCCTCTATATCCTTCTGAAAAGTTTGGGGGAATTTTGGACTACTCTAATAGTATGTTGGACTTTGCTGATTTTATAAATTCCTTTGGGCTTTTTGACATTGACTTGATGAATTAAAATTTTACCCGGACCAATAGGAGGAAAGGGGACCAAATAATTCAAGTGAAGCTATTTAGATTTCTTATTTCAAATAATTGGCCAAATATTTTCTCCCTTAAACTGGTTGCTTTGCCTAGGACTATTTCTGATCATAATCCTATCATTCTAGACTGGGCTAATCAGAAGAGGAAAGGCCCCTTTCCCTTTAGATTTGAGGCTATGTGGATTAAACATCATGATTTCATAAATCTTCTTTCTAGATGGTGGCAACTTCTGGTTTTGGGTACTCCCATGTTTAGACTCTTTAAAAGGTTGATGCATGTCAAGAGAGAAGTTTATGGTTGGAATAAATATAGTTTTGGTAATGTCTTTTCCCAAAAAATGATCATGTCTGAGAAGATGGTAGCTATTCAATATAAGATTTCTCAAGGAGATACTTCTGATACTTCTATGCAATTAGAGAATGATCTAATTAGAGATTGGAATAATTTAATGAATAGAGAAGAGTTATTCTAGAAACAAAAATCTAGAGTGTAATGGCTTAAAGAAGGTGATCATAATACATCTTTCTTTCATGCTTCTTCTCTAAAGCATAGAAAATCTAACTCTATTTCTAGAGTGAGATTGCAGGATGGTAGAATGATTACTACGGATGAGGAGATAGGAGATAATGCTATCAACTTCTTTCATAACCTGTTGTCTAAATAGGGTATGAGTGCTGATAATTCACAGATTGTGAATCAGCTTCTGAATAACATTCCTTCACTAATTTCTGAAGAAGACAATGATAATATTTTAAATCCTATCTCTAATGAGGAGGTTTGTGCTATGGTCTTCTCTATGGGCCCTTTCAAAGATCCAAGTCTAGATGGCTTTCCCCCTTTCTTCATCCAAGAATTCTGGGACATAGTGGGATATGATGTCACTACAACTGTCAAAGATTTTTTCAGAACTGGGAAATTACTGAAACAACTAAATAATACCTTCATTGCCCTTGTTCCTAAGAAGCCTAACCCAGAGATGCTTGCTGACTTCAGACCTATTAGCCTCTGCAACACAATTTATAAAATTTGCACAAAGCTTTTGGTGGTTAGATTCCAACCCCTTCATGACAAAATTATCTCTCCCTTGTAGAAGAGATTTGTTCTAAGGAGATAGATCTTAGATGCTGTAATTACTACTCATGAAACTATTCATTCTATGGACAAGAGCCACATCCTAGGTATGGTTCTCAAACTTGATATTTCTAAAGATTATGATCGGGTCTCATGGCAATTTTTGTTTAAAATCATTCAGAAGCTTGGGTTTAATGATAAGGTATCCCTTCTCATCAAGGAAGCTGTTACTACTACTAAATACTCTATCCTTGTTAATGCCCATTCAGTAGTTTATGGATGATACCATTCTTTTCAGCATCTCCTCTATTTTAGAAGCTTCCAGATGGAAATCTTTACTGAATGATTATGCCATGGCTTCTTGTCAGCATATTAATTTTCAAAAAAGTAATGTTTTCTTTTTTAATACTCTAGGGGATCTTCAAAGGAAAATTATTAATATCCTTGGATGTGCGGCTACTGACCTTCCCTCAGTCTACCTTGGCCTCCCTTTAACTACTAAGGAAGTCACTCCTAGTTTTTGGCATAACACCCTTGAAAGAACTCAAAAGAAATTGCTATGATGGAAAGACAAACTTTTAAGCAATGCAGGTAAATTGTAGCTTCTAAGGGCTTCTCTTCAGGGTATACCTACTTACTTTTTATCTTTATTCAAAATATCTAGATATTTGGCTGACAAACTAGAGCAAATCTAGAGAACTTTCCTATGGATTGGCACGGAGGAAAAAAGTGAATCTCTCTGGTTAAATGGGACAAAGTCAGTATTCCTAAGTCTCATATTGGGCTCAACATCAGAACCACCAAAAAAATGAACAAGGCTCTTTTGTCTAAGATTATTTGGAACTTCATAAATAGGGATACTGACTGGGGAGTTATTATAAAGGCTAAGTACTTACGAGACTTTGACAAGTATTCTTTTTCTCAATCAAGAGGGTCTTCCTCAAGGATCTGTTATTTGGAATAAAATGATTAAATCCAGAAGTCTTGTTAATAAGGGAATGAAATGGAAACTTCGTGATGGGCCTCTCATCAATTTTTGGGAAGATCCTTGGTTGGGTGATGGACCTCTCTCTAATCAGATGAGTAATGAAGCTATTGTTGCTCTTGCTAAACATTTTTTGAGCACTAAAGTTAGCCATTATATTCATCAAGATCATGGTGTTAGAAAATGGAAAAATTTGCTGGAGTGTTGTACTAATTATATGAATCTCAATCACTGGGCTAATGCCATACAGTAAATGCTTCTTAATACCTAGATTCCTCTTTTTCCTAGAAATGATCAACTTTTTTGGTCTGCTGATAAAAAGGGTTTTTTTCAATTAAATTGGCTTACCATTTGCTGATTGAGAAGGATCTTATGGATGACATTTGGAGGAAAGTCTGAAATTGCAAACTCCTCTCAAAGGTTAACTTTTTCTGGTGGACAACTGTTCATAATAAGATATTGACTCAGGACAATCTTCAGCGAGGGGGTCTTCAACTAGTTAATAGATGTGTCATGTGCTTGAAAGAGGAAGAACCTATCTCTCATCTTGTTTTAGATTGTGAATTTATGACTGATATTTGGAACAAAGTCCTTTTGAATTTTGGCTTACAATGGGTTTGCAATAAGGAAATAAGAGAACTCATTGTTAATTAGATCCCTCCTCTATCCCATCCTTGGTTAGTGAAACTATGGACTCAAAGTATTCCTTTTGGTGCATGGTTCCTTTGGAAGGAAATAAATAATAGAATTTTTAGAGAAACTACTAGGAATCCTTCACAGGTTTTATGTTCTTTATCTAAGGCCCTCCTAGAAAGTTTCCAGCATCAAAACTGCTGATAAACCTCTTACTCAGCATGAGGTCCTTGTGGCTTCCAACTAGGGGATTATGAATCAAATTCTTGCATTTGATTATTAGATGCCTTAAAAGGTTAAATACTATTTGAACTCCCCGAGACCTAGGGTGGCTTAAACTGAATTTTGATGGTGCTGCTAAGTCAAATGGCAAGGCTAGTGGACGAGGAGTTATAAGGAATGATAAAGGAGATTTAATTGTTGCTTATACTGGAGGAATGGGGAACCAGACCAATAACTTTGCTAAAGCTTCATCTCTTTTATGGGGTCTCAAGTTGGCTATATCTCTGGGAATTCGCCAACTTCATGTTCAGGGTGACACCAAAATTATTATTGATGCTATCACTAAAGCTTCGAAGTGTCGATGGAAACTTAGAGACATTGTGTCTGATATTCAAACTCTTATATAGGTCATTCCTGTCATTTTCTTCTCTCATATTTATAGAGAAGGGAACACTGTTGCTGATAGCCTAGTAAATTTTGGATAGCAGTTTCAAAACTGGCATTGTTGGCACCATTTTCATAATATCCTGCACCAAATTGGGGATATCATTCAAAGAGAGTAAGAAACCATGTGATGATGACACATCACTTCACTGGGCTTACCTATGTGGCTTGTCTTTTAACATAGGTCATGTTGATTAGACACTTTGCTGGTGATTGGAGTGAGTTTAGATAGCTATGCACGCGTGTGAAGGACATACAGTTAATGAGGAATTATTGCATAAGGACTTTGGGATATTGGTGTAATGATTACCCTATTTCTGCTCGTATTTACATTATTGCCTTTTTCATTATTATACATTGCTCTATGATTGAAGTCTCTCGAATTCTTCACAATATTGTTAGGAGCCTTTGGGATAGAGATTTTCAAACTTTTGCTACTTCCTTCTCTAAGCTCTTTGGGATTTACTGGTATTTTATTCTAGGAGGGGACATGATCTGAACCAAACCCAATAATTGTGGGGAATTTAAAGATAATGCCTTGGTCTAACATTATTGCAAAGAAGATGGTATCACTCCTTCCTTGAGTGTTTGAATTGGCATGATGAAAATTTGTCCATTCAATTTTCTTAGTCATGGGATAATCATAAGGTTCAAATTGGGAATATCAGTTTTGAGATTTCAAAGAATGAAATTGTTATGGCTATAGGTTTATCTACTAAGGGTATGAAGCTACAAAAGAAGTCTAGGGTTTTGGATGCCCAGAACTAGAAACTGTTCCTTGGTGAAGGAGAGGAGTTGGTGCCCTATCAGGGAGGATTTGAGAGAGCTACACTTCCTGAACAGTGGGTGGATATGTGCTATATGGTGATGAAGTACTTCTATCTGGAGGGTCATTTCACCAGATTCTATTACTATCATCTTCCTCTGTTAAACCACTTTAGAAGGAATGCTACTATTAGTTTCCCTTTCTATCTGCTTTCATCTCTTGAGTGCTCTGTTCAACATGTTAAGAATCTTTTTCTTAAAAATCCTGATGAAAAGCCTATTCCCATCCATCAAGGGCTTATCCATAGGTTATAATAGTTTCACTTGGATCTATCCCTTCCTTCTTCTATTTAGCCCTTTGGTCTTGAACCCTTTGCTGATACCCCTATTGCCTCTGTGAAAACTGGTTATACTACTCCTAAGTTGTTTCTCGAAGGTGCTCCTTCTTCTGGTACTCCTAAATTTTCTATTGTCAAAAATGTTCAAAACCCTCTTACCAAATCCAATTTGAAATCTAAAAAATGTCTCTCTGATATTGCTATGGAAGCTAACCTTTTGAAAGAGGACATTGGGGATTCTGGGCTCTAGAATGAATAGGAACTAGTCAGGGAGGGACCCTCAAGAAATTTGAAAAAAGTCAAACTAGAGAGTAAATTTTCCATTGTTAGGTGGTCTAGTCATATTGTTGGCAAACTAGCTCCTAAGTTGAAGCCAATGGATTACTCTAAAAGTAATTTTGAAGCCTCTACTCAAGAGGGGGAGGATAAGTCCAAGATTGATGATATTCAGGAGATTGTTATTGAAGATTTGGGTGGTGTTGAGGAGATTGTTGGGCAAGAAATACTTACAGTGACCTTTAATACTGAGGGCAATAAAGGGTTTGAAAATTCTACTTCCATTGGTGACTGTATTGATGTGGGAGCTACTACTACTCACGTGGAGGCTATTGGCATTGATGATAACAATGGGAATGATGTTCACTCTATTCCCACTGAGGTTCTTGTAGACCCTGATTTTATTCAAGAGGATTGTAACAATGCTGAAGGTGGTATGGAGGAGGAAGTAAATGAGGAATGTAATCATTCTAATGATTTGTCTCAGTTGAAGGAGCGGGTGGATTTTCTGGAGAAGAGGGTCTTTTCTCTTGGCAGGTTCATTAGAAGCATGCTTTGTAGGCTGGCTATGGCTAATCTCTCTCTGCTATAGGAACATGAAGTACTCACTCATGGTGTTGATGATGACAGGGCTAAGGAATTCGACAAAATGTTTGAGTTTCTTTTTAAAGGCTGGGAAGACATCCTTTCCTAGTTTTCTTTTTAAGATTTCTGTTAACTAGTTTTTAACTGATAGTTTCTATTTGCTGTATATCGGTTGTATGTAAGATGTCTATGGTGGTTCTGGCTCTTTTTGTCTTCTGAGCCTTTTTTTCCCTTTTTGGGTTCTACTTTGTAAGGGTTCAGCCCTTGGTTTTGCTGCCCTATATTATAAAAAACATAGCACTTACATAGTGAATGGCATGCATATCTCATACTATGTAGTCACTCATCATTGAATACTATATAGTCAAAATACATTCAAAGATAATAGTCATGCATTCCAAACTACATGAATATCCTCTTTTTGTATACTAAATACAATTGAATAGCAATAAATACATCAATGTTTATATAACTTCCTAGTCACTCAAATAGAGTTTTGGGACATGTTTAGATCTAACAAGGATTCAAATGTTTACTGTCAATAGGATGTTTACAATCCCTAACTTGGACCTCAGTTCTATACAAAACATGTACAAGGTTATTGGGTTGATAAAGTCTAATAAGAAAGTATAATAAAACAAAGATGGTACAAAACAATCTTACAAGGCAACTTAAGGGTAAAAGCACAAAGTTGTGTCACACTTTCGGCCAACAAAATCATTTCGGGTGAGTCAATTTCACCTACAAATAATCTCGCCCCAAAATAATTTTGCCCAAATCCACATAGCCACTACGTGGCATATATGTGGCAAGATATTTTCAGGCGAGACTATCTAGGGGCGAGATTGTTTCGCCCGAAATCATACTATTAAAAATTTTTAAAAAGAAGAAATTTCCACATTTCACGGCACCGGTTTTTCCGATAGTGATAGCATAGCAAGGTAGGGTTTGAAGGTCTTTCACGCGAAGCACTTCCCCACCACCTTTTGCAATAGTCTCATCACTAGGTATGCCAACTTCACCTTGGCACACAAATTTTTTGTCAAACATTTTGTATGGCACCATGTAAATATCTTCACCTTGGTATTTTCTGTTAAAGATTTTGTATGGTATTTTCTATTAAAGATTTTGTATGGCATGATGTATGCACAATTGAAATAAACCTGCACCTTATATGATTGAAATTCTTCTTTTCTGCATTTTGTGCATAAGTTTTTATCAAGGTTGTGATTATGGAAAATTATTCACAATTTGAAACCATTCAAGAAAGAATTTGTGCATAAGTTATAGCAAAGGTTGTGGTGATCAAAAGTAGCAAGTGGCTGATGGCTATAACCATGATCATTTGAAATAGCCATCTCTCTTCATCTATGTATTCCTATATTTTTTACAGTTTGTCCCATATAAATTTTCATAGTTTGTTCAAAATCTCTCCTTTCATATGATACAATCTTTTTCAAATCAAGTGCTGCAACAATGCAGGACATGCACTTTGATCCCTTGTAAGGTTATCCATTCAAATTTACCCATCAAATGCTAAGGAATAACATGGTTAAAGAAGGAAACAACATACACTAATGATGTAATTTTAAGACCAATGTCCCAAACTATATCTTCTCTGACACTAGATCTACCCTTTATCACTATTATTGTCCCTTTTCAATAGTCTCGTCACTAGGTATGCCATCTTCACCTTGGCATACAAATTTTTTGTCAAAGATTTTGTATGGCATGATTGAAATAAACCTGCACCTTATATGATTGAAATTCTTCTTTACTATATTTTGTGCATAAGTTTTTATCAAGGTTGTGGTGATGGAAAATTAATCACAATTTGAAACCATTCAAGAAAGAATTTGTGCATAATTTATTGAAAAGGTTGTGGTGATTAGAAGTAGCAAGTGGCTAATGGCTATAACCATGATCATTTGAAACATCCATCTCTCTTCGTCTATGTATTCCTATATTTGTTACAATTTGTCCCATATAAATTTTGATAGTTTGTCCAAAATCTCTCCTTTCATAGGATATAGTCTTTTTCAAATCAAGTGCTACAGCAATGCAGGACATGCACTTTTATCCCTTATAAGGTTATCCATTCAAATTTGCCCATCAAATGCTAGGGAATAACATGGTTAAAGAAGGAAACAACATACACTAATGATGTAAACTTAAGACCAATGTCCCAAACTATATCTTCTCTAACACTGGATCTATCCTTTATCACTATCACTATCCCTTTTCAAATTGTGAATCTCTTTTGGGGGATCTCTTCTTGTTCATATCAAATCTTTTGAAGCTCTTATAGGTGTTCATAGTATATACACCCAACTGTGCTCACTAAGGGTCTAGCATGTAGAACTTTGTTTGTCTTTTCTTTTATGACTACACTGCTTTCCTCACATGCTAACTATCACCATGTTTTATTGCATCTACATTTAGTTAAATAGGTCTTGATATCTTCTACATGTGAGAGCTCTTGGTATTGTCTCTCTCTACCTTCAATTTTTGTATAGCTTTCAAGGATCTATTTCAAACATCATGAAGTCTTCTAAAGCACATACAAACTCCTTCAGGTCATTGCAATGATCAATGAACATGAATCTCAATAGCTCTTAGTAAGTTAGTAGAGCCACAGATCTTAGTAATTTAGTAGAGCCATGCCTACCTCATACCATGATGGAATAGAAAACTACATGAAACTTCAAATCTCAAATTCACATAATGCAAGATACAAACAAATTAATCACATTTAGAAATCTCTCAAGAGAGAAATTTTCTTTATTGAATGTCAAACTGTCTTTTCCTTGTCAATTTGATTAAGTCCCTCTTAATACATTCTCTATAGCTTCAATGTTTATAATTCAAGAGTACAAGGTGTTTGTTCTACTCAGACTTTGGTTGTTTCTCTTACTGAATCTCACATTTAGGAACATGCTTGTGATACTACTACTAGTTAATGCAGGATAAAGTAAAGAAACTTAGGACTCTTCCATAGTATTAAACAAAAGGTATTGATGATTCTATCCCTCAAGGTTATTTGGATCTATAACAACACATAATGACTTCATCCTATGATGGCAAGGTATACATTGTTTCCTTCTTTTGTCACTTTCTTAACTCATGCATTTTTTCTTCATTGTTACGCAAAGTTTAAATAGTTTTGACAGTCCTTACAAGGTTTTCTATGGTCTTAGAACTATCTTAAAATAGCACACTATCTCTACTTAGATTTTTAGTATAAACTAACAATTTGGCATTGCCATCTTGCAAGACTCCTTCTCTTCATGCATTTATGATTGACTCTATCCATGAATCCCTTACTATCTTTGAAGACTGTATGCCTCTATTTTCAATCTTTTCAAAATTTCAGTTGTATTTTACAACTAAAATGTTTAAATACAGCTATACAACTGTCAAATTTTAGTTGTCTTTTACAACTAAAATGTTTAAATACAGCTATACAACTATGTTGTTTCCTAGCATTGGGTGGGAGTCAGTTCACACATAAAATAGGTCAAATCAAGTGCTACAGAAATGTAGGACATGCACTTTTATCCCTTGTAAGGTTATCCATTCAAATTTGCCGATCAAATGCTAGGGAATAACATGGTTAAAGAAGGAAACAACATACACTAGATATATATGACTCCAACCAGGGCTTAAATTCAACAATTGTATAGCTGTATTTAAACATTTTAGCTATAAAATACAACTAAAATTTTGAAAAGACTGTATCATATAAAAGGAGAGATTTTGGCCAAATTGTCAAAATTTATATATAGGATTATGATATACGTATATGGTTGTCATGTCAATATGATGTACATGCTACATGTGAGTATAGCTTTGGCTTTTCTACATGCATTCCTAGTTTTGTGTTTTATGGTTGATTCATATTTGGTTGATATGCCTATTATTTATGTATTTGCAAGTATCTAAGGTGTAGGTTTATTTGAGTTCAGCACATGTACATTTATATCATGGATTTTTTAAACACATGTATGTAGTATTTGGAAAATTTATATGCAGATTTATTTACATCATGACATAAAATATGTTTGATAGAAAATTTAATTATCATACTGCAGATAAATTTAGGTCCAAATGGATGACCAATCTTCACATCAATCACATCAGTCAGGTCAACCTGGCGGTGGTGATAATTCTACATTATATACTGAGACCATTCAGAGGTTTCAAAGAGCTTTGGATGAACTAAATAGTACTATTCACAATACACCAAACCTGTCAGGTAGAGACAGGTTGGTTAGGATTAGGGATGAGATAACACGTATGATCCAAGTTGTTCAATCATACAAACCCTATGATGACATTAGTGTTGACAAGTTTTATGCATCGCTTTCTCAGAGTGTTGTCAACATGGAAAAATGGCCATCTATTTTTAAGCTGGTTTCAGTAGAAAATGTTCTCGGCATGTTCCCTTCTTATAGGGGAAAAGAGAGAGTGAGAGGCTATTCTCCCACCAAGTGCGTGGATGTAGTTGTCGTTCCTTTCATCTATCCTAGGTTTTTGGTAGCTCATCACTAATGACCAAACAATGATGAGTTGCCATTGTATTTTTGCAAATAATTATATGCAGAGTTCCATTTAGATTTATCTATCGATTATACATCTTTCCCTAAACATGCTGGTTAGGGGAAAAAGAGGTTTGTAGAGAGAGCTGAGTATAGAAGACAATATGTGCCACCTCTTCAGAACATGTGGAACTAGGAAATGCCACCCAACCATCATTGACCCCCTTGAGATGCATGTTTTTTGAGAGCATGGCGACTATTGCCAATGAGGTTGATTACTTGTCATCTAATCATGTTGGCATGTACTTGTTATGCTCAAGGATTGGCATTCCATCCACTGAGACCACATCAACCATCTCTTCAGATCATTACATTCATGCTGATATACTATCGCCACATGATGTGGCATAGATTAGTGGAGAGGGTGCTTTGCGGAATATGATTAGATGCTTGGCCAATGATGTATTAGATTCATACCAGTTCATCAGTGAACAGCATGGGATCCCACTTGATACTATATCCTCACATCTCGAGTGATATTTTGGTAGATAGAGGAGGCATGGTGAGTCAGGTTCACAAGGTTTGGGGGGACCCTAGGATGTTACAGTTGGTCCTATAGGCTCTGCCCCTCCGAATGTTCTAGTTGGTCCTAAGATTGAGGTTATTGCACATGTTATGGGAGGTGAATATAGTAGGCTTCTTTTCAACACTAAGCATACACCATCTACACATGTATCATTACATCTCCATGATTCTTACATCAGTGGGATTGGGAGGGCCTTTGCTGGTGTAGCTGAGGTATAATGTATTTAAAAATTATAATATAAATTTATAAAATATATATGTAAAAATTATAAATTGTTCAATTTTAAATAAAATCACATACATCAAGAAGATCTGACTCTTGACTGCAATCTTAAATGTACATGTGTATTAGACTTGTGCTATTGTTTTACAACCTGGATATGGAGATTTGCATCATGTTGGTGATCCTAGTCATCATCATGAGGTATTTAAAAACCAGGTCTATATATCACATGTACATATAAGTTTGATTTAAGTGTGTGTGTGTATATATATAGCAAGTTAACTTTCTACATACAGAAATCAAGTGTACAAGTTTTCTAACTAAATACACATATATGCTTATGTATTGTATTCAACACATGTCATATATATAGGTTGCAAGATCCGGTCATGCTTCTATTGAGACTCCTCTTCATGATGTAGACCATGTATGTTAAATATTACTTTAGATTTGTCAATTATTGATTATTAATTTAAAATCAAAACATATATTATATTTGTACTTCATATAGAAACATCAACAACTATTACCATCATAAAGTACTTCATAGAGAAACACTAGGTCTAATATTTCCTTTAAGTAATTAGGTTAATTGGATATCTTTCTTCATCTTTTCCATCCCAATTGATCTCACAACCGTCTAATAATGATTGCCTAAAATAATTAAAGACACAATTCAAGGTCTTTTGATTGATTTTCCAAAGCCAAATCCCCAAACAATGCTTAAAAACTCAATATTTCAGAAGATGGGTTGCAAATATTTCTATGTTGGGAATTAGGGTTTCTCAACCTTGGTAATTCCTTGTATTATTTTCATTGTATTTATTTATTCATTGCCTATGTTGTAAATTAATTGTAAATTTCATATTGTCATTTTACGAGATGTGGCACGATGATGTGTCATCCTACATGGAAGATGAGAACTTGTAATTTTGTCCTCACATGAGGAGATAGGCGTCCCACTTTGTGGTACGAATATTTTTTATGTGTCAAGAAATGTTATCTAAAGAAATTTGAATGAGCCAAAGAGGCTCTTGCGGTCCATGGAAGACCTAAGGAGAAAGGGAAGAAAAAAGACATGAAAGCTGAGAAGGGCAGATCCAAATCCCGTGGGAGATCCAAATCTCCTGGAAAGTCCAAGGCTCTTTGTTGGAATTGTGGCAAGTCTGGGCATTTCTGAAAGGAATGCAAAGAGGAGAAGAAAAAGAAGAAGAAAGCTCCTGATTCAGATTTCAAAAAATATGATGGTGACATGCCTTCATCGCAGCCCTGGCCACCCATGCATCTGATTATGTGTGGTTGATTGATTTTGGTGCATCACTCCATATGACCTCGTGTTAGGGTTAGCTGGTAGAAGATATCAATTAAATAAAAATAAAGATTAAACAGAGGAATGGAAATACAAAGAAATAATAACAAAAAGAGACACGTTTTAACGCGGTTCACCCAAACTTGGCCTACACCCACCAAACAGAGAGTCCAATATTATTATCCAGTAAATCAAACCGATTACAACTAGCAATCCCTGCAACTCAATACCGCTGCAAATGCTACAATACAATATCAATGGAAACCCTAACCCTTAGCCTCTTTTATCAAGCCATGTGTCAGTTACAAAAATAGGGGTTTTTTATGTCGGTCAATAGAAAAATAACTCCTGGTGCCTTTATAAAATAAATAAAATTGTGTGACCCTATCTTGGGGGCACTACCCCTAAACCCCCACAAGGGGCACTGCCCCTTGGCCCCGTAGGAATTTGGGGAGAAACTGTGTTGCTAAAAGTGGGGAAAATTTAATCTATGAGTCTAATCAGGCTCCATATAACAACAATCTCCCACTTGGAGACTGATTAGACTCCACACCATATCATCTCCCACTTGGAGACTGATCATAACACTGCTGACCCTATAGCTCCCACTGGAAATAAGCACCCTAGACTTTGCTATTCTATTTTTGTTATTTTCAGTCTAGAAGACCAACTGAAGCTAAAGAGGAGATCAACTTCTCCCTTGTCACTGCCTTTGTAAACATATCTGCTAGATTTTCATCTATATGTGTCTTTTCCAGCCTTAACTGTCCATCATCCAACACCGACTTAAATAAAGTGATACCTCAACTATATGTGTTTAGTCTTTGAATGCAAGGTAGAATTCTTTGCAAAATATATGGCACTCTAACTATCTGTATACAAATAACTATTAGCCTATTGTTTGACCAAATATTCTATGAAAGATTACATCCATATCATCTCCTTGCTTGCCTCTATTGCAGCTACATATTCTACCTCTGTGGTGGATAAAGTAACCACCTTTTGTAACCGTGAGATCCAACTAACTGTTGTCCCACCTATAGTAAAGAGGTAACCTATAGTACTCCACCTGGTATCAATATCCCCTACCAAATCTGAGTCTACATAGCCTGCTAAATCAGTATTAGAGCCCCCAAAACATAGGTGTTTATTGGATGTACCTCTCAAACATCTGAGAATCTATTTTACCGCATTCCAATGCTCCAATCCGGGATGATTCAAATACTTGGTTATGACTCCTACAGCATGTGCAATATCCGGTCTTGTGCATACCATGGCATACATTAAACTTCCTACTGCTGAAGCATATGGTATCTTTGAAATTTTTTCTTCCTTCTCTGGTGTCTTAGGACACATCTCCTTAGTGAATTTCAAATGACTAGGCAAAGGTGTGCTGACAGCTTTTGTATTCTCCATATAGAATCTCTACAAAACCTTTTCAAAATAATTAGCTTGAGATAGAGTCAATTTTTTGTTCTTCACATCTCTACAAATTTTCATACCAAGGATTTGTTTTGCTGCCCCCAAATCCTTCATAGAAAATGACTATGCTAACTACTATTTTAACTCTCTTATGTGACCAATTTTAGACCCAGCTACAAGCATGTCATCAACATATAAACATAAAATAATGTAGCTGTCATTATCCAACCTCTGAAAATAAACACAATGGTCAGAATTACACCAGTTGTAGCCTTGCTCACACATAAAACTATCAAATTTCAAATACCATTGCCGATGTGCTTGTTTTAGGCCATACAAACTCTTCTTCAATCTGCACACCAATTTCTCCTTACCTCTAACCTCAAATCCCTGTGGGATTTCCATATATATCTCCTCATCCAAATCACCATGGAGAAAGGTAGTTTTTACATCCAGCTATTCCAAATGCAAATCTTCAATAGCCACAATACTTAAAACAGTACGAATAGAAGTCATCTTGACAACCGAAGAAAATATCTCATCAAAATCAATGCCCTTTTTCTGTGCAAATCCTTTTACAACTAATCTGGCTTTAAATCTTTTCTTACCTCCATCTTCCTCTTTAAGCCTATAAACCCATTTGTTTGGTAAAGCCTTTTTACCTGCAGGCAACTTATAGAATTCCCAAGTTTGATTTTTCAGCAAGGAGTCCATTTCTTCTTTCATTGTAAGCTCCCACTGAACCTATGTATCCACATGCATAGCTTCATCATACCCTTCTGGTTCACTAGCATCTATTAATAAAATAGAATACAAAGATGGAGAAAACCTTTTAGGAGGTCTACTTAGCCTTGTTGACCATCTAACATTCACTGGAGTTTGTGGCATTTCTGGTTGTTGTTGCGGAGCATGAGGAACCACTAGAACATCACTATTTGGAGTATCATCCAGCACCACATAATCTTTTTCTTTCTTCTCATACTATTGCAACTGATCTTTGTACAACACTTTCTCATTGAATATAACATATTTACTTCTCACAATTTTTTGATTTTCAAAATCCCAAAGCCTATAACCAAATTCATCAATGCCATATCCAACGAAGGTAATTTTTTGGATTTTGCATCTAGCTTGGTCCTATTTTTAGAATCTACATGTGCAAATGCTTCACATCCGAAGGTTTTGAGAAAAGAATAACTCACCTTCTTACCTCTCCATGCTTCCTCTGGAATAGCATAGCCCAAAGGAACTGAAGGACCTCTGTTAATTAAATATACAACGGTGTTGATAGCCTTTGCCCACATATTTAAAGGCATCCCAACATGCAATCTCATGGTCCTTGCACACTCCATTATTGTCCTATTCATGTGCTCAGCCACCCCATTTTCTTGTGGAGTCCCTGGAACCATTTTTTTCCTATGACTTCCATTAAAGGAATAATAATCCTCAAATTCATTTCTACAATACTCACCACTATTATCAGATCTGAGACATTTTAATTTTTTACCTGTCTCATTCTCAACCAAGCTTCTCCATTTCTTAAATGTTTCAAATACATCAGATTTCTGCCTAAGAAAATAAATCCATACCTTCCTAGTTGCATCATCTATGAATGTAACATAATATCAAGAGCCATCAATAGAAGATACCTGAGCTGGTCCCCATACATCCGTATGCACAAGCTCCAACTTTTCAATTTTTTTTGTTTCCCATCCTTGAGAAAACTGACTGTCTTTTGTTTTCCATACACACAACTTTCATAGAAATCCATATTAATAAATTTCATACCTTGTAAAACTTTCTTAGAATGAAGTACCTTAATAGCTTTTTCACTCATATGCCCAAGTCTGTTATGCCACAGTATTGTCTTAGAACCTACAGCAACTATTTCAGTCTCTTCCAACGAACCTGCAGCAACTGTTCCTAAACCTGTTTGTTTTTCTTTGCAACAACTAAAGTAGAAGGAACAGTATGACCTGTACAAAGATATAAGGTGCCTACTTTCACACCTTTTGCTACTATTAAGGCACCTTTTGAAACCTTCTAATTTTTATTAGTAAATGTAACAATGCAACCTTCTTCAGCTAGCTGCCTTTCTGAAATTAAATTCCTACTGAGCTTTGGAACATGCCTTACCTCTTGTAGTAACCAATGATTCCCATTCTGCAACTTAATCTTGATTCTTCCCTCTCCAACAATCTGACAAGGTTCGTTATCTCCCAAATAAACCAGCCCAAAATCCCCTTGGACATAATCAAGAAAATAACTTCTATAGGGCGTAGCATGAAATGAGGCCCCTGAATCTAAAACCCATGAATCATAAGCATTATCTAGGGAAAGAATCAAAGCATCATCTTTAGATTTATTACTTACCACATTTGCCTCCTTATTTCCTTCTTGTTTGTCTCCTCCTTTATTTTTGAGACCAGCAATCTTTCTTCAGATGACCTAGTTTTCCACAGTACTAGCAATCTTTCTAACCTCTGGATTGGGATCTCTTGTCCTTTGATTTTCCTCGTGACTTCCCATGACCTCCAAAACCTTTTCCTCTCTCCTTTGATCTACCTTTGCTTTCTGCATTCAAAACACTACCTGATGTGGACCCATATGAGCTTTTCTATCGTATTTCCTCACTAAGGATAACACCAACAACATCATCAAATTTCAAAGTGTTTGAACCAGAGACAGAGTTACATACAAGCATTACCAAGCTATTCCAGCTTTTTGGTAAAGAACATAAAACAAAGAGAGCCCTCGCCTCTTCATCAAATTTTACTTTTACAGAAGTTAACTGACTAACAATCATATTAAACTCATTTAAATGATCTGTCATAGATCCACCTTCAACCATTTTAAGATTAAACAAATGCTTCATGAGAAATACCTTATTTGAGGCTAAGGGTTTTTCATACAATTTACCCAAAGCTTTCATCAGTTCACTTGTTGTCTTCACTTCTGTTATATTGAATGCCACAGATGGTGCCATACATAATCGAATGGTTCCCAGTGCCTTTCTATCCAGAAGTTCCCAATTCTCATCTGTCATTCCTATCTGTTTCTTGGATACTCCTTCTAATGGCCTCCATAAATCCTTCTGATAGAGGTAATCATCCATCTGCATCTTCCATAACTGATAGTTCTGCCCATTAAATTTATCAACCTTCAATTTACCCTCATCAGCCATTGCTCCCACTCAACCGTGAGACCTTCTTATAGATGATAATTGAATACAACCCACTTTGATACCACTTGTTAGGGTTAGCTGTAGAAGATATCAATTAAATGCAAATAATGATTAAACAGAGGAATGGAAATACATAGAAATAATAACAGTGAGAGACAAGTTTTAACATGGTTCACCCAAACTTGAGCTACATCCACCAAACAGAGAGTCCAATATTATTATCCAGTAAATCAAACCAATTACAACTAGCAATCCCTGCAAGTCAATACCACTGTAAATGCTATAATACAATATCAACGGAAACCCTAACCCTTAGCCGCTTTTATCAAGCCTTATGTCGGTTACAAAAATAGGGTTTTTTTATGACAGTCAATAGAAAAATAACTCTTGATGCCTTTATAAAATAATAAAAACCATGTGATCCCATCTTCGGGGCACTACCCCCAAAGCCCTGCAAGGGGCCCTACCTCTTGACCCCGTAGGAATTTGGAGAGAAACTGCATCGATAAAAGTGGGGAAAATTTAACCTCTGAGTCTGACTACGCTCCATATAACAACACCTCGCATCGAGACTAGTTTACTAAGTATGAAGAGTTGGATGGTCGAAGGGTGTACCTTGGTGATGACTCTCATCTGAAGATTGTTGGTCATGGAAGAGTCTCAATCCTATTCCCTAATGGACAAGTGAAGGGAATCATTGGAGTTATGCACATTCTAGGCCTTGCACGGAACCTGATATATGTAAGTATGTTGAATGATGCAACTGTGCAGGTTGTCTTTTCGAAGGATAGATGCAAGATGATAAGAGGATCTATGGTGCTTGCAAAGGGTACTCAGTGAGGTACTCTGTTTCAGTTGGAGGCATGCAGTTCATAGTGCAATAGTTCTTCTAACTCAAGGAAACGAGTTGATGTCAGTTCATCCCCACCATCTAAACATGCAATGAAGAAATCTATTGTAACTAGCTCTGATGGTTTTGCACATGCCATGGAAGCCAAGCTTCCTGCTAAGAAGACTATGTTATGGCATTTGAGATATGGCCACATTGGTGAGAAGGGTCTGCGTACCCTGAAAAATAAAAACCTCATTGAGAGGTTAAATGATTGTAATCTCAAGTTTGACTTTTGTGAACATTGCATTTATGGATAACAAAAACGTGTTCAATTTTACTCTAGTTCTCACAAGTCTTCTGGTGTATTGGATCTAATTCATTTTCATGCGTTTGGTCATGTGAATGCTCCTTCAATTTCAAAATTTATATATATTGTATCTTTCATAGTTGATTACAGTAGAAGGAGATTGGTTTATTTTATCAGAAGCAAGACTGAAGTCTTTAGTCAGTTTAAGGAGTTTAAAGCCTTTGCTGAAAATTAGACTTGTAAAAAGATTAAGTGTTTGAGAACTGACAACGGTGGTGAGTTTTGTTCGGCAAAGTTCGATAAGTTTTGCAAAGAGCAAGGTATTGAAAGGCATAAGACAACTTCATATACCCCACAGCAAAATGGAGTTGCAGAGAGGATGAACAAGACATTGATGGAGAAGGCTAGCAGTATGCTTAGTGGAGCAAACCTCAAACAAAAGTTTTGGGCTGAAGTTGTTGCCGCTGCTTGCTATCTAGTAAATAGATCTTCTATAGTGGCTCTTGTTGGAAAAACACCTATGGAGGTGTGGTCTGGTAAGAAGCATTCAATAAGGCATCTTCGTGTTTTTGGTTGTAAGGCATATGCACATGTGCCTAGGGAGAAATGGTCTAAGTTGGAGAACAAGGTTGTTAAATATATCTTCATTCGCTATGGTGTCGGTGTAAAAGGATATAAGATTTGGGATCCTATGAGTGAAAAAGTGTTGTATAGTAGAACTGTTATCTTCAAAGAGATAACACCTTCTTCTGTTGTTCTACAGCCAGAACAGTCAGAAAAGAAAGAAGATGCGGTTCAGTTTCCTTCTACCCCTGAGAAGACTGAACCGACAGACCCTTTGAGGCTTGATGATGAGGAGAGCTCTAGCAGATCTGAAAGTGAAGAAGAAGAAGCAGAACCTCAACCTCAGCCATTGAGGATGTCTACATGAACAAGAATGCAACCTGATATATTTGGTTATTCGTTACTTGATTCTAGTTGTGCTTTCACTTTACTTTCTAACACTGATAATCCTAGAATTGTGAAAGATGTAGGTTCCTAGAAGGAGGCCATGGAGGATGAAATGGCTTCTTTGGAAAAGAAAAAAACATGGGACTTGGTGCCTTTACCTGATAGATGGAAACTCATTGGTTACAAATGGGTGTTCAAGAAGAAATTTGGTGTAGATGGCCATGTTGAAAAGTACAAGGCTAGATTGGTTGCGAAGGGGTACTCACAAGTGGACAGAATTGATTATGGTGAAATTTTCTCTCCCATTGTAAAGCTGACATCCACTAGATTTTTGTTATCTCTTGTAGCTACTTATGATTTAGAAATAAAACGGATGGATGTGAAGACAACTTTCCTTCATGGTGATTTGGAGGAAGAAATCTACATGTCACAGCCAGAGCATTACATAGAGAAAGGTAAAGAAAATTTGGTTTGCAAGCTTAAGAAGTCTTTGTATGGTTTGAAGTAGTCTCCTAGGATGTGGTAATTGAATTTTGACGCCTTTATGTTGTCAATTGGTTATTTGATATTGAAATCAGATCATTGTGTGTATTACAAGTTTGACAATGATCACATTCTCATTATTGCATTGTATGTTGATGATATGTTGTTGATTGGGAATGGTAAGAATATGATTTATGATTTGAAGTCTCAATTGTCAGCACAATTTGAGATGGAAAATCTCGGGGCAGCTAGGTACAATCTAGGAATGGAGATCAGAAGAGATAGAGAAAATAGAAAACTTTGGTTAAGCCAAAGTATGTGAAGACCATGTTGGATAGGTTCAGCATGCCAGATTGTAGACCAGTGAGTGTTCCTATTTCATTGGGAACAAATTTATCTGTTAGTGATTGTCCAAAATCTCCTAGTGAGGTGGACATGAGTAGAGTACCTTATGCTAGTGCTATTGATAGTTTGATGTATGTTATGGTATGCACAAGACCAGACATTGCCCAAGCAGTGGGAGTCCTTAGTCAATTTATGGCTAATCCTGGATGGGTACATTGGGATGCATTTAAGGGAGTGTTCAGATATTTGAGGGGTACTTCTGAGTATTCCATTTTCTATCATGGCAATGCTACAAGAGCTTTGCATTCAGTTTGTATTCATGGATTTGTGGATTCCAATTGGATAGGTGACATTGACAGTAGGAGATCCACTAGTGCATATGTGTTCACAATGTTTGGTGGTGCAATTAGTTGGATGAGTAAGCGACAACTTGTGGTTGCTTTGTCCACTATAGAAGCTGAGTATATGGCTGCAACTCATGCTTGTAAGGAAGCCATTTGGATTAAGAGGTTGTGTTCAGATATTGGTTTTGATGCAGGTCAAATTATGATCAGTTGTGATAGTCAAAGTGCAATTTGGCTTGTGAAGAATCCAACTTTCCATGCCAGAACAAAGCATATTGATGTATAGTTTCACTTCGTGCGAGACATGGTAGAGGATGGGAAGGTAAATTTGGAGATGGTAGATACTTTGAAGAATGTTACAGATGCATTGATGAAGCCAGTGGGCATAGAGAAGTTCATATGGTGTTCGGAGTCTATAGGCCTTTCAGCCTATAGCAGTTAATTCTGTTAATTCTATTGGCTCTTAAAAGGTGTTCAACAAGTGGGAGAATGTTTGGAATTAGGGTGTCTCAACCTTGGTAATTCCTTGTATTATTTTCATTGTATTTATTTATTCACTACCTATGTTGTAAATTAATTGTAAATTTCATATTGTCATTTTGTGGGATGTCGCACAGTGATGTGTCATCCTACATGGAAGATGACAACTCGTAATTTTGACCTCACATGAGGAGATAGGCATCCCACTTTGTGGTAGGAATATTTTTCCATGTGTCGACATCTTAGATGTTGTGTAAGGAAATATTGACCGTAACAATCATGACAGATTCGTATGACGATGTAAGAGTCACAAATAAGAGATTCTATGATAGGTGAAGACATGTGTCGAAGAGCATCTTTGAAAAATGCATCTTTGGGTGCCCCAAGGTGGACTATGACATGTTGTAAGAGAATATGCTATTTATAGACTATGTATGACAGAATCTCTTATAGCTATAAGTTGTAACTGCTATGACAGATTCTATGACGGTCATAAGAGCATCTGTCATAGCCCATTTTAGAAATAGGTGACCTCTTTAGGATGGAGTCTATGGACAAGTGTCAGAAGCATCTTACAATGTTGACCAAGTGTCCATAGGTGTGGGTTTTGAGCCATGAGGCCAAGTTGGATGTCCATTCCAAGATAGAGGCAATTTTGCCTTGTATTTTCTATGTAAATAGGTGCTTGGAGGAGATGTACTACAGGTTTTATAGGTACTGTTATGCTACTAGATCATCTCCAGATACGAGTGTTGAAGACTCCTACAAGAGCATTGGCTCTAATTTGTATTGTAACCTTCTTTGTTTACGTAATATAGTTGAGCAGTGTTTTGGAGTGTGGGATTTTTAACCTGCAAGGGTTTTCCCCACGTATATCTTGTGTCTCTCTTCTTCTGTCATTCTTTCTTCCTTATGTGTTTGTTGCAATATCTCATGTTAATGGTTTAATGTTGCTGTAATAGTTAGGATAAATTTGAATTTGCACTCTTCTCCCCTCATTAGATTAGTGTAGGAAGTGTTTTCTACACACCTAGCTTCCTTTCATTCTATGCCCTTGAAGTCTTTAAATTATAGTAGCTATGATCATGGATTCTTTCATCTTGTACCTTTCCTTGGGGTTATATTTTCATTTTATATAGTAAGATCATAGGAATTCTGATTAAATATCCATGTGCCTAGGATGTATAAGATGATTAAATTTTTACTCACAACAATGAGCTCAAGAATTTTATTCCTAATATGAATTTTAATAACCTTGATGTGTTTCTAGAAGTTCAACAACATAAGAAAATTCACAAAAAAATTCTATAAAATATAAAATATGTTGAAGTTTTAAATATTACATAAACTAGCTCTTTTCCAAATAACTTCTTGAGGAACTTGCATATCACAAAAAGGTTTTATTTAATCTAGGAATGGATTGAGTTGGGATTGGCTCTCCCCCTATAAAATTTGACATGTCCCCATGGAAAATGCTAAGATGATCATTTTGGTCTCATACCTTATGAAACCATTGTTTCATTTCACCTAAACAAAACCATATTTTCCAAAGTTTTAAGATGAAAAAATGATCTTGGGACCTATGAATTATGGGCCCACAATGTAACTTATGTGAAATAAATCTAGGTATCAGGTTTGTATTTTTTGATATCAAGAAGTACAGTAACACTAATTCCTAAAAATAGACATAAAATTAAATAAAAAATTGGAATTGATTTACAAATTTGGTTATTATAAAGACTAACATATTAACTCTATATTTCTAAGATATCTTCCTTGTATAAGAGAGTACCAACCAATGAAGACTTAGACTTAATAGCACTAAAGTTGTCATCTCTTAATTTAGCTCTCATGATGTATAAATCAATCTTTCTAAAAATTCATGAATAACCCAACTACAATACATACATAAGTGAATTATCAAAGTTATGATTCTATTTGGTTGAGATTTTCATTTCCTCAATTTTATATACATTCCTAATTTTGAAAAACTAAGTTGTTCTTTATAGGCCACTATCTATAGAGGAATTTAAGGCTTTTTAGATGTTGGATTTGTGGCTTTATCTATCTCTTCTATCCTTATTGACTAGACTCTAAGGTTTCTTAACAAAAAATATTTCTTTACATGACAAGGAAATCTTCTCATAAGAATCGAATTGTTTATGGCTCATATAGCCTTAGCAAAAAATGTATGATACTACTATAAATGAATGACACTTCACACCTACATGATTATTTCACCCTTATTCAATAATCCCACTATATCTCAAGTGGTATATAAGTGGATGGAAATATGTTACATAAGATAATCCCCTCATCTAAAGAAGTACCAACCTAATGACCTTTTAAAATGTTATCTTGAGTTTGTTGTGGTGGCACAATCTTAACTATAACATATTATAGAGAAACAATAGATCGAATGAGACAATATTATGGTATGTGTTTGAATCCTCCATTAAGATAAACTCAAGAGACAATGTACCCTAAGGATGAGTAGTTAGCAATGCTCTCTTTTAGATCTAGCCATTTTATTAAGAAGGGAGAGAATCTATCTACCTACAAAAGAAGCTTTCTTCGTAGGCCTGTATGATGTTCTTTTACATCCATGTCATTGATTTAGGCATCTAGATAATAAACCTTATGTATAGAATTTCTAGTATATAGTTGAATCTTAGGAATGTTTTCTTTACAAAGTTCTATGGTTTCCATTTGATTTACTTGATTCACAATAATGTAATTATCCACGTGAAAAAAATTTGAAAGAAACACGTTCGAGCTTTATTATCCAACAATCATGGTATTTGGTAGATGGGCCCAAACCTACCATTGGAAAAGGTTGTTGGGAGTGTCATAGGATTTGAGTGCCTTCCAAAATGTTGTTTTAGATTCTCCTTTTATCCTTAATCCAAAATAAAGAGAGGATTTTGTGCTTTTTAACAAAAAAAAAAATTATCACACTAATTGGAACACTTAATTTTATTCTATGCAAGAAAAGCCACTTAAAACTATTTATTTTCAACCATTGATAATTGAAATATTTAGTGTATTACTTTTAGGACAAGACTTCATGTTAACGTAAGTAAACACCACCTTAGTTTTTATTCTTAATGACCTCAAGAGTTGTCCCATTATTTGTTGGGTCATAATGAAAACTAATACAACATTTGGAATATGTTTTTGTAAGTGAGATTCACTCTTTCTTATCCAAGTAGAACATTTCTCTTAAAGTAGAAAGTCAATGAGCATCAGGGTCATACCATCAATCTTATTTCTTCATGTTTACAAATTCTTATTTTTGTTGGAAATAATCCACAACTGGACCGATGATGGCATGGACACAAAAGGCCAATAGCTCAATTGGTAGAGCACTCTAGTAGTAAATGGAAGCTCCTAGGTTCAACTCTTGGCTGGTCCATGAAAATTTTAACATGGTATCTAAGCCAAGCTAGGAGTCCCAAGCACTTGAAGTGTGGCCTAAGGGGGGTGTTGGAAATAATCAACACTTGGACCGACAATAGACTGGCCACAAAGGGCCAATAGCTTAGTTGGTAGAGCACTCCAGTAGCAAATGGAAGGTCCTAGGTTCAACTCCCATCTTATGCCTCTTCACACTTGAAGGGTTAGTTTAAATTGTTTGTGTATGCCATTAATTAGAAGACTACTAAGGAAACAAAGAGATTGAGATACATTTATTTTTGAACTCATATTGTTTCTATCAAGTGGGTTGACGTAGTTAATTTCTTTGAGAACTCTTTACTCACTTTACAACATCAAATTCAAAAGAGAAAGCATTTACTATTTTATTCAGCACACAATCTTTGTGACATGGTGGAGGAGAATGGAAATATTTTATGCAAATGGAATAGTACATTAAAAAAACATATGACGGAGTTAAATATTTGCTAGTAGTGTAATCTATCATAGATATCAAAGTCTTCTAGTGGAACTCTCTTGTCATGCATTGAAGTAGATAGTAATTTATAAGAGATCCCAATCCATGTCCCTCTGTAGAATTCCTGGTGTTGAAATGGTACCAGTTTAGAGAAGAAACTATTGTACTCCCATTTTGTTAGATTAATAGCAACACATAACGATGGATCCCAATCATTATCCTTGGATTTTCATAATCTACCATGTTGCAACCTAAATAAAACATTACATTTTTTAAGTGACATTAGCTTGGATGGGAGACTCTAGTATTCACAACATGCTAAATTGTTGAATGCAATATCAGAGCAAACATTAGATATTAGAGTCCATGAAAAAATGCCTTTACAAGATAAGTACATATGTTTCAAAGGGTAATATATGTAGTATGCCCTTTTGGCAGCAAACAAGTATTCCTAGTGCCACTAGAGTAAAATCTTCTGAATTACAATGGCATTTTTCAATGGATAGCTTGTCAGTTTGATCTATGAGAGGATCTTCATTGTTGAAAGCCAATAATTATGGAGTATGGTAGTGATATTAACTTGTGAATCAATGATACACTCACATAGGCTGTGATAAATTTTCCAATCACCTCTCTAAGTTGAAAATCTAATTGGTCATCTTAACACTATTTCTGTTGAACAAAAGACACTATTGGTTGGGTGTGTCATCATTTCCTTGCTTAAAAAAATCTTTATTTTCATGGAGGAAAATGAGAATTGTAACATCCCAACTAGAATATTAAATAAAAATTAAGCAAATATCCACACTTTTTTTAAAAATTAAAAAATATCCATAATCAATATATTTAACATTCACAATATCTAAGTGCAATATAAATATTTCAAAAGGTCACTTCACCTATGACTAACAAATTGCACAAAACAATTAGTCATTTTTCTTTATACAAATTACAATTTTATCAATATCATTTACAAAATAAGCAATGTATTCTTGTTGACAAGTCTTTGGCAGTCAACTGTAGGAGAGAGAGAGCATCACCCTGGTGCTTTTCCTCCAATCGTAGATTGGCGGTCCCCCGTTCACATTCCTTTCTAGAAGTGGCCCTTCCCTACACGAGGGTAATAGATATTGAGAATCAATTGATTCTATACGCCATCTAACAACTAGTGATGTGTCCTACCTAATACAATCAGGTTTACAACTCTAGTCTAGCTCTAGTTATGTATGATCTTGTCTGATTGTTTAGCTATCTGGTACATCGTGAACTAACAATGCAAGCAGTAACTTTTGCATTTCTTTGGCCAAAGTTTTATATATATAAATACTCATGTTTACTCACTCTTTTCTTGACTTGGAGACAATATTCTTAATAGTCATTTATTTCTTTATACATAACAACTATCTTGGTCTTGCTTAAAACACATTAGTCATGAAGACTTATACCCTTATCTACTAGTCATTCTTGACAAGTCTAGGGTAAGAACTTAGATGATTGGTGTAAACATATATTGAGTCCCTCTATAGATCCTTGCAATCATGGGTCTATGATATCTTGTCATCTACTCAATGGCATGTTCACCTAATCTCATGCTCATCCAAAATTAGCTATACATATAAGGTTGGCACTTAATCCATATAGATTATCAAATAAAGAATCTATCTATCTTAACACATATTCAACTCATAATCTATCGACAATAACCTCTAAATTAGTAATCATAGGAATTAACTACTTCTCTTTATGTAAATCAAAGAGAGAATTCGAAATATTACGATAGTCTAAATCTTGACTTAGCATTGACATAAAGAGTGTATCTCAAGACATTCTTATGGCTATATGAAGCTTAAAATTAGGTAAAAGAACATCCCTCCACTAAAAATAGGATATAGATAATTTAGGATAATTCTAACATCTATAAATAACTCAAATTTCCTTCATATTTCTATTGAAATAACATTATGATGTCAAGTGTTTTCTACACTGACTTTGTCTCTTTTACTTACTTTCAAAGCTTTTCAAACACACTCATAACCTTTTTGATCTACTACTTCTAAGAGAGGTATATAATGAATGACCTCCTCTTGGGTCATTCATTAAATCTACTATCGACCCTTATTAAATTGCTAAACCTGAACTTGGTTTCAGATAATAGTCAGTCTTTATATAAATTTGGCCTATATTTTCTACCATCGGCCTCCATATGGTATCACATTCAACCTTGGTATAAAATACAGTTGGTTTGAGTATAATAACAATTAGCCTTAGACTATCTCAGTCCGCCTTGTCATATAAAACATTCGATCTTAGACTATCATAGTGAGCCTTAACTTATAAAACATTTGGCCTTAGACTATCACAGTCAACCTTTATCTTATAAAACATTTAGCCTTAGACTATCATAGTGGTCCTTTAGCTTATAAAACATTTGGCCTTAAACTAACATAGTCAACCTTTAGCTTATAAAATAGTTAGCCTTAATATAGTATTAGTATCAGCCTTAGATATTTCATAACACTCGACCTTGACATAGCTTTACTATCGTCTTGAGATGTTTCATAACACTTGGCCTTGACATAGTTGTACTGTCAACCTGAGATGTTTCATAACACTCAACCTTGACACAATTTTACTGTCAACCTTTATATATATATATATCATAATACAACCAACCATTAAGAATAATGCATGGCCTGGGTATATACTCGGCTGGCCTGAACATAATGCATAGCCTTGTTATATACTTAGTCGGCCATCATAATACATGGCCTGGACCATATTTCAACTTGGTTTCACTAGTAGAAAAACATAAATAAATGACTAAATAAACTACCAAAAATTGGTCATGTAATCATTAGTTTGGTCACGTGACCATTGGTAGTTTATTTCTAGTCATTTATCTTGCGACCAAATTTATGACCAAACAAATTTTAGTCATTAATTTGGTAGTATATTTAGTCATTAATTTGGTAGTATATTTAGTCATCAATTTAGTAGTATATTTAGTCATTAATTGTTTTTAACTGCTCATTTATTTAGTCATGGTAGTCATTTATTTAGTCATGGTTTAGTCATTTATTATGGTGAATCAGTGATTCAAGTTACAAATCAAATATAACTTTTTTTTTTGCTCGATACAAATCAAATCTAACTTAATCCTCACAAATTTATACATACATACTTCAAGTATCATAGATATTAAAATCTATAAATAAATTAAATATATAAATCATCATAATCCTATATAGATTTTGACAATTTGTCCAAAATCTATTCTTTCATATGATACAATATTTTAAAATTTTGAATGTATTTTATAGTAAAAATGTCTCCCAGCCATACAACTATCAAACTGTATATGCTCTTCCAAAAAAAAACTCTAGTTGAATCCCAATGCAATTGAATTACAAAGTAAAATTATTACAAATATATCGGCATGCCCTCCTAAACTTGCAGGGCATGCATCAGAGCTTCATAATCTGTAATCATCCCATTCACAGTAGCATTGTTAACTTGCCAAAATTTATAAGTTATTTATTCGAAAGTGCCTTTAAAATACTATGAGATACATTAGTATGAGTAAGTTATATAAAAACCTAATATATATATATATATATATTATAATCCTACATAAATTTTGACAGTTTGTCCAAAATCTGTCCTTTCATATGATCCAGTCTTTTCAAAATTTTAGTTGTATTTTATAGCTAAAATGCCTAAATACAACTATATATCTATCCTTTGATACAATCTTTTCAAAATTTTAGTTGTACTTTACAGCGAAAATGCCTAAATGCAATTATACAACTTCAAATTTAAGCCCTGTGTGCAGTGGGGTAACAATAAAAGCATACCTTTCTCTTTTTTCTCATCTGGGTCGCCATGGCTTATCAACAAATTGAGAGCTTAAGCTCACCCAAATTCAACATCATATTGTAATTGTTTGGGCTTCATCAGATATTTTTGCTCCTGTACTTCTTTTCCATGGCCCTTGCAATGCTTACTCTCATTATCATGTTACTAGTCTCGGTAGGCAGCTCTGCTACAAATAATGAGTTGATGAGCACCATATTGCCTTTCATAGAAACCCAATAGATATTTTTGCTCTTGAATGGGTATATGTCGACTACATGTCTGATTGGACCGAAGAGCCATTCTAAGAGCCATCCTTCATGCGGTATAATATTATTGATAGGAACACCTCCCAGAATGCTTCCACTATATTAATCAATATTTTGTTATCATTCACTGATCATCTTGATATTTTGCACAGCTCTTCTTCATCTCACCTCAAATCTCACAATTTAATGTGCTTTCCTGAAATCATAGCATCACATGAGATCATTTTCTATGGCTTCCTGAATGTAATAGAAGTATCATTCATTTGACTCATGATGAAGAGATGGTCTTTTCTTACAAACAAAATTATAAGTCCCTTGAATCTGATAAAACTAATGGCTCAATAAACATTAGCAACATCTTGACTGGAAATTGCTTTGCTACAATTGGTGGCAATTTGACAGGCCTAACCATTCAAGGGTTTTCCCATAGAAGAGCAATGGTGCTTGAATCACAAAGAGGCATGGACATCAGGCTTCTTGGTGGGCACATTCTGACACCTCTCCTCTCTCACTGCCACTAATGCCACCGTCGTCGTTGCATGGTAGCAGTTTGCCCAAATAGCTTAGCAAGGCCCCCTACCAATGTAGGACTGGAATCAATCCGACGACATCAGCTTCGTCATGTTCTGCTCTTTCAGCAACACCTTTCTTCACTCTAGAAATTCTTTCTACTTACTCTTGTTGCAAGCCACGGCCGCTTTCATGGGAAGGTGTTAGAAATGAAAGCAACACTACTTCAATGGAAATCTGATTCGAGATCAATTTTAGCAAACTTTAACTGTGTGTTATTAATGGAGATTGTAACAAAGCATAAACCCATAATACAGAAATATACCAGAAGCAAAATGAAGCACATAACATAAGTGTTTAAGGTGGAGAAAACCCTTTCGACTAAAAAACTCCACCAAGAAAAGAGGCCAAGTTGTATTATCTTCACAAAAGGAGATTACAAATACATTCACTTCCTCTATCCTTCAACCTTCACTCCAGCAGAACTTGGGTACCTATAAACTGTTATATTCCTCTCATTGACTATGCTATGGTTTTATAGAATTTACATAACCTCAAGACATTAAATGACCTCTTACAAGCCCATAACACTTGTCAAGAGTCAACAATACAACCTTGGGCGTCCATAGCCAAGAATAGGCTCTTACAGGGTCATAAATGTTGTCATACATGCATCCTACACTTGGAAAAATATTCCCATGTAAGCTTGAATGACTTGGGGCCAAAAATAGCCACTTACAGCATCTTATGAAGCATCGTATGCTATTATTAGTGTCATAGATTCTTATGACAACTTACAGTTGTCATGGAATCTCTTACACCCTCTTATAGCATCTATGATGTGCGTCATAACATTAAAGATATATTATTCCTCCACATGTGCACCCCACTTTGACTAATTACCATTTACCATAGTAAATGACATCCCGTAACTACCACCGGTAACTTTGGGACTTACTGTACAGTAACTCCATAATTACCATGGACAGTAAATAATTTTTACCACTACCGGTGAAACTTGTACATCCCTTATGGGTAATTACAAATGACAAATAATAAATGGAATAAATACAATATTGGGATTTACAAGGTTAATGGCACCTTATCCCAACATTCTCCCACTTGACATTATACATTGTGAATCAACCCATAGGAAATTAAATGAAAAATAATCAGGCACTAGAAACAAGGCCCATAGCCTCTCTGCACCACACGAACATCTTTGTGCTCACAGGCTTGGTCAATGAATCTGTAACATTCTCTTGAGTGCCTATCTTCTTTAGCTCAATCTCTCCATTTGCAATCAACTCTTGAACAAAGTGATACTGAACATCAACATGCTTAGTCCGAGCATGATACATGGGATTCTTGGCCAAATAGATAGCACTTTGGCTATCACAACCAATTTGAATGATCTTGCAATCAAAGCCAATACCTATACACAGTCTCCTCAACCAAACTGCCTCCTTAGAGACATGAGTAGTAGCCATATACTCTACTTCTATGGTGGACAAAGCAACTGTGGGCTGCCTCTTACTCATCCAATTCACTGCACCTCTAAATAAAGTAAACATAGCCACTAGTGGACCTTCGACTATCCAAGTCACCTACCCAATCTACATCAACAAAACCCTGTATGTCCAAAATTTTATCAGCACTATCAGTACCATAATAAACCAAACAATGATCAAGAGTACCTGTAAGATATTTAACCACCCTCTTCGCATAGTTCCAATGCTATTTACCAGGGTTAAACATAAATCTGCTCAAAACTCCCACTGCTTGGGCAATATCTGGTCTAGTACAAACCATTGCATACATCAAACTCCCTACATCACTAGCATATGGCACATTAGACATATCCTCAAGATCATCCTCAATCTTTGGACACATATCTAATTAAAGATTAGTACCAATGGGTAAAGTAACTCTAACTAGGTTACAGTCCTATAAACTAAAGCTCTGTAAAATAGTACTCACATACTTACTTTGTGACAACCAAAGCTTTCTATTAACTCTGTCCCTCCTAATCTCCATTCCCAAAATATACCTTGCAGCACCAAGATCCTTCATCTCAAATGCACCTGAAAGTTGGGCTTTAAGCTAACTGACCATACCCTTAGTATTGCTGAAAAACAACATGTCATCAACATACAAAGCAATAACCAGTATAGAATCATCAACACAATGAATGTAAACACAATGATCCTCCTCGCTTCTAACAAAACCCAATTTCAAAACAAATGACTCAAACTTTTGATACCACATTCTGGGAGATTGTTTCAGACCATAAAGAGACCTCTTTAACCTGCAAACCCAATGTTCTTTTCCTTTTACCTCCAAACCTGTAGGCTGTTGCATATAAATTTCTTCTTCAAGATCTCCATGCAAGAACGTAGTCTTAACATCCATTTGCTCAATCTCCCAATCATAAGTTGCAACAATGGATAAGAGAAATCTAATAGAAGTCAATTTAGCAACAGGAGAGAATATCTCACCAAAATCAACTCCCTCTCTCTGGGAGTAGCCCTTGGCTACCAGTCTAGCCTTGTACTTCTCCAATGAACCATCTGCTCCAAACTTCTTCTTGAAGACCCACTTACATCCTATGGCCTTTCTTCCTTCGGGCAAACAAACAAGATCCTAGGTGTTATTAGAGTCCAAAGCCATCATCTCCTCCTGCATGGCTAGCTGCCAAGACTCAGTATCATCTGCAGAAATAGCTTCCCTGTAGGATCTAGGTTCATCATTAGTACTCAACAAAGCATATACACAATGGAAATCTGGTGGGCTATACCT
Organism: Cunninghamia lanceolata; assembly: GCA_027924645.1. NCBI lineage: Eukaryota > Viridiplantae > Streptophyta > Pinopsida > Cupressales > Cupressaceae > Cunninghamia > Cunninghamia lanceolata. Next base: position 1,537,554 of record BSBN01000912.1, read on the forward strand.
ATCAACTAGATTCCATTGTCTTGTGGATCTCCTCAAGGGTGGAGTAAGAGTCTCAACTTGTTCTTCTGCATGATCATCTATACCAACTTCTTCTGTAACAATAGACTTATCTTCATCAGAACTACTCAAATCTTCTTATTTGTCTTCACCCCTCAATCCATCATTATGTTCTTCCTAAGGTGCATCTTGCTGCTCTAAATCAAAGTGCACCTTCTTTACCTTTTCATCTTTTTCTTTTGGTTGCTCAGTTTTAGAAATAGCTCTAAGTTCCCTGAAAATAACATCTCTAGAAAACATAATCCTGCGGGTTAGTGGATTCCAAAGCTTATAACCTTTCAAATTATCACCATATCCAATGAATGTACACTTTTCAGCCTTTGGATACTTAGATCGCTTTTCCTTAGGGACATGAATAAAAGCCTCACAACCAAAAACCCTTAAATGTGAAACAGAGGGTTTCTTACCTATCCACACTTCATAAGGTGTCGAATCAAGAGCCTTACAAGGAGATCTATTTATCAAGTAGCAACCAGTACACACAACCACTGCTCAAAAGCATTTATCCAAATGTGCATCACTAAGCATACTTCTGGCTCTTTCCATAATTATTTGGTTCATCCTTTTCGCAACACCATTCTATTGTGGTGTATACGGAGTTGTCTTTTGTCTAATTATACTTGCATGCTTGCAAAACTCATCAAATCCCTTAGAGCAATATTCCCCTCCATTGTCAGATCTTAATATTTTTATCTTTAAACCTGATTGGTTCTCTACTAAGACTTTGAATTCTTTAAACTTAGTGAAAACTTCAGATGTATGCTTCATAAAATAAATCCATGTAAATCTAGATACATCATCAATGAAGGTTACAAAATAACGAGATTTTCCAATAGATTCATTATCCACAGGTCCAAACACATCCGTATGAATAATTTATAACTTCTCTTTTGCTCTATTTCTTCCTGAAGGAAATGATTTTTTGTTTTGTTTACCAAACACACAATGCTTACAGAAATCAAAGTGCTCATCAGAATAAGAGAAACTGTCCAACAAATTTTTATTCTTAATAGTTTTCAGTACATTATTGCTTGTGTGGCCCAATTTACAGTGCCACAACATACATGTATTTTCAGTAGTGGCCTCAAATACATAGGAGGCATTACAAACTGTAGTGGCTTCAAGATTAAACAAGTTCTTGAATCTCTTCCCTTTCGCTACCACCAAGTTCCCTCTCACCAATTTGTAGCCATGCTTGTCAAATGTCGCATGCATTCCCAAATCATTCAACTTCGAAACTGAAATCAGATTTCTAGCTAATCCAGGAGCATGCAAAACACCAAGGAGGGTTTTAATCCTCCCATCACTGAAACACAACAACACTGTTTCCTTTCCTGATAATCGGATATGTAGAGTTGTCACCAAGGTAGATATTACCTCCATCATATTCTTCATATGAGGGAACCATTCCTTATGCGGGGTCATATGAAATGAGCATCCTGAGTCAATCAACCAATGATCATTAGAAACAAGATTACATGCAGAAAGTAAAACTTATTCACCTAGATTTAAGGACTTATCCAAAGCACTCTCCCACTATTTCTTGGGATTTCTGCACTCCTTCACATGTCCCCTTTTACCGCAGTTCCAGCACTTAACTCTGTTCTTTTTACTAGGAGTCTTAGACCGGCCCTTGGACTTGTCCTTAGCCCCTTTCTAATCTCCTTTAGGTCCTCTTTCCTTAGACCTTCCCCTGACACTGAGAGCATCCCTTGAACTATCTGAACTCTTCTTCCTCAATTCCTGTGATAGTAGCACTGAAACAAGAGCATCCAACTTCGAATCCGCAAGGTTAGCAGTGATAGCAAGGATAACATTCTCCCAAAACTCAGGTAAAGAACATAGAAGTAAGATACATTTATCTTCTTCACTAACCTCAACATTTACTGAATCAAGATGACTCACCAATAAATTAAAAGAATTTAAATGCTCTACAAATGACTCACCCTCTTTCATTTTCATGGAAAACAATTTTCTTTTTAAATAAAGTTTATTTACCATACTCTTGGCTTGATAGATCTCACCCAACCGTTTCCACAACTTGTATGCAGTATCTTCCTTTGCGACATTCAACAGGACAGAGTCTGAAAGACACAACTAGATGGTTCCCCGTGCCTTCTTATCCAGTCTATCCCACTCATCTTGAGAGACATCATTGAGTTTCTTCTCTTTTTGGACAGCCAACCATTGGTTTCTTTCTTCCAACAAATCTTCCATTTTTAGCTTCCACAACTCATACTCCATTCCATTGAACTTCACAATGTCCAATCGAGAGGTTGATGCAACGGTGGATGTAGCCATAATAATAACACAAGTTCTGCAAAACAAACACAACCAAATCTCCCACACTACCACCCAAGAGTCAAATCTAGCCAAGCTCTGATACCAAATGTTAGAAATGAAAGCAACACTACTTCAATGGAAATCTAATTCGAGATAAATTTCAGCAAACTTTAACTGTGTGCTATTAATGGAGATTGTAACAAAACATAAACCCACAATACATAAATTTACTAGAAGTAAAATGTAGCACATAACACAAGTGTTTAACATGGAGAAAACCCTTTCGGGTAAAAAAATCCACCAAGAAAAGAGGCCAAGTTGTATTATCTTCACAAAAGGAGAATACAAATACATTCACTTCCTCTGTCCTTCAACCTTCACTTTGGTAGAACCTAGGTACCTGTAAACTGTTATATTCCTCTCATCTACTATGCTATGGTTTTTATAGAATTTACACAACCTGAAGACATTAAATGACTTCTTACAAGCCCATAACACTTGTCAAGAGTCAACAATACAACCTTGGGCATCCATAACCAAGAATAGGCTCTTACGGGGTCATAAATGCTGTCATACATGCATCATACACTTGGAAAAATGTTCCCATGCAAGATTGAACGACTTGGGGCCAAAAATAGCCACTTACAGTATCTTATGACGCATCATATGCTATTATTAGTGTCATAGAATCTTATGACAACTTACAGTTGTCATAGAATCTCTTACACCCTCTTACAACATCTATGACGTGCGTCATAACACTAAAAATAGATTATTCCTCCACATCTGCACCCCACTTTGACCAATTACCATTTACCATAGTAAATGACATCCCGTAACTACCGCTAGTAACTCTAGGACTTACCATGCAGTAACTCCGTAATTACCGTGGACAGTAAATAATTTTTACCACTACCGGTGAAACTTGTACATCCCTTATGGGTAATTATAAATTACAAATAATAAATGGAATAAAAACAATATTGGGATTTACAAGGTTAATGGCACCTTATCCCAACAAAAGCCCCTCACCATGGCTCTCAATGTGCACAATGAAACAAAATAAGTTAGGGTTTTGAGCTTTTTTGAGTTAGGGTTTCAACAGGCGCTAAAAGTGAAATAAAGGTGGGCGCCAATGCTAAAATGAAATTTAAAGTGAAATTTAAATGAAATAGTATAATTTTGGTGCCCATGTTATAATATTAATAATATAATATAAATGTAATATTATATTATATTATAAATATTATATTATAATATATATTATATTATAATATATATTATATTATAATATATATTATATTATAATATATATTATAATATATATTATATATATTATAATATTATTAAATATATTATAATATATATATTTTTTTGATATGTAATGTAGGCATAAGGGAGCCGTACCCCATAAGAAAAAATAAAAATAAAATTAAGCCAAGTGCATGCCCTAAGAAAAGGGGTGCAATAAGCAAGCATCAAACCAAAGACAGTCATGAACAAACCCAACCCTAAATATATTATAATATTAATAATATAATATAAATATAGTATTATATTATATAAATATTATATTATAATATATATAATAATAATATAATATTATACAATATTATATTATATTATATTATATTAATATATAATAATATTATTAAATATATTATAATATTAATAATATAATATAAATATAATATAATATTATATAATAATATAATATTGAATTGTATTGTAATATACTATATTGCTATTATATTATATTATAATACAACCCGCTCCCTCAATTCAAAATTTTTTTTAATTATCCACTTTAGTTGTGTTTTTTGTCCAATGATCAAATTAGTTATTTATTTAGTCCTTTATTTGGTCATTTATTTAGTCATTTCAACTAATGACCAAATTAGTCATTTATAGCTGTGTTGCAAAAAATTTTAGTCATGTGACTAAAAATTTGGTCACGTGACTAAAAGTTTTAGTCACCTAGTCATTTATTTGCCATATTTCTACTAGTGTTTGCTCACACAGTCATACGAATGATACTATCCTTCTAATATATTTACAACAATCTATAAGGAATACGCTATGGTATAACATAGATATGCAACTCTCTTAACCTAGGTATTGTTCTGATAACATTCTCTAATGAGATATGATACTTAGTCATGCAGATGTAAACCTCAGATGAGGACAATCAACAATACATTTTCTACATAAGTCTACTTACAATTTCAATGAATGTACAAAGTAATAACAAATATACATATCATCACTTTCAGTGGTGTAATAATGAGCTTGCATGTTATCTACTACAGGTAGCATGCTAACATAGTTTCATTGCATCCTTTGTTCCTCTTCCTCCTATCTTTCCTTTGAAGTTTTTCCTGTCCTTTCCAAGTATCTCTTTCCCCTTAAAATCTTAAGCCCCCTCTCATAGATATGGGTGCTTAATTAACGTGCCACTACTGCACCTTTCTCCACATCACTGTGGTCTCTCTTCATGCAGAAGATAGTGGAGAGTATGGAGAGTATGGGGCTATTGCTCCTCTCCCCACTCCCAAGCACCTAGGGAGTTAACTTAGGAGAAAAAAAGAAGACTTTTACTAAACCTAACATAATTATTGACTATAAAACAACAACAATAATAATAATAACTTTGTAGATAGACATAATATACTTATCTTATAAATGTCGATATTATGTACTATTGAACACTAAATGTGTTCATCTAAAGCACCATTATTGTTGGAGAATTATCACATATCGACTAAGATCTTGACAACAAAATCAAACAGATCTAGTCAATCTACTCACATCGAATTATCTTCCAAAAACATTCATTAATTTTCATCAAACGACGAAAAGGATTCTACCCTTCGTCTTAACAATGACATAGCTTGGCAAGAGCAAACATAATCTCTTTTAAGTATATGTGTGTGAGTTTCTAGATGGCATAAGGATCGTCACATTCACGCGATCTAGCATCCTCTCTATGGTGATACTCTCTCTCTCCTCATATCCGAGGGAAAACAACATTGTTCCTACATCCACCTCAATTTCATGACAGTAGTTAGTCCATTACATCATTTCAACCACACGTTCAATAATGACATCGTAAATAATCATTTCTTGCATATAAATTAACAGAAAACAAATGTGTTTCCATCGTTACTATAATCATAATATTGTCTCTAACTAACTATCTATCTCCTTAAAAATAATGAAAATAAATACATTAGTTTAAAAATGGGGTGTGACAAGAATGCTCCTCAAGACAACAATAGGGTCATAAATCATGTCTTAAAAAGAACAACACTGAGTAAATTTTACCACAAAACCATCAAAAGGTCTGACTAGAATGAAGTAATATCTGATTTGGGACACACAAATGCTCTTGCAAAATATACTTATTTTTGTGCCTAAAGTTTGCAAACATATCCAAAAAGGCAACTAATTATACAATGCAAAAACCATTGCTTTTTGGTTCAAGGTCACTTTACAGGAGACTGACTAAATAATTTGAATAGAAATGGAAGAAGAATGTTGTGTCAATAGTGTAGACAAGTCAACTATGATGACAAAAAAAAATTTATATCAAGGAAGGATTCTCACAGGTACAAGATTGTTTTAGGCTTTGATACCAAATGTGATGCTACTTTTCCCTAAAGTTAATCTACTTACAATAGATTTTATTATAGTTAATATTAGAGTTAAGATAATTTGGGTTATGAAAAGATATTAACATAAACATAAATAGAAAATGTAAAGTACAACATATGATAATTTAATAAGAACTCTAGAGTAAATTATTAACAAAGAAATTGGATAACATAATCATAAAATCATATTATCGTCAAAACCATAAATATAATATGTCGTGGGGAATCAGGTTATTCAAATTAATGAAAAATGAACCCAAACACCTACAGAATCTGAAGATAAAAGGAGATTAAAATAGATAAAACAATAATACCTTCACCTTTTATCTTTTTGCCTTCTGTAGTTCGCCTATCTTCGTTCGATCTTGATTGTGAAGCCCTCAGAAGTTGTTGCTTGCTTGCTTATTTGAAGATGACAAATGAAGAATGGCTAGGATACTTTGGTATTTGAAGATGAGCTTCAAATACAGAAATGGAGGATGCTATGAAGTGCTCAAATATAATGGGGGTGCCAAAGGCGTGCTTAGATTCCTGCAGCATAAGTTTACACAAACTCCAGATATTGAAATGAAGAGAAGAAGGTTATATTTATAGAAGAGAGTGAAGGAAGATCAATGGTTGAGAAGAAAAGAATGAATCAACGGAGGAGGATTATTGAGGAATGTGCAACAAATAGAAGAAAGACATGTGTCATTCAAAAAGAAGCTTTGTTGAGTTAAAAGCTTTCTTGATGAGTTTTCATTTTCTTTAAATTAGAATTTATTTTTCTAATTGAAGAGCAAAGTTGCTTTAAAGTTGCTTTAACTTAGTTTTTACTTTTGTATGACAAGAGGAATTTATTTTTAGAAGATATTGAAGATAAAAAAAAGAATTAAATAAATAAATTTATTTAATTCATTTTTAGAAGATTTGGAAGATAAGAAAGCAAATTAAATAAATAAATTTATTTAATTTATTTTTAGAAGATTTGGAAGATAAGAAAGCAAATTAAATAAATAAATTTATTTAATTTATTTTTAGAAGATTTGGAAGATAAGAAAGCAAATTAAATAAATAATTTTATTTAATTTAGAAGATAAGAAAACAAATTAAATAAATAAATTTATTTAATTCATTTTTAGAAGATTTGGAAGATAAGAAAGCAAATTAAATAAATAAATTTATTTAATTTATTTGCACATGATTTTGGAAGAATAAATAAAATATTTAATTATATTTTATTTTTGGGGATTTTAATTTAAATAAATTTGCATTTTATTTAAATTAGGAAGAATGAAAGATTTAATTAAATAATTAAAATTATTTAATTACTTAGAAGAATGGATGTTTTAATTAAATAATTGAAATTATTTAATTATTTAGAAGAATAAAGTTAATGTAGATGAAATTAATTAAATAAACGAAATTTATTTAATTAAATGGGAGGAAGTGAATCAAATAAATAAATAAATTTATTTGTTTATTGATAGAGGACTATGAAGATGAAATAAATATTTAAAATATTTATTTAAGTAGAGTCATGTCATTTTTAGGTGTATACATTTTGCCCCTCTTTGATGCAATGTGTTTTATCATGTTGTTTCAAAGAATAAGATTTTCGACAATGATACATGCCCCAGTTTACCCCTGGTACAGGTTGAACGACAGGATGCCCCCTCGGGAGATTGGATGAGGAGACGGCAGAAGGCATGAGACGGACAATCTCACGATGAGAAGAAATGGCTAGATGCAGAAGAAAGAGGTGAATGATACAAGATGCAAGATAAAAAGATAACTCACACAAGCAAGAAGCAAGTAAGCACAAATGATACAAAAACAGGCAAGGTATTGCCCCAGTCAAGTGGTAAACCAAGGATATAGATTGATGATGTCTGGTTTCAAGAATGAAACATGTCGTATAAGACTCCAGGTCTGGTTTCGACAATGCAACATCCTGTCTAAGACACTATGATATGATAACGATATACGACAGTGTTGTCATGGTGGGGAATAATATATCCCTAGAGCAACACGTAGGATAGTTACGACTGATTGATATGGTTTACGACAAGATTAGGATCAAGACCACTGATTGTGATTGGATCATTCAACAAGATTGGCTTGACTCGATTGGTATGGATTAAGGATAGACTTGTGTTTTGATCACTGCTCAGATTGACAGGTAGAACTGTTGATGAATGATACGAAGACAAATAGAAATTTGATCGATAGAAGAAATTTGATTGAAGGACTGACAAGCTGCTGCAGGATTTTCTTATTGCATGGGATATGGATATGGATATAGAATGGAATTGGATACGGTATGGATATGGATATGGAATGGATGTGGATTTGTCATCTTGATATTTGCAAGGCTTTTTGCTTTCATCATTGGGCGCTTTTTGGTATTTTTCGCTTGTTGAAATGTGGTAAGAAGATACAAGCATCTAGGTATAATTAGACCGAGATGACCTGAGTATCGCTTACCTGGATTTTGATATAGCAAGTTGATACAAGCATCTAGTCAAACTTGAAGCTAGATGACCTGAGTACTTCTTGCATTTCAACAGACAAGGATTTCCCCTTTTCATGTTTAGACCTCGGAGTCCTCGATGATCTTTTACTGATCATGTCATTAGACAGAAGTCGTCACATTACTAAAGTTTAATCCACAAGCAGCAGACAAGAAAAATTATGCCCCCATCATAGCATCTCTAGCTTTTGGCATCCTTGAGTAGCATAGGAAGACATAATGACAAAAATCCAAGACCTTGCAAATTAACCCGTTGACAAAACTTCTTTGCATTAGATGTGTCTTTTGCCATAATTGATACAGAATTAGTCTCAGTGTCTTTGGTATGGTGCCGCGCTTTTGCTTAGGACAGGTTAATGTTTTGAGTCAAGGACCTTTGTTGTGCTGCACTTGCTTGCCTAGTGAAAGATATCACAATCCTTATTGGTATCCTCTTAGAACAGTGGCATTCAAGAATCCAAATCTGCAACTAGGTCGAGGAGTTGCCCCTAGTTTAGACAAGGATCGACTTATTGTGAGTGAGACGACAGACAGACACGGAGAGATGGACCCTAAGGGACTGACCTAGTGCCTCGGGGGCTCATTGCTAAATGGCCTTGCCTACGTGACGACGCAGAGGCAACGTAGTTCAGGGTAAACCCTAGTGGACCTAAGACCTAGGCGATGCAATAGGACTCAAATTGACAGAAGGACTAGATATGGGACCGACGAGACAGTGGAGTGGAGAGAAGAGGAGCGAAGTGAAGTGAAGCTAAGCCTCGGGGACGCATTGAGCATGGCCTTGCCTACGTGATAACTCAGAGGCGACGTAGTTCGACAATGGTTCAGAGGATGGGGTCAAGACGGACGATATGATGGACACAAGAGATATGAAGTCAGAATGGATGGAGGAAGTGGTTTGTCACAGATAGTGCCTGTTTACCAGGTTTTCACCACCTGCTTTTATTTGCACATGAATCTAAAAGTACACATGACGCCTATTTGCCAGGTTTTCACCATGGTACCTATCCTAGGCGCCTGTTTGCCAGGTTTTCACCATAGGATGATTTTTTTTTTTTGCTATTTTCTCACTTTTTTGATTTTTTTGTTCTATTTTTTTTTTATCACTTTTTTCAATTTTTTTTTGATTTTTTCAGGACTCCCTTACACTAGGGTTTTCAGGCATAGAACTTGCGAAGATGCATGCTGTTGATAGGATCATCAAACAGTTCACCTTCGGATGTAGCCAATTGATATGCCCCCGATCCATAAGCTATGATGACGACATAGGGACCCAGCCAGTTAGGTTCAAACTTTCCTTTCTTTTCTCTGTCTTGCTGATTTCTGGGATTTTCTCTTAAGACTAGGTCACCGACTTGGAATATCCGGGGCTTAACTTTGTGATTGTAGCTCCTGGACATGCGTTGCTGATATCCTTTCAAGTGATTGAGGACCTGTTGCCTTCGCTCTTCAAGCATCTCTAATTCTTAGAGTTTGGTTACTCTGTACTCTTCATCTGATATGAGGCCTTTTAATGAGACTCGCAATGATGGGATCTTGACTTCAATGGGCAAGATAGCTTCAGATCCATAAACTAGGGAGTATGGTGTTGCACCTGTGGGTGTGCAGATGCTTGTGCGGTAGGCCCACAGTGCGGGATTTAGTTGGACATGCCAGTCACGGCCAGCATCATTGATAGTTTTCTTCAGGATTTTCAGAATGGTTTTATTTGATGCCTCAGCTTGGCCATTACCTTGTGGGTAGTAAGGAGTGGAGAAGCGGTGCTGAATGTGGAATTTATCGCATAGTTCCTTGACATCTTGATTTTTGAAGGGTCGTCCATTATCCATGATAATGGACGAAGGGACACCATAACGACAAATGATATAGTTCAGGATAAATGAGGCAATCTTTTTTCCTGTGATGTTGGCTAGAGGCACGGCTTCAATCCACTTTATGAAGTACTCTGTGGCAGTGATAATGAATTTATGGCCGCTTGAGGAAGAAGGGTGGATCTTGCCCACTAAGTCAAGTCCCCACTGACAGAAAGGCCAAGGAGTCGTCAATGGTTGTAGCTCTTGTGCTGGCACATGTATCAGGTTCCCATGGATTTGGCACTTTTTGCATTTCTTGACAAACTGATAGGAGTCTTGTTCCATTGTTGGCCAATAGTATCCCATGCGTAAGAGTTTCTTGGCTAGGGTAGGGCCACTAGAGTGAGCCCCGCATATTCCATCGTGTATTTCGCTTAGAGTGGTTTGATATTTCTCTCTATCTAGACACCTAAGGAGAGTACCATCTAGACCTCGGCGATACAGGGTGTTAGCGACAATGGCATACCGGGATGCCTGCCGGATGAAGGTTCTTTTCTGGTTATGGGAGAGGTTGGGTGGGAGGGTATTCTCTTTTAGATAAGCAAAGGTTTTACCATAGAGAGGGGAATCAGTTCCTATGATGTGGCATATGATATGGAAATCTTGAGTGTCATAAGCAGGACAGGAGACTGGCTCTACTAAGAACTCATATCGTGCTTGATTGCTTGGAATGTCGAGAAGAGATGCGATTGTAGCCATTGCATCTGCAGCTTTATTCTCGATCCTTGGTATCTGTGCGAATGATATCTTGACAAAATACTCCTTGAAGTCATCTACCATGCGTTTATAAGGAATCAGTTTCTCATCCTTCATTTGGTAGTCGTCATTTACTTGGTTGATGACCAGTTGTGAGTCACCATAGACTTGAAGTTCCTTGATGTTCCACCCAACTGCTAGTTTGATGCCGATGACCAGAGCCTCATATTCTGCTACGTTGTTAGTGCATGGGAACATTAATCTATATGACTTTGGAATAGTGTCGCCAGTGGGTGTGATTAATAAGATACCTGCCCCCGATCCATGTTGAGTGTAGGAGCCATCGAAGTACATTTTCTAGTTTGCTGTGTTGACGTGAAAGATAGACTCATCTGGAAATTCAAAGCTCAGGGGGTTGTCATCTGTTAAAGGTGCCTCTGCTAGTTGATCTGCAAGCACTTGTCCTTTAATCGCTTTTCTATCCACATATTCTATGTCGAACTCACTGAGAAGCATGACCCATTTTGATAATCTACCTATTAAGGCAGCCTTGTTGAGTAAGTATTTCAGTGGGTCAATCTTTGCCACCAGTTTAATAGAGTGTGACAGCATGTAATGTCTCCATTTTTGCAAGGCAAATACAACAGCTAGACATGCTCTTTCTATTGGTGTGTATTGCAATTCGTATCCGATGAGTGTTCGACTAATGTAGTAGATAGCCTGTTCTTTTCCATCATAGTTCTGTTGAGCAAGGAGAGCTCCCAGAGCCGTTGGTGTAGCTTAGATATATAATAATAGAGGCTTGCCCTGAATTGGTGGCATTAATACTGGTGGCTTCATTAGGTATTCCTTTAGTTGCTGAAATGCCTGTTCGCATGACTCGTTCCATTTGAAGGGTACATTTTTGTGTAGCAGATGAGAGAATGGGTGGCACTTGTCTACCAGTTGGGAAATGAACCGTCTAATAGACTGTAGTTTGCCCTGTAGGGATCTCAATTGAGTCAAATTTTTAGGAGGTGGCATCTCCATTATGGCCTTCACCTTAGCAGGATCAACTTCAATACCATTTGCAGATATTATGTAGCCCAGTAGTTTTCCTGATGTAACCCCAAACACACACTTTTTTGGATTAAGTCGCACATTGAACTGTTCCAGTCTGTTAAAGATCTTGTCTAGTACTGCTAGATGCCCTTCTCTTGTGAGAGACTTTGTTAGAATGTCATCGACATAGTCTTCCATTATAGTATGCATCATAGCGTGGAAGATCGTTGTCATGGCTCTCTGATATGTTGCCCCAGCATTTTTCAGACCAAATGGCATAACACACCAGCAGTAAGTGCCCCAAGGACATGTGAAGGCAGTTTTGTGTTGGTCCTCAGGTGCTATCTTTATTTGGTTATATCCTGAGAATCCGTCCATGAGTGACAGCATAGTGTGTCTTGCTGTAAGATCGACAATCATGTCTATGATGGGCAAGGGGAAGTCATCTTTGGGACAAGCCTTGTTCAAGTCTCTGAAATCATTGCATATTCTGACCCTGCCATCTGGTTTAGCCACCGGTACTATATTCGAAACCCATTCAGGATAATCTATAGGCCTGATAAATCTGACGTCTAACAGCTTCTTTAGTTCCTCTTTTACCATGAGGGCCACATGCGGATGCATCTTTCTAAGTTTTTGTTTGACCGGTTTAGCTCCTGGAGCTAGAGATAAATGATGCATGATAAAATTTGGATCTAGTCCTGGCATGTCAGCGTATGTCCATGCAAAGTTGATCTGTTTTCTTTTGAAGAAATCTGTAAACGCTGGTTTTTCATGTTTTGTTAGAGCCTTGGCCATGTGAACCATCCTTGGATTATCACCTATGTTGACATTGATTGCTTCTGCTGGTTCGATCAAGATCGATGATCTCTCCTGATGTGTAAGATTGGGGAGAGGGTCAAGCCTTCCATCCTTTGGCGCTTCAGAGAGGTTTTCACCGTTGGATACGTCTTTATTTTTACTATTTTGATGATCTAACACTGCCGCGGAGTGGTTTTCACCGTTAGATCGTTCTTTCATTTTGATGTTTTTATGACTGAAAGGCTTGGCGCTCTCTCCAAAATAGGCCTTCTCATTGAGTTCAATAGCATAGCCAGCTTTGTGGTCACCTGCAGGTATGTGATCTCTAATCTCAAGGTAATCGATGATTGCGTCATCATTTTCGAAGGTGTCAAGTTCAGGGGTGGTACCTTCTAGGTCCCAGTCGATAAGTTCAGGGTGCACCAAAGGTAAGGGATCATTAGGTTGGTCTGGTTCAGTGGCATTGATGGTTAGGACAGAGTTATTGAAGAAGTGGACAAAGTCTATGATGGTACTCTCTATTAGTGGGTCCGTCAAGGGGGGAAACTTTCCTTCCTCATGATTTTCACTATTGTTGCTATGCGGGTCAGACTCTAATGGCCTAGTCCTTGGACCTTGTCCCTCATTGTCATGGGTTGGGTCGTACTCGTGGACAATGTCAATATCCTTTTCATCACAAGACATTTCAGAGAGGCTATCCCATTCATACTCGTTAGAATCAGTTTCGCTCCCCATTTGCATTCTCTGAATTTGTTCAACCAGGTTGCTAGTGGATGCCTCTGTTTGTTTGCCTTTGTTCTTGTTGGTTTTGTTGTTTCTTGGGGCTCTAGTGTAGCCTAGCCCTGTAGTGTCTCGGGCTATTAAGGTATGAGGTTGGATGGGCTCAGTGATGCCATCCTTTCTTAACTCGAGAGGACCATGTCCTTCATATCCCATTCTCTATAACATTTGGAAGCCTTGACCGTATTGTGCTGTTTGTATAATGGGATGGTCATATTGCGTTCAGGAGCTAGCTTCATCCTTGTATAGCCACTGTAGGATAGCTTTTTCGTCACTTTCATCTTCTAGGCTTCCCCATTTCACAAATGGCTCATTGGTTGGCTTCTCTGCTGTTGGTGTTTTTAAGATAGGTCTCCCATAGGATTGAGGAGATAGAGGCAGTTGTGCCAAGCAGAGGGAATGGGATATCGTGTATTCACCCAAGCCTTTATCTTTGAGTTGGAGTTTAGGTTGAGAGGCCCCTGAAGAAGAAGCAAGTGTAGCTGGGTCAACATGAGAGGAGGAAGAAGTAGAGGCATGGTTATTGGGGATCACAACTTCTGGTTTGGGATGAATGGAGTTGCAGTATTGATAGGGGTTAGGATCACCTTGGATGGTGATCTCTTGTCCTTCATGTGGGAACTTGATACATTGATGGTATGTAGAAGGTACTGCTTTCAAAGCGTGGATCCATGGTTGCCCAAGAAGAATGTTGTACGCTAGCTCCATGTCAAGGACTTGACAAGCTACATCTTTCACTATGGGGCCCACCCTGATTGGTAGGGTAACAATTCCTTTAGACGTTCTTTCTTCCTCATCATAGGCTTTTATGGTGATCTTTCTTTTCGAATCTATAGCCTTCTCTGAAAACCCCAATGTAAGGAGTAGTTTCAATGTACAAATATTCAAACCAGACCCTCCATCTATTAGGACTCTTTTGATCTTGTGCTTGTGTATGAAAGCTTCAATGTGAAGGGAGGCGTTATGGGGTTGAGTGATAGACATATCATCCTTCTCAGTGAATGATAGGGAGTGTGGTGATGTGATGTGACCAACCATAGTTTGGAATTGCTCTTCAGCTAGGTTCGTGGGAACGGAGGTTTCTGCTAAGGCTTTGTCAAGTATGGACCTATGAGAAGGAGACAGACGCAAAAGTTCTAAGATGGAGATGTGTGCAGGTGTTTTGTGGAGTTGATCCATGATACTATATTGATCGGATGGGGGAGCGGAAGCTCCTCTAAGGGTGACCTTGTTACTACGGGTAGTAACGTTGCAATTCGGATCCTTGTTGATAGTGATCACATTGATGTGTGAATCACCTTCTAAGATATGGTTAACAACATAGTCAAAGCTGACATTTGTGTAGTTTGCGTTGTTAGAGCCATTGTTATTTCTATTGGAAGGTCCTCCCTGCTCGTAGTTAGGAAGAGGATCCTTGAATGCCCGATGATCATTGTTGGAAGTATGTCCGTGAGATTGTCCATTAATAGATATTTTGTTTTGCTCTATTAAGTCTTGGATTATATGCTTCAGTGCAATACAATCATTTGTCTTGTGCCCCCTGTTTCGGTGGTATTCACAAAAATCATTGTCGTTCCACCAACGGGGTTTGACCTTTGGTTCGTACTCTCGTGCTGAGGGAAGTGTTATGAGATTGTTGGCGATTAGCTTCTGTAGGGCAGTTTCTAGTGACTCATCCAAAGGTGTGAATGTTCTCCTAGGTCGAAAGTTGGTAAACCTAGATTCGGTATTGCGTGGTTTATCTTGCGGGGGGTTATTTTGAGGCGTTGATAGATTGAAAATTGGTTTCTTAGGTGCCACATTTTTGGCATCCACCACCCCGTCGTTCACAACATTCTTGTTTTTCGTCCAGAATCTAGGTTTTTCGTTGGAGTTGGTATTGGGAGAGTCTTTATAGAGCTTGATTTGACCTTTTGTGATTAGGGCTTTTTCTATGATGAGGCCCATCTCAATGACCTTGATAAAAGATGTAGGACATTGGATTTGGATTTGGTAACTTAGGTCTGTTTGCAGCTTGTGGACAAACATTTCTAGCATCTGTTTCTCTGGAATTTGGTGTGGGCACTTGCTTTCCAGTTGTCTCCATCTCTGTAAGAAGGCAGCGAAAGATTCTCCTCCTTTCTGTTTGGTGTTACAGAGATCCAATATTGAGATGTCGTGCTCAATATTGTATGAGAAGTGGGTGACAAATTGGTTGACAAGTTCATTGAATGTTTTAATACCAGGTGGCAGTCTAGAGAACCAATCCATGGCTTGTCCTCCCAAGCTCCGTGGAAATAGTCGCATAAGGTAAGTATTGTTATGTGTGACCTCTAGACAAGCAGCATTGAACTCTCTGATATGATCTCTTGGATTGCCCTTCCCTCGATATTTATCAAATTTAGGCACCTCAAATCTTGAGGGGAAGGGAATCATGATTAAGGACCTATCAAAAGGATATGGTGAAATATCCTCTAGGGTGTAGTTTTTAGTCGATGTTCCCATTTTCATGTCTGACATTTGTTGTTGGAGAGCTTCGACTTTTTGGTTCATTAGGCTTAGGGCATCCAAGGAGTCAATTGTTGTTTTGCTCTTATCCATGGGTATTTCACCTTGTCTACT
Source organism: Cunninghamia lanceolata (assembly GCA_027924645.1). Lineage (NCBI taxonomy): Eukaryota > Viridiplantae > Streptophyta > Pinopsida > Cupressales > Cupressaceae > Cunninghamia > Cunninghamia lanceolata. The sequence goes on from BSBN01000912.1 coordinate 1,553,831, forward strand.
TCCTTCAGGGATTCTCTCTTCATCAGTTTCTTTGAGAGCCTCCACGTCATAATCCTTAGGGAGTTTGGCTCCTAGACTTGCTAGATGTAAAATGTACTTTGATGGGTCTTGGGCAAGCACCCCTTCTAATAGGCATAGAAATTTTGGGTCATGCTGCATGTGGAGGATCTCGTCTATGGAAGGTTCTTCATTATTTTCATGACCGTCAAAAATACTTTTCTCTGCCATTTCTAACTGCTTTTGTTTTTGTAATCTTGTCAAGACCATGCAAGGTAGTAAAGAGATGGGATGAGGTGAGATTGGAAGATTTTGAACAAAGTGCTAGGGTGAAACAAGGTTTTAGCAAGGTTCTTCTTAGATCTAGGTGGTATCAAACAAAGTGGGATATACAAAAGTGATAGTCAAAAGCTAGGATGTTAGGAATCCGTTGCTTGATGTTGACTAGCGTTTGCACAACCCCCTAGTGGAGTTCCAAAAGGATAAGTAACCCTTGATATGGGAGCCTCACTAGGTTTTTGCTTGAGATTTGATTTTGATCAAGAATAATTTGGCTATAACCTTGTTGGAAACTTGGAAGAAGGTGGTGAGATTTTGGATGGACAAACAACTATGGTGCAGATAAGGAAGAAGTGGTTGATCTTGCAAGGTCTTTGATCAGATTTTGAAAACTAGAATAGGTTTGAACTGGTTTTTGAAAAGGTATTGACAAATTTTGCTCTTTGGAAGATATGGTTTTGTTCTCTGGTTCAAATGCACAACAGTTCGAATGCGCAACAAGAGGAGTCAAATGCGTAATTCTATCTTTTTTCTTAGTTTTTACAGAATTTTGGAAAATTTGGATCATTTTCAGGATTTTCAATGTTTTTGGTTTGAAAAACTTGGTGCTTCTGATGATGTTGATGTTCAATTATGGCAAAAGCACAGCAAACACATAGAAGTTTTCCATGATTTTTATCTTTTTAATGTTTTTTTGTGTTTTTTTGGACTATTATGACTCAAAGACAAGTACAACCTAGGCAAGATGGGACAATATCTGTTGAATCCTCTAGCTGTGCCACTCAAAGCGTGTAGCTCTAGAATCTGGTAGCACCGGCTCCCCTCCATGGCAGTCACTTCTCACGCATACCAGATTCAGGTTTCCTTAGGCTTGTCCCCACACCGAACCTTAGGATTTTCCCTGCTACCTCTACTAAGAGTCACTTGAATCGAGGCCGCTTCAAAAGCTCTGCCCTTTGCATCAACGAATAGGGGTTTTTGGCTTGCTACACAATTGGTTCTTAGTTAGGGCAACCGTTCAAGTGGTTACACATGCGGTGGCACTACTCTTCGTTATAGAGTCTCCCAGCCTCAAAGGGTTACACCTATGAGGGTTTTGGGGGAGGTTAGCCGTCGGTGTAACACAGCAGCACTCGTTGCTTGAGGTTTTCACCCCAAGCACAATTTATTTTAAGTGGCTTAGTAGGGCTTGGCTTTAGCCTATTACCACTCAGGGTCGTTCCCACTTGGACAAGCGTGCATCCAAGGGCAGGCCCCCCTAAAGGTTTGACAAAAAGAATAACAAGTCTGGCACTTTGATCACCCAGTTAAGGGGAGAGCATAAGCCTATTGTCATTCGCAAGCACAGAGTACAGTGATTAATCCAACCTAGTTAAAATAGAAAAACTAAATGGGCTAAGCTAATTTGTGCACTCACATGATTGTTAACTTGATAAGTGATTAATCATAGCATTGTTCATTTCCCGTTTGTTAACTTTGAAAGTGATTAATCATAGCATTGTTCATTTCCCATTTGTTAACTTTGAAAGTGATTAATCATAGCATTGTTCATTTTCTGTTTGTTAACTTTGAAAGTGATTAATCATAGCATTGTTCATTTCCTATTTGTAGAAGATAGCAGTGATTAAACTAAAAAATAAATCCACAATGCAAGATAGCAAATTGGTCCAATTTCTTCCTTCCTAGTTAGGGACTATGTGTAGTTTGTCATGAAATGCATTTGATTACTTCACCCCTAGTTAGGCTAGATGAACTAAGCAAAATATCTAGATGACCTAATCCAGCCACTACTCCTACAAAATAGATGTTAGTTCCAGCCTGCAAAAGTCAAAGAAACCCAAAACAGAAATCAAAAGACAAATGCACAACACTGCTGCCTGAATGCGCAAAAACAAGGAGTGTGTGGCTTTTTTAACAAAAGCACAAATACAGAGATCAAATGCACAAAAGAATGAGGTACAGGTGCAAAAATAGCAAATGCACAAAAGGATGAGGTGAATGTGCAAATTGGGAGTTCAGATGTGCCAGTTCATCAGATGCATCATTTTGGAAGGCAAATGTGTTGTTTCAGAAGCTGAATGTGCAAAACTAGCTTTGTCAGAAACCTGTTCGTCACCTGTACGAACCTGTCTTCAAGAAAACTCACATTTTTTTTATTAGTAGAGGGGCAAGGGCCCCACGGTGGGCGCCAAAATGTAGTGGGGAATTAGGTTATTCAAATTAATGAAAAATGAACCCAAACACCTAAAGAATCTAAAGATAAAAGGAGATTAAAACAAATAAAACAATAATACCTTCACCTTTTATCTTTTTGCCTTCTGTAGTTCGCCTATCTTCGTTCGATCTTGATTGTGAAGCCCTCAGAAGCTGTTGCTTGCTTGCTTATTTGAAGATGACAAATGAAGAATGGCTAGGATACTTTGGTATTTGAAGATGAGCTTCAAATACAGAAATGGAGGATGCTATGAAGTGCTCAAATATAATGGGGGTGCCAAAGGCGCGCTTAGATTCCTGCAGCATAAGTTTACACAAACTCCAGATATTGAAATGAAGAGAAGAAGGTTATATTTATAGAAGAGAGTGAGGGAAGATCAATGGTTGAGAAGAAAAGAATGAATCAACGGAGGAGGATTGTTGAGGAACGTGCAACAAATGGAAGAAAGACATGTGTCATTCAAAAAGAAGCTTTGTTGAGTTAAAAGCTTTCTTGATGAGTTTTCATTTTCTTTAAATTAGAATTTATTTTTCTAATTTAAGAGCAAAGTTGCTTTAACTCAGCTTTTACTTTTGTATGACAAGAGGAATTTATTTTTAGAAGATATTGAAGATAAGAAAAAGAATTAAATAAATAAATTTATTTAATTTAGAAGATAAGAAAACAAATTAAATACATAAATTTATTTAATTCATTTTTAGAAGATTTGGAAGATAAGAAAGCAAATTAAATAAATAAATTTATTTAATTTATTTTTAGAAGATTTGGAAGATAAGAAAGTAAATTAAATAAATAAATTTATTTAATTTATTTTTAGAAGATTTGGAAGATAAGAAAGCAAATTAAATAAATAATTTTATTTAATTTAGAAGATAAGAAAACAAAATAAATAAATAAATTTATTTAATTCATTTTTAGAAGATTTGGAAGATAAGAAAGCAAATTAAATAAATAAATTTATTTAATTTATTTGCACATGATTTTGGAAGAATAAATAAAATATTTAATTATATTTTATTTTGGGGGATTTTAATTTAAATAAATTTGCATTTTATTTAAATTAGGAAGAATGAAAGATTTAATTAAATAATTAAAATTATTTAATTACTTAGAAGAATGGATGTTTTAATTAAATAATTGAAATTATTTAATTATTTAGAAGAATAAAGTTAATGTAGATGAAATTAATTAAATAAATGAAATTTATTTAATTAAATGGGAGGAAGTGAATCAAATAAATAAATAAATTTATTTATTTATTGATAGAGGACTATGAAGATGAAATAAATATTTAAAATATTTATTTAAGTAGACTCATGTCATTTTTAGGTGTATACATAATAATCTCAATATCTTTTTATTAATAGTAATTTCAGTATTTATCTAAATCATTGAGCACTTGGATCGACCAATCTCACCCTAGGAAGATTCTAGTGGTCTTGGTCCTCATAGCTATGGCACATTCCAGGAGGAATCCAGTTCCTATTTAGAACCAACATATGTGTTTCCCTGGCACAAACATTCTTTTCAGAAAATAATGTATCATGCACAACACAAGTGCACACATAAGCCCCAACCAGGACAATCTTCGGTGTACACTGTACCACGTGTTGGGCACACATTATGTGCCCCTTCTCCTAATGCTCATTGCCTACCAAATCAAAGATTTAGTCCTTTTCAGCTAGAGAGCACTCCAATGCTCATAGCCCACCAAACCACTTTCATCTTCCTTGAGTGTTCTCCATGCTTATTCCAAGTCTCACACAAATGCCTTGTATAACCTTTTAAGGATGATTTCTCAACCATCACACCTTTTTACAAAGGTTGTCATTAATAATGGTTTAATAAACATAATAATTCCTCCCTTTTAAAAAGTTTTTTTTCATAATTATTCTTTATTTATCTCCCTTTTAATGAAAGGAACATAATATCCTTTATTTTCCATCTCTCTTTTACTTATAAGGTGTAAATAAACTTTATCCTCTTATAATTTTAGAGCGTTATTCATAGATATCTGTCTTTTCCATTTTGGAGAAAAAGTCAACTAACACACATAGTGCCACTCCAAGTGGGACATGCAAAATATGTGTTTGCATAATAAATACAAATAAATAAATGTTTCAAATATTAGGACTTCTAGGGTGTATGACACACCTAATCCAACCAACATCACTGGGTACAAAGTGAGTAGTGGCTTTGGGATAAGACTACAATGCAAATAGGGTGAGTGATGCAATTAGAAATTACCACATCGTGAAAGGGCTACACAATAGTATATTGTAGTGCATGGAGTGGGTGTAATATTGGCTTAGTGACTTTGTGATGTAAAATAATGTAGTGATGGGGCCAATCATTAACAAGAACAAAGACATGGGGTAGGGAAAGGTAACCCTAGAGCTGCTGGCAATGGGGGAGTGATGAGAGATGATCTTGGTAGGTTTTTAGTGGCAGTGGCACTCCCTATGGGTATCTAGACAAACTACTTCACCAAAGCTATGGCGGCCTATCACGCGATTTCTCTTTCTCATGCCAAGGGGTATAAAAAAGTTTGGGTGGAAGGAGATTCCAATAATATCATCAATTTCCTAAGGAATTCCCTAAAACCTAGTTGGTCTATAGCATTCTTTGTTGAAGATGCTTTAAAGCTATTAGAGACCTTTGATGAAATTTATATTTCTCATTTTTTTCACAAAGGAAATAGGCTGGCAGATACTTTTTCCAACCTTGGAGTCACAAGCCAATCCAAAACCACCTGGGATGATGTGGCATTAACCTCAAGCAAGGTTAAGATGTTGATTACTAATGATTGAAAACATGGAACAAGGCTCGAGAAGTAATGAAGAGATCATTATGATCTCGAAGGGTTTGAAGGGTAAATCTGTAATGCCCACTCAAGAAAATAACAATATTTTACTAAATTATTCCAAAATAATGAAAATATAATAAGATTATAGGAGAAAATTTCCTTATTATAAATAATTAACATCCAAAATTCATTGTAAATAAATTACAAGATACAATGCTTCATATTCAAATATACACATTTAAAATAGATGTCTTAAGATCTTCCTTTCGCAAGGTGGAAAATACTTTCTCAGCTCTGGTATCTTGCACAGTTATCAGATTTGATTCTACACACTAAATGTAAACATTAGTTCTGCATAGTCGCTAAATACACAAAACAAATATCAATTGCATAAAACGAAAAGCCTAAGGCTCTAAGGGCCGACCTAATGTCTCGAGGGCTCATGATGGCCTTACCTACGTATGCACAACACAGAGACTTTGTAGTTTAGTTTGAACATTGAACAAATCAACTATATATATATATATATATATATATATATATATATATATATATATATATATATATATATATATATATATATATATCATGTAACCATAACTCATGAACCAAACCAAGGGGTTAATCCAAGTAGAATTATCATTACAACCATTATTGGTGTCCCAAAAATATTATTTACATTAGCTTTCCAAACAAATCCAACACACTCATGTTAAGTAGATAATTAGATGCTTACATATGTACAAAAGATTTGATACCAAATTATACTATCTATCAAGGTAACATACTTAGTGTAATCATTATTCATTATGGAAACATTTTTTTTTTTCTTTAAAATTCCTATGTATCTTCAGACATCTAATCGTAATTTTACCTTTGCTTGATCTAAACAAATACGTGTAATAAACATAACTCCAATCAATTATTTTATTTACAAATATATCCTAAAACAAATAGTATATCCAATCAATTATAATTTATTATCAATTTGAATACATATAGTCAAACATGCTAAGTAGTAAGCACAAGCATTTACTGTAACTTACCTCCATCTATCATCTGTTCCCCTTTAAGGGCCTTGGTACATGAAGACAATTATTAGTTCTAGAAAATATGGATGGAATTTAAGTTATCTGCATTACCATTGCTAGCAGATTTAATCGTATCTAAAAATTATAGACATCATATATTCACAATTAATGTAAATAAATTAAAATTCTTTTGATAAGAAACTGCATGAGGATTTAACCATATCTATAAAGTACATTTGAAATTCAAACAACTCTTGATTAGGACATATTACTATTGGCAGTAAATCCGATGACAAAAATTAAAATTTTTCTAAAGTTACTGGTGTAACCAAAAACTAGTTTGTATCATACTAGAAAATCAGTTCACATTCTATACATTTATGTAAATGAAAATGGGGTGACACCTAATATGATTCTTCCAAACTTGCAATCCTTGTATTGTTCTAAAGACAAAAAGATGCATCTGAACGTAGACAAGCATCATACAAGTAAAATGAGATTCTCTAAGCAATTAAAGATTCTCCAACAACCAATAATCTAATGGTATCTCCACATAATTCATTCAAGTAGACACAATTTAAGAGAAGATATGCTGATTAAAACAATGTTAATTCTTACAAATCTAGAAGAAATTAACCAAAACATCTATCACTAGTAGTATAGTATAAAATGAAACTTGCAGTCACTAAGACTTTCTCTGGCATTGGGGATTGAAAGGTCACAGGGTCTGCTCTACTTTGTCTCCTCTTGTCAAATGAAGAATGTTAATGCAGAAGAATACACTATTGTACGTGAGAAACTAATGTTGCCCTCTTAGGTTGTTGTCCTTGATGACAAATACACAAACCCTCAGGTGTGTGTATCACAATGATAGTTGGCTATCAATGACAATTGGCTATCATGACAAATTGGGTATTTGTCTTTTGTTATTGGTGGCTTGGCACATGCCATAGCTTGACAGTGGCTTGGCACAACTTGATAGATACTGTTGGTACAAGATACTGTTGGTACAAGATATTGTTGGTATAAGATACTGTTGGTATTCATGCTTAGCATTCGATGTAGATACTATTGGTAAATTCATGCTTAGCATTTGATGCTTGGTATTCATACTTAGCATTTGATATGCAAGTTGGTGTGCTATGCATTAATGAGTTTGATCATTAATTCTATTCATATAGCTAAAGGTAGTTTAAACTCAAAGGCATGGAGTCGATCATTTCTTATGTCTTATAGAGATTTCATTTTTCTAGGTGTTAGTAAGGTTGTCTTAAAGGTATCAAATAACACTATTTACAAGTGTTATTTCTTTGTAAGAAATAATTAAGAAAAACACACCCATCGGGTCGCTTAAGATGTCAACCTGCTGCGCAGGTTTTAAGCTTGGTAAGAAGGTTAAGTTTTGTGTTTTTCCTTCTTTTGGTCACCAGGCCCTTTAGGGTACACCAAGATAGATAGTCAAGAGAATAATATGATGGAAAAGAATGGTTTAGAGCTCATTTTGCAAAGTTTTACTTTCAGATATCTCTCTCGACCTAGGGTTACAGTTTCGTACAAAGATTTTCAAGATTTTGTCATGATTGCTGGGAGATTTTCAGGATTTGACAGAGCTAATTTTCAGTGGAGTGAGCTTGTTCAGTTTGATCTCTTCTTTTGACTTCTACTCACAACAAAATGTTTTTTCTTGTCAACTTATACAAGTGATAGTGTTCCTTTTAATTTCTATTTGAAGAATCATGATTCCTTTCTCAAGTTTTTAAACTTCTTGTTTTCATGAAGAAGAGGAAAGATTTGTAGTATAGTTTGAACTTGTCAATAGACTTGAGTTTTCTTTCCTTGATTGATTCTTGTTGTGGGTTTCTTAAATTATAAACTCTCTGCATAAAAAAAAATTGTTTAAATCTGCAACAATATGCTTGGGCTTATTGAGTTTTCTGGGTTAGAGGTATCTTGAAAGCAAATCCTTCATTGTTGGTTTGAAACTTGGACTTAGACTCAAGAGGTCTCTCTATCACTTATACTTAAGTCTATCTTCATTTGAGCTTTGTGGTTGTCGGTTAAGAAGGCAGTTATCAAAACAACTTGTAACTTCTCATAACTCAAGTTGTATGGCACAAAGATTCAAGGGTTTACATTTTTTGTTGATGGAAAAATAGTTATAAATAATAGTGAGTTAACAAAGATAAAGAGTCAGGGTTTAAGAAACAAAGATTCACCCATTTAACCTAACCTTATGGTCTATCTATGGTGGCATTTTTTGATTAACTCTAAAGGTTCTAAACTATTGTATATACTTTATTTATCACAGAAAAGAAGGGATTTTTGAGGTTATCTTGAGCAGTTTTGTTTAAGGCTTGAATTAAGATGGAACCATTCAATTATATGGGGTTTTCAGTTATTTGTTCTACAAGAAAATGCTCTGCATAGTTACATTGTTTCAGTTACAGGTTCAAACTATTTCATGAGAAGAGGAAGGCATTGTGAAATATATAAAGAGGCATGAAATGTAAACATATGTTATGAGATTGATGAGTGTGTATCTTACACTATCATTGAGATTGTAATAGGGTGTTAATGCAAAATCTATTATAAGTAGATGTGCACAGTTGTAGTTATACATTCTTGAGTCTCAAATAATGAGACAATCAAGAACTGGATTGTAGTGAAACAAAGAAACCCCCTATATTGTATTTTTTATCTAAACTTTGAGAAGTTGTAAGTGAGCATGTTGGTGAGACAATATGATCATTGCCAGTGAGGCTTATGTTTCCAATGAGGCTTGTGTTGTCAGTGACGCTCTGTAATTGGTGTTTTTGATGATTAAGCCAGTGAGGCATTTTCTAGAGTGGTTTTTCATCCCTAGAGGGTTTTCCACTTGTCAAATCTTTGTGTTATGGTCGCTTGTGATTATGTTGCTCATAATACTCTATTCATGAGTTCATGTTCATTGTTTCATGATTTAAATGTTGCATATTATTGTTGACATGATGCTCATTTTGAGTTAGTACAAATGCATGATTATCACAGTCAAATGAAAGTTATAAAACTGCCTCTTTTATATGTCAGTCTTATAGTCATGATTCAACAAATATTAATATGATGTTCATAAATTAGCTTTGATGGTTCATCAGAGTTCACCAATAGTTGTCTTATTCTCTCATGTGCACAAGTTGTGATACTCCATTATAGTTCATAAATAAATGTCTTGTTTTCATTATAAAAAGGTTGAAGTTCATAGTTTGTAAAAGTTCATTAATGGTTGCCAAAAACAAGTTTGTTTTATAAGACACTAATTCATCCCACCTCTTAGTATCTTCCGTACTCCAACAATTTGTATCAGAGCTAGACCCTTGTCTAAAAAGTTTAACCAACCTAAGGCATTCCTAGTGGAGTACATACGATGTCAGCCTAGTAAGGTCTTTCTACTTTTAGAGCACCATTGTTTGATGGTACTGATTATGGTTTTTGGAAGTATAGAATGACTCGTCACATAAAGTCTTTAGGCTTTGATGTCTAGAATGCAATTGAAACTAGTTATTCTGGTCCAGATACACTATCTACTATTGATGAGAGAAAAGCATATGATTGTGATGCAAAGGGTGTAAATGCCATTTGCTGTGGTCTAGCCAATGATGTCTTATTCAAGGTCATGGAATGCAAAACAACTAAGTCAATGTGGGAAAAATTATCAAACATCTATGAGCGTGATGAGGATATAAAAGAAGAAAAACATCATGCTCTAAGAAACAAGTATGAAGTCTTATGAATGACAGATGAAGAGAAGGTAGTTATTTATCTTCAAAGAGTCCAAGAAACTGTAAATACTATGAGAGGTTTAGGAGAAAAAATAGAAGAGATAACTGTTGTTAAAAAGGTGTTAAGAACCTTATCTCCTAAATATGATTCTAAAACTTCTGTTGTTGAAGAAAGAGACATGAATAAATTAACTATAGATGCTCCTCATAGAATTTTTACTGCCTATGAGATGAAAAAGATCAATGACAATCCTAACAAAGAAACTGCTTTCAAAACTATGAAGAAGGATAATGAAATAAATTCTGAGTTTGAAAAAGTGAATGATGATGAGTCATATTTTGTAAGAAAACTAAAAAGAGGAACAACAAGTAGATATAAAGGGAAGTTACCCTTTAAGTGTTTCAATTGTGGCAAAATAGGACACTATGCAACAAACTATCCAAACAAAGAACTTGATAGTGATGAAGAAGACAATAAAAAACAAAGTAGGAAAAAAGAAGTATAACTTTAAGAAAAATGTCTTCAAAAAAAAGAAAAGTTTGTTTGCTAATGTTACTGATAGTGGCTCAGAGGAATTTGCTGAAGAAGGTGATGAAACCTTGTTCATGGCAACAATCAATTTAGTTGAAACTCAAAATCATTAGATCAATTTGAAACTGAGGTTGACTTTGAGGATGAACTCAAATGTGCTCTTAGAGAAGTAAAGAAACTTAAAAAGGAGGTTATAGTGCAGAAAAATCAGATTATTGACTATGAAAAACAAATCTCAGATCTGAAACTGCAACTTGAGGAAAACAAGAAAATTTTAGAAGTCACTAAGAATAGTTGCATGTCAAAGAAAAAGAGTGCTACACTCGAGAGGCTGAGATTGTTAGTTTGAGGAAAAATCTTTCAATGTGTGAAAGTAGTGATAAATTATCACATTTCTTAGGCAAACACAAGTCACATAATGATAAGAGTGGCTTGAGGATGATAAAAGGACAATGTTCAAATTCTAACAATGATAGGTTCAATGCTACTAAAACAAAGTTGATTTGGAAACCAAAGAAGGTTGATAAAAAGACAGAAGTATGCTTGATCAAACAGCAGGATTAAGAACTCAAGGAAACATTTATAATTTGCAAGAAACCAAATGCATGAAAATGGTTGGTCAGTTAAGGGAGAGATTGGATGATCTTCCTCATATTTCTCTTCACTAAATCTTTCACGTGTGTTCTCAGGGTGCACTTCAAGTATCATCTTATACCCCTGTGGTTTGTTGGTTGCATTGAGTTCATGGTTCTATCTTTGTAGTTTAGTAAGTTAAATATGTCTGTGATCCTTTTGAAGTATGGTGAAAGTTCTAGTTTATTGGTGTATGACAGCTTTATGCAGTAAGGATGTGCTTTTTGTTTGTCATTTGGACAGTACAACTTCTTTTTGTTCTAATATTTCTTGTTGAAGTGTCAAGGTGTTTTGTCAAGAAAATAGTCAGTGCAAGGTTGATAATTTTTGGATAGTGTGTCTCTTAGTCATAAGTTGACACAAACCAGTACTAAGCATCTCTTGAAGCAGGTGAAGTAAATGTTGAGGCATTTAAAGTCAAGGGAGAGTTGCAATAAGCTTTGATATTAGGGGGAGCTTCTAAGTACCCTAATGTGACAATTCAACATTCATGAGGACATTGGTTCATGCACAGTTTTATCAGTTTTCTATTTTTGCTTTCATAAGGATAGTGGTACAGTGGTACAGTGGAATATATAGATGATCTCTTAGTTCTTTGATGTTTTCTTGATGCCTACATTTTGGTGCTTTCAGTTGGCTCATTGATGTCTTTATCATTTGATTTTTTACCATGATGGATATAATGTAGTTTTTGGAGTTTTTATGTTCACCTTTTTATGGTTTCTAATAGTTATTGATTGTATACTAGTGAAGAATTGTGCAAGGTGATATGCTATAGATTTATTTGAAAGAGACAGTGTTTAGGTGGTGGAGTTCTTAAGATGACAGCCTATGTACAGTGACATCTTTGTGTGCTTATACTGCTCTGATCTTGACAGTATAGGTCTAAAAAGAGTTTGGTACAGGTTTCAATGATTGGTTGCTATACATTTGTTTTTGGTTGTCAACTGTTATGGTCTATCCCTTACAATGTTGTAATTGGTTTTGGCTATCACAGTGATTATTCATTTCTTGAGCTTTAGCAATCAAAGATTTCAATACAATAGTGTGCAGTGCAAAATGGAGTTTGATGTACTATTCTTTTGCATGATGATAGTGTTCTTTGTCATATTCTCTTAATTCCTTCATTTCTTGATGTCTCTTAATCATTGGTATATTTTGATATATTCTGGTGTTTTAACTATTGGTTTGGTGTTTCACATGGTTGGTATATTCCTGTGTTGTCCTTGACAGTAGCTTCTTTCTCCTACTATTATTCATGTGCATTTATATGTTCATTCTTTGGTAGTAATAGTGCAGTGATGTTTCAGGGCATTTTGGATACTTTGTGGTACATTGGCCAGTAATAGTATGATTTCTAATCTATCTTTGATGCAATGGCACACTTCTTTCTCCCTTTGTCTTTGATGCAAAAATGGGGAGAGAGAGTTGTGTTTTTCCATCAAGGACAAAGGGGGAGATTGTTTCCCTCTTAGGTTGTTGTCCTTGATGAAAAATACACAAACCCTTAGGTTTGTGTGGCACAATGATAGTTGGCTATCATGACAAATTGGGTATTTGGCTTTTGTTATTGGTGGCTTGGCACATGGTACAACTTGATAGTGGCTTGGCACAACTTAACAGATACTGTTGGTACAAGATACTATTGGTATTCATACTTAGAATTGATGCAGATACTATTGGTATTCATGCTTAGAATTTGATGCTTCGTATTCATACTTAGCATTTGATATGCAAGTTGGTGTGCTATGCATTAATGAGTTTGATCATTAATTCTATTCATATGGTTAAAGGTAGTTTAAACTCAAAGGCATGGAGTTGATCATTTCTTTTATCGTAAGGAGATTTCATTTTGCTAGGTGTTAGTAAGGTTGTCTTAAAGGTCTCAAATGACACTATTTACAAGAGTTATTTCTTTGTAAGAAATCACTAAGAAAAACATACCTATTGGGTCGCTTAAGATGTCAACCTGCTGGACAAGTTTGAGCTTGGTAAGAAGATTAAGCTTTGTGTTTTTCCTTCTTTTGGTCACCGGGCCCTTTAGGGCACACCAGGACAGATAGTCAAGAGAATAATATGATAGAAAAGAATAGTTTGGAGCTCATTTTGCAAATTTTTACTTTGATATATCTCTCTCACCCTAGGGTTATAGTTTCATACAAAGATTTTCAAGATTTTATCATGATTACTGGGAGATTTTTGGGATTTGATAGAGCTGAATTTTTAGTGGAGTGAGCTTGTTTGGTTTGTTTTCTTCTTTTGACTTCTAGTCACAGCAAAAGGTCTTTTCTTGTCAGTTTATATAGTGATATTGTTCCTTTGCATTTCTATTTGAAGAATCATGATTCCTTTCTCAAGTTTTTGAGTCTTGTTTGCATGAATAGAGGAAAGATTTGTAGTATAGTTTGAACTTGTCGACAGACTTGAGTTTTCTTTGCTTAATTGATTCTTGTTGTGAGTTTCTTTTATAAACTCTCTACATTAAAAAAATCATTTAAATCTGTAACAGTTTTCTCCGGCTCATTGAGTTTTCTTGGTTAGAGGTATCTTGACAACAAATCCTTCATTGTTGGTTTGAAAATTGAACTTACTTAGACCTGAGAGGTCTCTCTGTCACTTATACTTAATTCTATCTTCATTTGAGCTTTGTGGTTGTCGGTTAAGGAGATAGTTATCAAAACAACATGTAACTTCTCATAACTCAAGTTGTATGGTACAAAGATTTGAGGGTTTACATTTTTTGTTGATGGAAAAACAATTATAAACAACAATGAGTTAACAAACATAAAGAGTCAAGGTTTAAGAAACAAAGGTTCACCCATTTAACCTAATCTTATGGTCTATCTATGGTGGCATTTTTTGATTAATTCTAAAGGTTCTAAACTATTGTATATACTTTATTTATCACAAAAAAGAAGGGAGTTTCAAGGTTATCTTGAGAAGTTTTGTTTAAGCCTTGAGTTAAGATGGAACCATTCGATTATATGGGGTTTTTAGTTATTTGTTCTATAGGAAAATGCTCTGCAAGTTACATTGTTTCAATTACAGGTTCAAACTATTTCATGAGAAGAGGAAGGCATTGTGAAATGTATAAAGAGGCATGAAATGTAAACATCTATTATGAGATTGATGAGTGTGTATCTTACACTATCATTGAGACTGTAACAAGGTGTTAATACAAAATCTATTATAAGTTGATGTGCATAGTTGTAGTTATACATTCTTGAGTCTCAAATAATGAGACAATCAAGAACTGGGTTGTAATAAAATAGAGAAACCCTCTGTATTGTATATTTTTTTCTAAACTTTGAGAAGTTGTAAGTGATCATGTCAGTTAGACAATATGATCATTGCCAGTGAGGCTTTTGTTGCTAGTGAGGCATTTTGTAGTCAGTGAGATATAAAGGCCAGTGAGGCTCTGTAATTAGTGTTTTTGATGATTAAGCCAGTGAGGCATTTTTTGGAGTGGTTTTCCATCCCTAGAGGGTTTTCCACTCATCAAATCTTTGTGTTATGGTCACTTATGATTATGTTGTTCATAATACTCTATTCATGAGTTTATGTTCATTGTTTCATGATTTAACTATTGCATATTATTGTTCACATGATGCTCATTTTGAGTCAGTACAAATGCATGATTATCATAGTCAAATGAAAATTATAAAACTGCCTCTTTTGTTTGTCAGTCTTATAGTCATGATTCAACAAATATTAATATGATGTTCATAAATTTGTTTTGATGGTTCATAACAATTCATCAATAGTTGTCTTGTTCTCTCATGTGGACAAGTTGGGATAGTCCATTGTAGTTCATAAATAAATGTCTTCTTTTCATTATAAAAAGGTTGAAGTTCATAGTTTGTAAAAGTTCATTAATGGTTGCAAAAAACAAGTCTGTTTTATAAGACACTGATCCATCCCCCCTCTCAGTGTCTTCTGTACTCCAACAACTAAAGATAGTTGGAAAAAGGCCTATGAAATTTTTAAGAAAATGCAATTGGTAGACATAAAGCCAAATTCCACAACCTTTGCTAGCAATAAAGATATGAATCATCATGAAGTGTAGGTCTAAAAATAAATATTATAGTGATGAAAATATAAAATGTATAAAGATATAAAATGCTTAGTGCCACTATAGTTATGATGGTGCCGCACACAACAATGATTATAGAAACCCCAACATATATTGGAAAGGCTGGAAGCTCTAATTCTTTAATAGTTAGGACTGCACTACTCATAAGATTATTATAAATGCTAAATACTGGACAGCTCCACAATGAGGAAACAATATGATAATAATTTAGAGCCTAGCTGGGCAGCCGAGCTGGCCACATTCAACACCACTAAACTTAGCAAAAACTTAATAAAGAATAATTCATAGCAAGGAAAAGAATCGAATCATAACTGATCAAAGCATAATTCATAACAACTATGTCTTCTTTATTATCAATTATTATCATTTAAAACTGTCGTTGCCAAAGATATTTTTGTATAGTCTATGAATCACAAGTATATTGATTCTTTGTGAAGAACACTATCTAAGATTCTAAAGAAGACTCAATCCACAAGAATAGATCGTATTAAAGGTCCTACTTTGCCTGTAAAAATAATAGTCACAATCTGTAGCAACTAATTAAGATAGACAAACATCACAAATAAATGAACAATTGTCTTCACCTCCATATTTCAAAGAATGAAAACATTCAAAATCTAAATTAACTAATAGATCAAGCCTCAAACCCCATGAGTACAAATTCAACTACAGATATGTTGATGACAAGTTGATATTTGAGAAAATAATGCATGTAACTCACTTCCGTACATCACTACCTCTCTTCAAAAAAAACATATAGTGGGAGTTCATTTTAAATCAAGAGTGGTTTTTAGAAGGATTTTTAGAATAAAAACTATTTTAACTAAATCAATGGTTAGAACATTTTTATACTAAAGATAGTCTAATCTTAATACAGATGTTTTGATATTGATGAGGCTAGACTGTGGCGATATCAATCAACCATAGCGGGTGCCATAAAAGAAGACGGATGACCTGTGGCAAAACCTCCATAATAGTTTTCAAATAAAAGAAACAACATATAAATAAAAATACCTAAGATGAAACAATTCACCAAGTAGGAGATTGTTCTACCCTATGCAACATATAGTTTTAACAATGAATCTATATTTAACATAGTGCATTTGCAAATAGTTTTAAAATGTATTCTATTGCCAGATTTTTAACCTATCAATAAGAGAAATTTCAAATAAAATAGAGTATTTAGATACTCTCATGGTAATAAAATCATGACAAACTTATACACTTATTGAATTAAATGCATAATATGAAGGGAAAAGTAATCAATTAGGCCGCATCATTTAAGATTCAAGAACTCTCAACGCAATTTTGAATGAAAGCACGTATAGATTCAAAATCTTGACAAATTAATCATTTCACTACAGCCATAGATAAATTCTTCTACACAGATTCATAACAAGATTTCATTTATAATCATACAGAAATGAAAATCAATGCATACCTAGTCAAAAGTCTTTCAAGTTTTCTTTTTCTTCTACCTGACTTTCCTGTTTCTTTTCCTTTTGTTTCTTTCCCTGAATAATCTCCAATTTCTCTCATCTCGTTCCCTTCTTTTCTTCCTCTTGTCTCGAATGCCCCCTCTCATCCCTTTCTTCCTCTCTTTAAAAATGAACATTTTAACTCTTGGAAGACAAGAGGGTGACTTTTCATTTGTCAATCTTGTAACTTTTTTTTTTTTTAAATAAAAATATGTTAAAATAATTCTAGAACATAAATTATAATTTTCTAATATAACATTAAATCTATTAAATACATACGAAATGATTAGGCCTCACATTCTTCCCCCCTAATAATAGACTTACTCCTAGAAGTTCTCAAGAGGGTGGAACATTCTCTATCCAACCAAAGTTAGCTTTCATCAAAAGATTTACTAAGTCGAGTAGATATTCTTTTTTCCATCATGCAAGAGTTCAAAACTTGAAACCTACATCACCAGATGAAGAAATCCAAATTCGCAGAGCTTCAATACTAATCTTAAATTTAGTCCATAAATTTTGCATACATTAGCTCACATGATCTGCAACCACAAAATTAGTAACAATCCAGATTTTCTCACCACCCAGCCATAGAATTTGACCAATCAAATCCACCCCCGAGCAATTAAAGAGAAACATTTTCTTGATATACAACATATTAAACAAATTACAAATCCATTTTTTCAATAATCAAATTCACATATTTATCTCACTTTCTGTCACAATAAAATCAATAGCTCCCATAAACATCAATCTTCCATAACAAATCTCCCTTTAGCAACAACTCCCAGAAACAATAGTCTCCCAACTCCCATAAAATAGTTTTCTTCCAAAACTCCATAAAACAATAATCTCCCACTAATCAATCCCCAAGAACAATTAACTCCCAAAACATATATTATCATTTCACATATCATCAACTCCCAGCAAAAACCCTCCATCAGAACACCAATAATCGTGATAATATTCAAATAAGAATTCATCAATCTTGCCAAATCAAATATTCAACAATAATACAACAAATTTCTTTCAAATTTCAGTTGCATACACTCATTCACATCATAGAGTTCATATAAAATGAAAGTATAATATATTTTTCTTACCTTGACTATCAAAACTAGGCTCAGCCCATAAAACTAACTCAGATCACTTTCTTTCTTCATCTAGCAACTCACAATAATATAATTATTCCAGAAAATTTCAGTTATACCTTTCTTTCCATTAAAATTCTGTATTATCATCATAACTTGTCCTAGAAGCATATTTATATCATCTAACTATTATTGAAAATTGAATTCATTGCAACACATTCTTTGTTAGGAATCGCATATAGAAGATATCAATTAAATGCAAATAAAGATTAAATAAAGGAATGATAAATACACATAAATAATAATAGTGAAAGACAATTTTTAATCAGGCTACATCCACCAATAGAGAGTCCAATATTATTATCCAGCAAATCAAACCAATTACAACCAGTAATCCTTGCAACATAATACTGCTACAAATGTTGTAATAAAATATCAACAGAAACCCTAACCATTAGCCAATTTTTATCAAGACTTATGTCAGTTACAAAATAAGGTTTTTTTATGTCGGTCAATAGAAAAAATAACTCCCCATGCCTTTATAAAATAATAAAAATTGTTTAAGGGCGCTACCTCTCAACCCCGCCCTATATCGCGAAAGCGAGCGCGCCAGGGGCGCTGCCCCTAGACCCCGCAAGGGGCGTTTCCCCTTGACCTCGTCTTGGGGGTGCTGCCTCCAAATCCCCGTTAAATAATTTGGAGGGAAACCACACTAATAAAAGTGGAGAAAATTTAACCTCTGAGTCTGATTAGGCTCCATATAACAACATTCTTTTATAACAACTCTTAACATTTATACATCACAAACATTAGTTCTATACATGATGTATACTTTCAGTGGAATTGTGATGATTAGTGCCAAATAGAACCATAATGCTATAGAATAGATCTTACACATTTCATAATATACATTCTCCAAACCATCTACTCCCTGAAACAAACTGCCAAGGACCTCTCTTGGGTATGGAAATCTACACAATTCACATAACTCTACACAAGCTAGCAACAATCGATGATTAAGCCTCAAAATAAAGAAATTTCTGATAAGTAAAGATTTCAAATAAAATCAATAAATAAAACAAAACAAATTAAATAACAGAAAAGCAACTGTTCAAATCAAAACCAAAAACCTCAATAAAATAGTCCTCGAGGCAAAAGGACAATAAACAACCAAATATGTTAAAGAGATCTTCAAACTGATGGGTCACTAAAACAAAGAGAAAATAAAAAAATTTAAATATTCTCGCAAAGTTGAACATCATAATCACTATGAGCCACTTAAGGGGAGGAGGGGAATGTCATGGTCTCAAACCACGTGGAACTCCAACATATACCACATAAAGAGTTGATCATGAAACTTATGCAATTATGAACATTCATTAGTTATGAATAATCAAGGTTTAGAAAACTCTCTTTTTCACAAATGTAGCTCCCTTAACACAATAGTAGCTCCCATACGACAGTAGATCCCAATCACATGTAGCTCCCTTAAACAAAATAATAGCTCACATAGAGAAACAACAATAACTTGGGCCACACACCTATAGCTCCCAGCAACTCCTATAAATAAAATAATAGCTCACACAGAGCAACAACAACTCTAATAATAGCTCACACAGAGCAACAACAACAACTCCAATAATAGCTCACACAGAGCAACAACAACTCCCATAATAGCTCACACAGAGCAACAACAACAACTCCAATAATAGCTCACACATAGCAACAACAACTCTCATAATAGCTCACACAAAGCAACAACAACTCCAATAATAGCTCACACAATGCAATAATAACAACTCTAATAATAGCTCATGCATAGCAACAATAATAACTCAAATAATGGATCACACAAAGCAACAATGATGACTCCCATAATAGCTCACATAAAGAAACAACTCCCACACACCAGTAGCTCCCAGAACACCACCGAACAATCATCCACCCAAATTTCCATACAATCTAGCCAGAACACCATCACCAAACATAGAAGTTTGTCAATATCATCATAGATTAAAATGATAAATATACATGCTTGATAGAATTTAGTAATTAATATTACAGAAACTTACAATTCCAAGAATACATCTATGAACATATTTGTATATAAGTTGAAATTGATTTACTAGACATCCATTCTGTATCGTTAATCAATCAAAATTTAGCCCTCGCAAGTTGTCACTAACCCTATTGTGGCATGTTCAACCATTGTATCCCACCTTACAGACCTTAGTGCAACCTCTAGTTCATGCCCAGCATGGCCTCGTAGACTCCTCCCCATAGTGGATTTTTTTTCCACCAGCATTGGTGCTCCACCATGGCTTAACCACTCAGCTCTACCACCACCCTTTGTCCAACCAAATATTTCAACCAAAACTGGTGGTCTACTAAATACAAAGCCTCCACCAAATTTAATTGGGTCTCTGCCAAATTTGACAATAGGTTAAATTATCTAGTTGTACAAGTCTGGTGGTTCTGCCAAACTTGATGTATTTTGGCTAAAATTAATACTGATGTTAGCATGACATTTTTAGTCCCTTTATGAATTTTCCCTCCTTCACCATTATAATTTTTGATTTTGCAATTAAAATTTGAAATCTAATATCTTGAGTATGAACTCCATTTTTAGTGCATTTTTTAATTTGGGGTAGAATTTCATGCTCTACATAGTGGTGAAATTACTTTTCTAATTTGATGCTCTAGTTTTTTAGAAATTGAAGATTCTACCAAAATTTATTGCATAGTTCTTGTTTTGAGACCTCCCAAGGGCCATAACTTGTGTAAACAAACTCCTATTTGGGTCTTATTATTTTTAGAATTCATATTTTTCTATATGTACTATGCATTGGTTCTCTCAAATTGATCTCATATTATACTAAAAATATGGTGAAAATCATTTTAATATGGTGAAAATCATTTTAAATCGGACTAATTATAAAGTGCCACACACTTTCTAGGGGGTAATTTCAGAAACAAGTGAAAAGGGGGGTTGTTTTATGAGTTCCATTTTTTTAGGGATTTCATCATTTATTTGAGGTTTTGTAATCATGAACTGAGATAAAGTTCCACTCTTGGGGGTGTCATCATGGATTTTGCTTATTTCCATCCTTCTATTGTTAGGCTAGCTTTAGAGAACTATATTTCCTAGAAAAATGGGATAAAAAATCATTGCCTTGAGTATGATCTATTGCTCTATCTCCTTAGAGTCGCTACTAAGTAGAGTGACTATAAATAGAAGAATGCATGGTTTAACAACGATGGCATGGTCTATGGACATTTATATATCTCACTATTTCTAAGGATATTTATCATCAACTTTAGTACACTGAGTACCCTTTCACTGTTTGGACCTTCATTTGGCAACACTATGGAGACCTTGATTCTCCATCTCAAAGTGATGCTTCCTTGGATGACTAGGCACTTGTAGATGATATTGAGAATTCTATTGCCCCTTCTTGTGTGGACACATCCTCATGGGATGATATGTCTATATAGTTGACATACATTGATGTCCCATATATTGTCAAGGACACTTTTGCATGACTTGTTGCTTCATCAAGAGCTTGCAATGATTCTTTGCTTGTCAATTAGAGTAATGTGATCATTTCCTGAATTCTCTTGCAGTTTTATCTTTTAATTTTTCTCTTTCAAGATACTCTCTCCATTTTGGCTATTTTGATCATTGATCATCTGTCAAGTAGAATGTATATGATCTATGGCCGACATTAAATTGTGATTTAGATTCTCGCTTCTCATAGAATCTAACACTCACAACTTCTAAAATGATCAATGCTAATTTTTTTCCAAACTATATTGTTGCTATTATGAACTAATCATGATGTACTAACATAGCACTAAAGGACCTACATTGATGAAACAAGTGTACCTATATACTCTTGTTAGAAGTTGTATGTATTCTTCACCTAGATGTGATGTTAATAAGAAATGCTCCCATCTATAGATTTTGAACAATGATTTAATTAGATTAGAGGATAAATGTTGTATACAACGATGAAGATTATGACGGTACAACATGATTTGTATTGTAAAAAAATCTTGTCCCTTTAATAATAGCTAGAACTAATTACTACATAAATGATAATAAATAACTTGACACATATCATACTTCGTAAATGAAAAAAAAATGTTATCAATTATCATATCCATGAGATATGGTAGAGAATCATAATAACTATTAAAATTTTATTAAAATCATAATAGCTATAGTAATATCATAATATGTGTGAGCAAATAGGTGCCCTACAAGACTTTGGTTTCATATTTTTTCTAATAGGTGCCATATCTTCCTTCCCCAATTTCGTAATATTGGGTACAATAGAGCTTTTCATTTTGAATTATCTCATCATGTGTAAGGTTTGTTAAGGTGGGCAGTGAAAGACCACCATCCAATTTGTCTTCTTGTTCCTACTTCTGCTCTATTCCATTTAGAGTTGTAATTTTAGACGTCAGTATTACCCAATATTCAGTTTGTCCATTTTCTATAGCTGTAGAAGACTGAGGAGGAGAGGAAGCTCTTTTGCAGCAACCATAGGACAATCTAATTATTCACAGCATTAGGAGCAGGATTGCACCAGCTGAAAAGAGAAGAGATAAGACATAAATTGATCAATAATTTTCGGTTATACTACATAAAAGTAGTTCCACACTAAGTTAGATAATGAAACTGAGATTTAGATCCTTACCAATCGAAAGAGAAACTTTCAATAGTAATTGTCTGTTGTTGCATTTGTACTGATTCTCTTGTTTATCTAAGATATAAGACATTATCAAATACAATTAGTTCCAAGAAGCATAAAGTAGGAAAGGAAGAAAATTTCATTAGGCATTGATAATGACACATAATTTACCTTAGTGAAACTTTGACGGATGGATGATATTGTAAATTCAAATCGAACTTATAATCTCTGCTTTGGATATTTTTGAAAGTTGGATATTTGTATTGCAGAGTTTAATTTATTACTGTCTTTTGTTTTCCCAGATGCAATTTCTACTTCTCATACACTTCTGATTTTTGTGTTGATTCATAGTATTGCTGGGCAAAGACATTGATATATATATGTTAGTGACTGTAGGAGTCACATCTGTGATAGACGTGACTTGTCAAGGACTCATGTCTAATGAAGTCAGTTTTATTGATGTTAACAATTACTAATCACTGTTTTTAATGCAGACTATGATTATACTTTGGTAATGTATCATTCAATCATGCTATTGATATTTATTTTAACACACCTTATATATTAAGTATGAATATATAAGTAATATTTAATATTACTTATATATTCATACTTAATATGATCATAATAAATACGTTATCTGATCGAAGCTACAAACAACTCAACAGATATCCTACAAGTATAAAGTTTTTGCTAAATTCCTTTTATGAATATTTTAGGTGATTTAAAAAAAAAAAAAAATATTCCGTTGAATTTTACACCATTAGAGTAAAGAAAACCAATTGAACAAGCAAGACTGTTTAGATCCATTTAATTTAAAAAAAATAGAAGTTTCATTCAATTATATGGATAAATCTGCTTAAACAAAGAAGTTCAGGTTTCTGTGACCTCCAACAATCTTTAATTGTTCAAAAGATTTTTCTCACAAGTCTGCTTTTAAATTATTCCTGACAAACAGGGATTAATTTGAGATAAGCAGTTCCTTTTTACCCTAATATTTTACTAGCACTTGCAGCTTATGGTAGCCATAGCCTCATAGGTCATTTGATAAGTAGTAATATAGCACTTCTAAATTTTACTTCTCAGTGTGTATTTTTTTATATGTGCTTGTGATAAGTAATAATATGATTGAAACTTCCACTATAAAAAACAATGTCATTAATATCAATATGCAGCTCTGAATATGCTGTTCAAGGACTTAGTTTCATTACCTTCTATGTGATGTTTGCCATTCTATCACTGTAGGACTTCAATGTGAATTAAAATTCCATTCATTAATTTTAAGTACAATTTATATTCAAATTACTTCAAGAGATAATTTACCATTTCTAATTCAAACATCATTTTGAAATTATACATAAAAACAATTTAAATGATCATCATCAAACATAACAAACAATTGCCTGTCTTAAATATTTAAAATAAGAAAAAAATTTAAAAAATTAACCCAAAGAATATGTAAAACTTAAGCCAAAAAATTTAGGGAAAAAAAAAAACCCTTTGCTGTAGGATATGCTGGGTTGAAGAACAGGAGGTTGAAATGTCAGAAGTATTACTATCTATACCATAAGACGATCAACAGCGTCCTCTGCTATTAGTCTTACTTTCATAGAATTCATAAACCAAATTAGTTGAAGGAAAGGTAACTTAACATACCATTTTGATAAGGGATAAAGTATACTCTGTTCGTATAATGTCCGGGTTGGCGATGTTGTTGAGGCTTATTATCTCGCTAATGTTGTTGAGCCAAATTTTCTAGTTATCCTCCAAAGCGTACCCTTTGGGGGATCTGCATAAGAAATAATTGAATGCATCCACAACCCAGAGCTAGCTCTACTATGTCCCCTTTTCTGTATGTACTGCGTTGTTTTTCCGTCCATGCAGAATAGCTATAATATTTGTCAGAGACCTCTCTTTCCACTAAACCCACATCAGAAGGTTGCACTGTATAATTCACTCTGTAAAAGAATGCCTCAACTCCTAAGAAATCTAAGCAAGAACACTGAATTTTAGCCAAATAATCAGGCACAGTAAAGGGGGCAATTTCTTAGGCAGGAATGTTTAATCTGGATGCAACAGAGTTGATGGGTTCAGTAACATTACGGAGATAAATGTAAGCATCACGACTGAGAAAGATGAAGTGGAGCAATTAAGGGGTCGGAATGTATGAGCCCAAGTTGAGGTGTAAAGCCAACCTGAAAGTAAAACTGCTAGAAAAACAATGGTTTTTGAAATTTGTAAATCATCCATCTTAATGCAGCCTTGTCTATTGAGGCTTTGGAGCTAAATATTCTATTTGCTTCAAATGTCTAACAATTTTCTAGTAGACTCCAACTGTGATATGCCTTAAAATCAAAGCTTATTTCTGCAACCAACAGCTCCAAGTGCAGGCAATAAACAGCGCGGTCTGAATTAATGGACAAATCAGGTGGTAAACAGCACAAACTGAATTAATGGACGGATTTAAGAAGGAAAACTGAGCCTGCTTTTTAAAATATAAATCCAGAATCCAAACCCTTGCTCATTTTTATATAATCAATTGCAAAATCAAATGCAATGCTTACAATTCGGGCGACTTGGACAATTTTACAGGGCTGCATTTTTACTGAACTGAAAGTTTGCATTAGCGGGATTTCCTTTCATCGTATCGTGAGTAATTCTGGGAATAATGAATCGGCAGAGTGGTAGAATAGGGCCTCAAGAAGAATATAGTTTTTTTATGGCGTGAGCCATTCGATTCCGGTGGCGGAAATAATTTCCCAGTGTTGGACAATATTACGGGATTGAATTGTTGTGGGGTATTGTGGAAAGTGGATGAGGATTGGTACGAGTGGAAAATAATGAATTAAATAATAAAATTATTTAATTAATTATAAGACAAAGATGATGTGAGAAAATTAAATTAATTAAATAAATATAATTTAATAAAAAGGTGTATATGGTACATAGTATCAATTACATAGAAATAAAAAATCCATGCAACTCCTTGAAAGTTAGGAAAATGGTTAAAGAAAGTAACAAATACAAATTAAACACATAAATAAAGTGATTGAGACCTTTTGAGAGAAAAAGAGTAATTTTTAAAGTGGGAATCTTAAATTGTGATGTAAAATTTACAAACTTATTTTTTAATGATTAGGATGGACTGAAAAAGTATGTAAAATGGGCATTAAACCACCATTTTAAAGTAAAAGAGAAAGCTTTTTTTTTAATTAAAAAGTGGAAATTTCTTGGACATGAATTGAGATGCCATATATAAAAGGTATAATAATGTTGAGAGGCTTCATTTATAGTGGAGAGAAATGTAAAAAATTTATTATTATTAGTTTCCATATTGTTAAGAGTATTATAATTTTTATTTTTCAATATTCACTTTATCTCTCAACCAAAATTAATTATCCCTTATCTATTATTTCTTTTGCACTTTTTTCTGAAAATATTAAACTTATAATTTATTAATTGTTTAAGTGTTTTAAACAATGATATTTAATTTTGTTAGACATAATGTTAAAATTATAACACTAAAATTATTATTTGGTGTTGTAATTAGTATTATTATTTATCATATTTTACATTTTTAAAATATTATATATATTTAATAATTTTACACTTAAGCATATAAATAAAGAATCTGAAAATTTCTATACCTTATGTGGGATTTAAAGGCAACTCACAATTCCCTATTCCTCTCAATGAAATGGTGTGGTAGAAAGAAAAGATCAAGCCATCATGGAATTGTAGATCCATGATGCATTCTACCAATGTACCTAAATTTCTACAAGTTGAAACTATGAATACAACAATCCACATATTAAATAGGGTACCTTTGAAGACATTAAATCTTTCAACACCCCTAGAAATGTGGGAGATAAAGAAACCAAATATCTCCCACCTAAGAATTTCTGGAGATCTGCTTCTATATACATTCCTAAAAATATAAGAAACTCTATCCAACATCCTTTAAATGCATATCTTTGTAGAATATGAAGAAAAGATAAAATGTCTTATGCTATATGATCCATCAAAAAGGAATGTCATATTAAGTCAAAATGAATATAATTGGGTCATTGACAATATGATCTTCTTGATTAACAAGCTAACATAGTTCACTTGGTTGGGGTGAACAGAGATTTTTGTTCATCTGGTTGGGGTTGGATTGCATCCGTACCTAAAACCAAGATTTTTACAGCGTTACCAAGGGATTGTGCAACTCAATGTTACAATACATGAATGAAGTATTCCTTATCCATTTTATCTTTGATTAAACATGTGGTATATGTTCTTTGTTTATTATCTTTTATTGATAAAAGGAAATGCTAATCTCAATAACTTTATGAATTTAATTGTAGTTGGATATTTCACAACTTCTAAAACGATCCATGTTAATATTTCTCCAAATTATATTGTTGCTATTATGAACAACCATGATATACTAATGTAGCACTAAAGGACCTACATTGATGAAACAAGTGTACCTATATGCTCTTGTAGGAGGTTGTCCATATTCTTCACCTAGATGTGATGTTAATAGGAAATTCTCTCATCTATAGATCTTCAACAATGGTTTAATTAGATGAGAGGGTAAATGTTGTATACAACCATGAAGATTATGATGGTACAACATGATTTGCATTGTAAAAGAATCATTTCTCTTTTTGTAGTGAGCTAGAACTAATTACTACATAAATGATAATAAATAACTTGACACTTTTCATACTTTGAAAATGAAAAAAAAATGTCATTAATTATCATTTACATTAGATATGGTAGAAAATCATAATAACCATTCTTTTTATAGAAGACAAAAATTATATTGATATCATTGATCTTTCTAAAAAAAGAATTTAATTGAATGGAAGTTACATAAGACATTAAGTTTTCCTTTTTGTTGAATATAAGTCAATTATATGTCACATAAATATCTATTTTTACTATTTAAAACAATATAAATCTTAAAAATTATGTTTGAAACTTTACTGAAAAAACAGTGGCAACAAGGAGTCTTGTGCGTACATAAAAACATATTGGATATTTAAAAAATATATGTACTCTTCAAATAAAAAAAATGTAAACATTGTAAACAAAATAAATTCTTAATTAAAAATCAAAATCTATGTGTCCATATATATGTAGTAAATAAAATAATTTTAAAATAAAATAAAATAACTGCAAGAAACACCACCTATCATGTAAATTTCTTTGGCCAAGAATGACCTTATCTTTACTTAGTGTTATTTTCTTTATTTTCCATCTATACAATATCTGTGAGCAAATAGATGCCCTACAAGAATTTGGTCTCATATTTTCATTAAAAGTTTAGCTCTATCTCTTCTTCCCACTTACATATAATATATTATTAATACTTCATATTTTAGCCCTAATTTCACATGAAATCTATTTCTTCCTCCCACTTACGTATAATATATTATTAATACTTCATATTTTGGCCTTTACTTTCAAATTATGTTCAGGCTTTGGAGCTAAATATTCTATTTGCTTCAGATGTCTCACAATTTCTAGTTGACTGACTCCAACCGTGATATGCCTTAAAATCAAAGCTTATTTCTGTCATCAACTATCAAGCAAAAGTTCGATTTTTTACTAGACTCGATTCAACAGCTCCAACTGTTGAACAATTTTTCTACAAACAATGACTTTCAAATGTTCCAACAACTCCGACAGCATCGGACATATGGATTTCAAGTTAAGTGGATCAGAAGTCAAGTGGAGTTTTCCATTGTATTGAATTTTTCTATAAATTGTGATTTTTTATTTTTCGTCGTACAATTTATATGACCCTCTAAATGTCAGAGAGATTAGTGAGTACGTAAGCATCGGACTTAAAAAAGCATGACGATTTTAGTTTAATGTGAAATAAAAAAAAGTTTAACACGTTTTTATCTAATCATTCATTTAATCATTCAATATGAAAGAAAAAAAGTATCTCCAACTGCATTGATCGTATGTCAACAAATGACTCTACTCAAATTCCATGACTGTAAGTACTAATAAGTAGCGTCAAAGTAAATTGGAATAAAAACAAAAAGCGTCATAGTAGGCTTGAGGAAAACACAAAAATTACCATCATGAATATTTTCCGCCAATTACCGGCAGCAGTTTACAAAAATTACCATCATGAAAATGTCATGCATCTACAATTGTTAGTAATGTTTAAAGTTTTAAGCTTCCTTATTGTTATATCTATGAGACTGTCTACTTTTAAAATACTCCTAGAAATTTGTTGGAATATTTTAGGAAGCTCCCTCCATAAGACCATAGCCTTGTAGTATCATATCATTTTTATTTAATAAATTTGGATTTGAAATACATTGTGAAATGGATGATCAATCATTCACACCATCCTTTGTGTGGACTTAAATAAGAAAATGACTAATTCCAGGTTTATTTTTCTTCCATGTGTGAGGAAATAAATTAATTGAGACTCTAAAGTTGGAAAAGTTGGAATTGATAAATGAAATAAGAGGGTTAGAGATGTGTAAGGAAATAAACTAGTAAATTTATATTTAAAAAAAATATGTAAATATGTGGAGATATCTTCTCAAGTTTTGTCCATACTTTTTTGTTTTCCTTAGCACAGATAAAATGAGTGCTCTCATCTCCACCCCAATATCTCGGCATTAGTTGAGACTCTAAACAGTAAGTGTACAAAGATGGGGGACCAAAAGTGGTGTTAAGTGACCATTTTTTTTGAAATTAGGAAAAACTAATGTTGGATCAAAATTGAAGATAGTTACACTCAAAATTTGAAGATACAAGAAAAATAAGAGTTGTAGTGTTGAGAATCTAGTTTGTAAATTATTATTTAACAAAAAAATGGTTAAAATTAAGGGGATATAAAGAGGCGCCACACAAATTGGTCATGTTTTTTTTTTTTTTTTAAATATAACAATAGTGTCTTGTGTGGCCCCCTAAAATGTTAATTTTTTTTAGTGTTTCAAATATACTTCAGTGTGAAATTATGTTGGATTTTTCTGATAGTAAACTCATGTTACTAACATTCTTCAAGTAATCACCATTCTCTAAGCTACCACCATTCTCCAAGCTACAATATCTCTCTCCTAGTTATGTCTTTGCTAGCTGCGCCCATCGATCTCATGCCACCATGCTTAAAGCTTATAACTAGTGCAATTTTTTTTCAAATTTTTTTGACATCTTATTAAAATATTAAACAATGATAAAATAAACTAATAACATATTAATATTTCTTATTCTATAGTCCAAACTAATATTTCAACTATTACTAATATTTCATCTATTAGTATTATATAGAACTATGAATATTTGGATGTTATTTTTCATTTAAAATGCCTCGAATGTTTTAATAAGAAGGCCTATATCGTACATAGTATCAATGAGATACATAGAAAAAATCCATGCAACTACTTAGAAAGTTAGCAAAAATGATTAGAGAAAATAACAAATACAAATTAAACATATGTAAAGTGATTGAAGCCTTTTGAGAGAAAAAGAGTGATTTTTAAAGTGGGGATCTTAAATTGTGACGTGAAATTTACAAATTTATTTTTTAATGATTAAAATGGACCGAAAAGGTATGGAATATGGGATTAAAGCACCACTTTAAAGTAAAAGAGAGCATTTTTTAATTAAAAAGTGATTTCCTCAACATGAATTGAGATGCCATATATAAAGGTATAATAATGTTGAGAGGCTTCATTTATAGTAGGGAGAAATGTAAATTTTTTATTATTATTAGTTTATGATATTGTTAAAAATATTATAATTTTTATTTTTCAATATTTATTTTATCTTACAACCAAAATTAATTATCCATTATCTATTTCTTTTGTATTTTTTTTGTTTGGATCTGAAAACATTAAATTTATAATGTATTAATCATTTAAGTGTTTTAAACAATGATATTTAATTTTGTTAGATATAATGTTTTTGATAAGATAAGAAGAAAAAAAGGGTGCCGATCCCATTACATATCGGTTAAAAAGACAAACCAAAATTCCATTGAGAAATAAAAGCATAAATCAGACTAACCAATAGAAACAGCCAAAAAGAGACCTAGAACAGAGACACAATGGACCAACAGTAGACCAACAGTAGACAAAAACCATAGGCAATAATCAAAGCCCCAACAGCTAATTAAACATCTAGTCCCAATCCTCAACCAGAAACTGGTAGAGGTCATGGTACTCCTTGAGATCTTTATCCTTCAATCCTTGTGTGGTAAGCTCAGCATCCTGTAAGACAACAAGGGTCATGGCAAATCTGTGCATCACTTTCACCAAGAATCTTGCCAAAGTTTTGAATTTCCTCTCCAGCATAGTGATCCTCATAGAGAGAATGTCAATCTACTTATCTTTAGCAGTCGTCTTTCCCTTTCTCTTCATCTTGCCCAACTCCTTCCTAGTGTTCTCCAAATTCACAGACTGAGAACCCTTAGCATTGAGCTCAACATTAAGCTCAGAGAAATTGCTGGGCCCTTCCTTTGCTTCAGCCTCCACATTGTCAGTTTTGATCTCCTTATTAACCAAAAATTCCCTGCCTATCTATTCAGTCTCCGGCACAATAGTATCCACTTTGGTGTTTTTGTTATAAAAAATGTCCTCACCCTCAAGGTCCATAGTATCTTCCTCCATCTTAGAGACCTTCTTCTTAGCTGCAAGCCTCATCGACCTCCTAGTCGACGACACCTAGGGTTTGCTTCTCATCAAGGTAAAATCCTCATCCACAATACTATTGCTACCACCAATACCTTCCTCAAAGCTAACCTCTTCCACCACCATAGAGACATTCTTTACCGTATACTCACTATTCGTACCACTTCCTTCTTCCATCCTACCCCTTTTCTTTTTTTGTGGGGTCACCTATGCAAACTCACCAGGTAAAATCTTTCTTTTTGACAGGGGTCTTCGCAGAGGTCAGGGGAGTCTGGTCTTTGGCATTAAGCTCTAGGCTTATACCAATGTTAGATTTTTTCTTACCAAACTTTAAGGACTTATCATACTTTTCTAGAGTGACCTTGGTAATTATCACAGGGCTAGACACCACAGGACTAGACTAGGGCAGCAGAGTAGGTTCAACCCTGGTAGCCGTGAGGCTTTAGGGGGCAAAGTGCTAAATGGAATTTATACAGTCTAAGTATAAGCCCATGGTGGAGTAGGATGAGGAGTTTGTTTGGGTCAACAGCATGTTATTCAATGGCCAATGGAATAGAAGTTTCCAAAGACGAAAGCAAATAGAAAGGAAATCTTATCACTTTGCTATGACGAAAATGATTAAGCAGAGCAAAATGATAATTGAAGAAACATTTGAATCTACCTTCCAAAGTGAAGTACTTTATGAGCATGTAACACCCCTTGTCCCATCACTTTGGCAACATTTTGTGATCGAAACCCCCTGCAGACTATAAAGAACCTTCCCTTTCTTAAGAAAACATGCCATTCCCTCAGGGTCAGAAACTTTGCTCTTTCTGGGGTGTTTGGTGCCCTCCATGGGCATCCTCATCGCCAAACCAATCACTTCTTTAGAAACATCAAAACTAATACTGCCCACCTTGACCTTTCTGTCCTCCCAAGAATGCAGGAATTACGATGAGAGGCTTTCATCATGGCCCTACAAGCATTCAAGGTAGGAGGCCACCCCGCCCTCTTGACAAATGTACCATAGGGTCTTGTTACGACGAATCTCTTCACATGATTCAGGATCAATGCGAGACCTATCACTCCTCATGGATAAATTACCCCAGTCTCTCTCATGCAAGCTAACAACACAGGAAGCAATAGAAGACTTAGAAACTTTTAAGCTGTAAAGAATCTCCTAGTTCCTAATATTCATACTCTAATTAATGAGTATATTGTCTTTTCAGACGCTAGGGGTGGCGTACTTATTTAAATTTGTAGTGTGCAAACTATCACTCCTATTCCTGCTATGATAACCAGACATTAATTGATCATAATTATAGGTTATGCATTAGGACGTCGAGTTGGTCATGTGCCCAATCATGAGAACTCTCTCCTTAGGCGTCCACGTCTGACTAGGAAACAAGCAATCTTTCATACCATGGTGCATCCTGCCTCTGACAATGCTGATCTGCAAAATCACCGTCACCCCCTTCTCAACATAAGATCTCAAAACTAAATGGATATTGAGACTTGATCCTTGATGGCCCCCAAAGTACTCCCTAGGAATTAATGCAATCATGAGAAGTCAAGAGTGGGGCTTAGCTCCTTTTCAAAAAGGTTTTGAATCTGGATAGGTAAATTATTTTTACTTTTCCAACATCGCCATACATCCAAACTTTGTCCCAGGTTAGCCAATCCATCTGCCACTTTGTTACCTTCGCGGTAAACATGCCCAATTTCAATCTGTCTAAACCCAGACAGTAAGCATACAATGTCATCTATAACATCCTTCATCTTCCAACTACTATTTGACCTACCGAGAGCCACCTTAATGATGAGTTTTTAATCTCCTTCCACTTTTAATTTATCCATTCCCATAGAGAGAGAAATTTTGAGACCCCACACTAGGGCCAATCCCTCCACAACATTATTGGACTGAATGCCTATGGACCTGACATAAGCAGCAATGAAGGTACCTTAGCTATCTCTGAATATAGCTCCCCCACTGGCCAACCTAGTATTCTTTTTTTCAGCTCTGTCAAAGTTGAGTTTGGTCCAATCTTTAGGAGGGGGTCTCCAAAGGGTATTTTGTTCGACGAGATTTTTGGAATTGTCAATCTTGGTTATGTCCTCCATCAGTCCCCAGTTAGAGGTTGTCCGCACTTCCACCATAGTAGGGGGTTTCTTAGCCATATACAGGGTACTGTTAGATGTGTTCTGAGAGACCATTCTACTAAAGGAGTGAAAGACCTGATTAGTGGATCAAGCCTTAGCCCTAAAGATTCTATTGTTTCTTTCTTTCCACAAGCTCCATCCCAGGTGTGGGGGAATTTGTCTCCATAGCTCTCTAATCCTAGGGTGTGAGAAGGAGGAACTCCAGCACTGGACGAAGTCCATTAGGTTTTCTGGGAAAACCCAATCAAGGTGCGAAGTCCATTAGGTTTTCTGGGAAAATCCAATCAAGGTTGAGTTTCACCATAGTTCTTCCCCGTAGTTCTTTAGAAAATTCACAATGGAAAAGGAGGTGCTGAATGGATTCTTCAGCTTTGAGGCAGAGCACACATCTGTTAACCAACTGGAACCCCCTTTTATTAAGGTTGTCAGTAGTGAGGATTTTGTTATGGGCAACAGCCCACTAGAAGTTTATTTTGGGGGTCAACTTGTTGTTCCAGACACTCTTCCAGATCCACCCCCTTGACCACTATTAGACAGTAAGATGTAAGCAGATTTAACTGAGAAGTTCTCCTTTTGTTCCTGACCCTAGAGCATTTCATCTTCCCTAGGAAATATCAAAATTTTGTGTTTGTTTAACTCCTCTTGCAAACCTTGGCTCTCCTAATTCTCAAGCTCATTGTCCCAGTGTTCTAAGATCCTTTTCCACCTCCTATGGTTGTGGGAGTGGGAAGTAATGAAATTGCTGACCATATTCCCGAAATGGTTGACAACTCTATCTCTGGTAGTTATGTTTTTTCTGCTAAGCAAGGGACCCCCTCCAAGCCAATTGTCCTCCTAGAATATGATTTTATCTCCCTTACCTAGCTTCCATTTTATGCCTTGGGAAAGGGTATTTCTGGTTTTGATCATTTTATTCTAGATAATAAAGCCTTTGAGGTGGCTTTCTCTGGCAATAACCTCTAATTTATCCCCGTTTTGTAGGTATTTGGCTTTCATGATCTGAACCCAATCTTTCTCCTCCTTGAGGAAAGTCCATCCCACTTTGGCCAGTAAGGATTTTTCATCATCCAAATTTTTCTGATTCCTAGTCCCCCATGAGTTTTGGGCAGGCAGACTTTGTCCCATCCAACTAGTGATATCCTCTTCTTATCGTCAACTCTAGTCCATAGGAAGGTTCTCTAGATTCTTTCCAATTTCTCCACCATATATCTGGGCATTTTAAACAAGAATAGAAAATTGGTAGGGATGCCCTGCAAAGAGTCTTTCAACAGTTGATGCTTACCAGCTTGACTAAGGAGTTTACTTTTCCATCCCCCCATTTTCTTTTGGATCCTTTCCAGGACAATGTTCCAAAAAGTCAGGGTCATATATGTAGCCAGGAGGTTAGCTATGTTGCACTCAAGGATTTTTCTCACCCTGGCTTGCAGCCCCAAGTTAGTGTTGAAGAAAAATATATTACTTTTTTCATAATTAATGCACTGACCAGAAACCTCTGCATAGGAGTTCAACAGGTTTTCCATCTTGCCTCAATCATCGTAGCTACCCCAAAGAGCATAGTGTCATCCATGAACTATTGAACAACAGATGGACCCAAGGTGGATGCCACTTTGACCCCCTTGAGGGACTGGCTATCTAGGTGGGATAGGATGTTTCTTCCCAGAACCTCAGCCAACATAATAAATAGGTAGGGGGAAAGGGGATCACCCTGTCTGATACCCCTACCTACCTCAAAGAACCCTTGGCAAGTTCCACTAACCAGGATGGAGTACTTGATGGTGGTGACACATTCTTTTATCAGATTAAGCATTCTATCTTTGAACCCAAATTTCCTAAGGACATTAAATAGGAAATGCCAGGAGACCCTGTCATAAGCTTTAGAAATATCCAGCTTGAGAGCCATGTTCAGAGTATTACTCTTGTCCATTAAGTGAATGATTTCATGGGTGGATATAGCCGCATCCATAATCTGTCTACTAGGGACAAAGCCTTTCTGGCAGTCATAGATTATACTATCCAATAGCGGTTGAAGTTTGAGGACTAGGTTCTTCGTAATGATCTTATAAATGGTGTTACAAAGGCTAATAGGTTGGAAGTTAGGCATGGAATCCATGATGCTCTTTTTGGGTATAAGTGCAATGAACGTGGCATTGATCTGGTTAAGGATTTTGCCAGTCCTAAAGAAGTCCTTGACAATAGTCGTGACATCATAACCCACTATCTCCCAGAAGTCTTGGAAAAAGGCCAGGGAGAACCCATTTGGACCCAGAGCTTTGAAGGCCCCCATGGAGAACACCACTGCCTTGACTTCCTCCTTAGTAATAGGCTTCATTAGACTACAGTTATCATCTTCCATAAGGATAGATAGAATGCATTCCAATAGCTTATCTTCCCGATCTTTGTCAGGCTTGTTTCTATACTCCATCAAGAAGTTTCTGAAGTAATTGGAGGCATGATCTCCTAATTCCTTGTCCTTGATATAGTCTTTGTTCCCATCATCAGTTTGGTGATTTTGTTCCTCTTCCTATGTTTCATTACAGACTAGTGGAAGAAAGATGAATTTCTATCTCCCTCCTTTAGCCATTGCACCTTAGACTTCTGTTTCTAAAAGATCTCCTCCCTTTTGGTAATGTCCTTGAGTTTTTTCAGCAAGGTCTCTTCCATGTTATAAGTACTCTCGCTTGCATCCCCACTAGCCATGTTGGTTTGAACTTCCATTAAGCTATCTGAGATGTGTTTCTTTTGGTCCATCACATTCCTAAAATAGAATTTGTTCCATCCTTTTACTTTGTGCTTAACAAGGATGAGTTTTTGGGTGAGCCTGAACATGGAAGAACCATGCACCGAGATACTCCACCAATCAGCAATGCATTGTCTAAAATTGAGGTGGGAGGCCCACATAATTTCATATCTGAATGGGAAAGGTCCCTTGGGGGCCTCATTAGTCCAAGACAGGAGGAGGGCATTGTGGTCGGAGATGGTGCGAGGGAAGGCAACAAGGGAAGAACCTTGCACACCATCCTAGTTAGTATAGGCCATAAATCTATCCAATTTGACTTGGATCAACTGATCACCCCTTCTACTATTGGTCCACGAATAGAGTTGATTGTTCATCTCTAAATCCATTAGCCCAGTCTGACTTAGGACGTCCACTAGGTCAATCAAACTATCTGAATAGTCCATGTTTCCTCTAGTTTTTTCTGAAGGGGACAGTGGGGTGTTAAAGTCTCCCCCTAGAAACCACGGGGTCATTTTCTCCACATTAATTTTAGGGATCAAGTTGTCCCATAGTTCCTTCCTAGCATTCCTAGTGTTACGGGCATATATATTGATCAGTTTCCAATATTTCTTATTCATAGTAAATTTATTTTCTAGGCTATGTTTTACATGCGAGCAGTAGCTGCCTGAGATGTTATGTTTGTTCCACATAGTAACCAAGCCCACAGAAGCCCCCTGTGGAGGGGCTGATAATGTAGTCTTCCATGGGCCAAATATTATTAGCAATCCTTTTAAATTTGTCTTCAAACAGATCTTAACCTCTTGGAGAAGGATGATATCCACCTTATTGTCAAAAATGTAGCTCCTGATCATGAGTTGTTTGTGAGGATTGTTAAGCCCTCTCACATTCCAAGTGATGATCTTCATTTATGATGTCTTCTGGAGATAGCCTCCAATGTGCTTTATCTCCCATTGGCTATTTCTTTGGTTGCCTCTCTATTTTTGGTTTCTCTCTGGGACAATCTGCCTGCCTTTCCTTCTGTACCCACATTTGCTAACTTCTTGCCTTTTCCTTTCTTTTTGGGGGTAATCCACCCCTCCTAGTTACTGGGACCAGCCCCAAGGGAAAGGATCCTTGTGGGGGATAGGATGGATTTTTCTATGCTTGGCAAAGCTGCAACCTTAGGAGCTTCACACCCCAAGCTAACTTACCACTCTCCAATAGCCACCAAAGACCCAAGAGCATTAGTCCTTGGTAAGGGTGTTGAGTTATTGGGGGTTAGGATTTCACCTTCTTCTGTCTCAACTGAGCCCAAGGAAGTGCCCTTCTTCTGAGTCGGTTGTTCGACCTTGGAAGCCCACAGACTCTGCAATAGTGGAGGGGGCTCATTGGTTGACATTGGAAGAACACCCTAAGGGTCTTCCTGAGTCTGGGACTTCACCTGTTGCTATATCATTGAAGGGGACTTGATTATATCAAGTAGGCCCTCTTTGAACGAGTCGTCTTCCACTATATTCTCCTCCTTGAAGGCCTCTTTGCCTTTTTGTGTCTTGAGTTTTTTTACATTCATTGATAAGATGCCCTCTTTTGGAGCAATTTTTGGAAAAAGTGGTAGCATTTTCATACTCTAGATGCTGCTCCCATCAGCCATATTTAGATTTTAAGTTAATGGTATTAGGTAGAGATTTATGGATATCTACACTAACCTATTTTTGTGCTTGGTAGTACTGTCTTGACCGATGAAATGCCCAAAAGAGTTCCCTATCCATATGAAAATCTCCTCATTCGAGAACTCAAGTGGGAGTCTTGGGAGCTTGACCTAGACCGGAGCTGACCTGCTGAGCATAGTTGCGTCAAACCCCAGTTTCCAACATGCTAGGCAGAGGTTGTGCTTTCCATACAGCCAAGGGCCGCCAGCTAATATCGTTACCAAGTCCTCCCTGGTGATGAACTTAAAAAGGAAGAGGCCACCTGTCATGGTACTAGTAACCATGCTACCTTTTAGGTGCCATCTCGAGGTCACCGAGCATCTAACCATATCAATGTTGGGCCTAAAGGCTTGGAACCTACCCACCAAGGATAGTTCCAAGGCAGAGGTTATTTTATCCATCATTAGATTTGGGATCTAGAAGTCCATTCCATTCACTTGCTTAGACTACACTGATGCTACAGATTCTTTAACAGTCATACCATTCTCCCCAAGCAGTGCTTGTTTCCAAGCCTTGGGATCCAACCTTGAGGCTGGAGATTTGAGCTCGTTAGTACTTATCGAAGTAGTAACATCGTCAGTAGGAACCACCTGAGGGCCCATAGGGGGGCAGAGTAGGAAAGTTATTTTTTTTGTCTTAGGTTTGTTAGATATAATGTTAAAATTATAACACTAAATTATTTGGTGTTGTGTTGGTATTATTATTTATCATATTTTACATTTTTAAAATATTATATATTTTATAATTTTACAATTAAGCATGTATAAATAAAGAATTTGAAAATTTCTAGACCTTATGTGGGATTTAAAGGTAACTCACAATTTCCTATTCCCCTCAATAAAATGGTGTGGTAGAAAGGAAAAATCAAGTCGTTATGGAATTGTAGATCCATGATGTATTCTACCAATGTACCTAAATTTCTACAAGTTGAAACTATGAATACGACAATCCATGTATTGAATAAGGTACCTTTGAAGACATTAAATCTTTCAACACCCCTAGAAATGTGGGAGATTAAGAAATCAAATATCTCCCACCTAATTTTTTTGGGAGATCTGCTTCTATGTACATTCCTAAAAATATAAGAAACTTGATCCAACATCCTTTAAATGCATATCTTTGTAGAATATGAAGAAAAGGCAAAATGTCTTATACTATATGATCCATCCAAAAGGAATGTCATGTTAAGTCAAAATGTATATAATTGGGTCATTGGCAATATGATCTTCTTCATTAACATCTAACACAGTTCACTTGGTTGGGGTGAACACAGATTTTTGTTCATCTGGTTGGGGTTGTATTGCATCCTTGTACCTAAAACCAAGATTCTCACAAACTTACCAAGGGATTGTGCAACTCAATGTTACAATACATGAATGAAGTATTCCTTATCCATTTTATCTTTGATTAAACATGTGGTATATGTTCTTTGTTTATTATCTTTTATTGATAAAAGGAAATGCTAATCTCAATAACTCTAGGAATTTAATTGTAGTTGGATATCTCACAACTTCTAAAATGATTTATATTAATATTTCTCCAAATTATATTGTTTCTATTATGAACTAACCATGATTTACTAATGTAGCACTAAAGGACCTACATTGATGAAACAAGTGTACCTATATGCTCTTGTAAAACGTTGTACATATTCTTCACCTAGATGTGATGTTAATAGGAAATTCTCCCATCTATAGATCTTCAACAATGGTTTAATTAGATGAGAGGGTAAATGTTGTATACAACCATGAAGATTATGATGGTACAACATGATTTGTATTGTTAAAGAACCTTTTATGTTTTTGCAGCACAACCATAAGTAATTACTACATAAATGATAATAAATAACTTGACACTTGTCATACTTTGTAAATGAAAAAAAATTGTAATTAATTATTATTTACATTAGTTATGGTATAAAATCATAATAACCATTTTAACTTGACACTTTTCATACTTTGTAAATGAAAAAAAAATTCTCATTAATTATTATTTTCATTTGATATGGTATAAAATCATAATAACCATTTTTTTATAGAAGACAAAAAATATGCTGATATCATTAATCTTTCTAAAAAAAGAATTGAATTGAATGGAAGTTACATAAGATGTTAAGTTTTCCTTTTTGTTGAATATAAGACAATTATATGCCACATAAATATCTGTTTTTACTATTTAAAACAATATAAATCTTAAAACTTGTGTTTGAAACTTTACTAAAGCAAGGAGTCTTGTGTGTACATAAAAACACATTGGACATTTATTTAAAATATATATACTTTTCAAATAAAAATAAAGTAAACAATGTAAATAAAATAAATTCTTAACTAAAATTAAAATCTACATGTCCATATATATAGTGAATAAAATAATTTTAAAGTAAAATAAAATAACTCTTATATAATAAAATAACCCCACAAAACACCTCCTATCATGTAAATTTCTTTGGCCAAGAATGGCCATCAAAATACCATACTATTGTAACAAATTTATGTTTGCTTACATGTTATTTTCTTTATTTTCCATATATACAATATCTGTGAGCAAATAGGTGCCCTACAAGAATTTGTTCTCATATTTTCATTAAAAGTTTAGCTCTATCTCTTCCTCCCACTTACATATAATATATTATTAATAATATTTTGGCCTTTACTTGTACATGAAAATTTGGTTATTGATAAATACAGTTTTTGATAAATTTGTGAGAAAAATACCATTCTAAAAATTCCCAAGCTCTATAGATTGATAAACCATATAAGTTGCCTAAGTCGGATAGGTAACAAGGATCAAGAAAGGATATACAGTTAAAAGAAAAATGTTATGCTCTATGGTTTAAATATACTAGTTTGATCATTATACTATCTCAGCGGAGTTTCCTTCGGTAGTTTCTTTGCTCACGGTATTGAGTAAGCTCACCACATAAGTCATATCAGGTCTCTCTTCCTTTTTCGGGTCAGCACATTTTAGGGCTAATTTTGCCACAGCCAAAGCATTAATGAGATTACAGCTATCACAGCCTTCCTGTTTGAGCCTTTCATCCAAAGCTTCTTCAAAACGATTACAGGACATCATATAGCGTACATAGTCTGGAATATGGAACTGGCTTGAACCCCGTGCATTGTCAACATGTTTTTGCCCTGTTATCACCTCCAACACCACAATTCCAAAACTGTAAACATCATGCTTGTAGGAGAGTTTGTGGTTGACGCAATACTCTGGAGCCCAATACCCTCTAGTACCTGCTATTCTGTCAGTTGTTCTGTGGGTGCCTTCCCACTCCACATGCCTTGAAAGCCCAAAGTCTATAATTTTTACCTCATTAGCCTTACTGTCCACCATCAGGTTCTGAGGTTTGAGATCAACATGTATGATTTTATTGAGATGTAAGAACTCTATCCCTTCAGCTATACTTGATATTATCCTCAGACGCTGCTTCCAGCTCAGAGAAAATTGTCTCAAATATTCATCCAGAGTGCATCCACTAACATATTCATACACCAAATAAAATCTGTTTTCTCCAATACACCATGCAATTAGAGCAACTAAATTTTTGTGCTCCTTACCTCGCAAAAGTCTCACTTCATTCTCAACCAATTTCTTGCTGTCTCTCCCGGCTCGTTTCATTTTCTTTATGGCCACATCTTTATCTTTCAAATTACCCATGTACACTCTTCCATAGCTTCCTTCCCCAATTTCGTAATCTTGGGTACAATAGCTTTTCATTTGAATTATCTCATCTTGTGTAAGATTTGTTAAGGTGGGCAGTGAAAGATCTTCATCCAATATATCTTCTTGTTCATGCTTCTGCTCTGTTCCATTTAGAGTCGTAATTTCAGACGTCGATGCTACCCAACTTTTAGTTTGTCCATTTTCTGTAGCTGTAGAAGACTGAGGAGAAGAGGAATTTCTTTTGGAGCAGCCATAGTACAAACTAATTATTGACAAAATTAGAAGGAGGATTGCACCAGCTGAAAAGAAATAAGACACAAATTGATCAATAACTTTGGGTTATACTACATAAAAGTAGTTCCATTCTGACTTAGATAATGAAATTGAAATTTAGATCCTTACCAATCGAAAGAGAAACTTTCAATATTAGTTGTCTGTTGTTGGATTTGTGTTGATTCTCTCGTGTACCTATGATATAAGATATTATCAAATACAATCAGTTCCAAGAAACATAAAGTAGGAAGGGAAGAAAATTGCATTAGGCATTGATAATGGCACATAATTTACTTGAGTGAAACTTTGAAGAATGGATGGTATTTTACAAGTATAAAGTTTTTGCTAACTTTTTTTTAATGAATATTTTAGGTTTTTCTTTAATATTTTTTAATTTCCTTCTAATTTTATACCATTAGAGTAAAGAAAACCAATTGAACAAGTAAGACTGTTTAAGTCCATTTAGAAGCTTTGTCCAATTATATGGATAAATCTGCTTAAACAAATAAGTCCAGGTTTCTGTGACCCTGAACAATCTTTAATTGTTCAGAAGACTCTTCGCCAAGGCTGATTTTAAATTATTCCTGATCTTTAGCAGACGGGGATTAATTTGAGATAGCTGTTCCTTTTTACTCAACTAGCACTTGCATCTTAAAGAGCCGGGGCGGAGATATGAGGGGTGGGTAATGGTTCTGCCGATAGGTCATTTGATAAGTAGTAATATAGCAATTTTGAATTTTATTTCTCATTGTCTATTTTTTTTTTAATGTGCTTGAAACTTTTATTTAAAAAACAATGCCACTAATATCAATATTGCAGGTTTGAATAAACTGTATTTTTTTTAAGGGTTTTATATCAAATCCACATAATCCATTCTTATTTAATATGGGAGCACGAATCTTTGGCTGAAATGTCTTTGGCTGAGAGAGAAGGACTGAGGGGTATCCATTCCACCAAAGTCACCCAGGGCACGATGCTGGCCTCATCCCTTACTAAAGATTGAAGGGTATCCATATGCTGTAATTTTCATTACCATTCCATGTGATATTTGTCATTTCCACTAATGTCACTCTAAGACTTCAACATGAATCAAATTTCATTCATTAACTTCAAGTTCAATTTATATTCAAATTACTTCAAGAGATAATTAATGATTTCTGATTCCAACATTTTCAAATTATACCCTAAAACAATTTAAATGATAGAAATATAGAAAACAATTGCCTGCCTTAAATCTTCAAAATAAGGAAAGGAAAAAAAAAATTGAACCCAAAGAATATGTAAAACATAACCAATATAATCAATATGCAGGTTTGAATATGTAAAACTTAATGAATATGCACGT
Source organism: Cunninghamia lanceolata (assembly GCA_027924645.1). Taxonomy (NCBI): domain Eukaryota; kingdom Viridiplantae; phylum Streptophyta; class Pinopsida; order Cupressales; family Cupressaceae; genus Cunninghamia; species Cunninghamia lanceolata. The sequence goes on from BSBN01000912.1 coordinate 1,596,937, forward strand.
TTGAATATGCTGTAATTTTGTTTAGGGCTTTATATCAAATCCATATAATGGTTTAGCTATCCAATACATGAGCATGAACCTTAGGCTGAAACCTCTTCAACTGAGAGGAAAGGATGAGGGATATCCATTCCACCAAAGTCACTCAAAACACTATACTAACCTCATCCCTTACCAAAGATTGAAGGGTATTCATATGCTGTAATTTTCATTACCCTTCCATATGATATTTATGATTTCACTAATGTCACTATAAATCTTCAACATAAATAAAATTTCATTCATTAACTTCAAGTTCAATATATATATTCAAAATTACTTCTGATTGCAACATTTTCACTAATGTCACTAAAGATTGAAGGGTATCCATATGCTGTAATTTTCATTACCATTCCATGTGATATTTGTCATTTTCACTAATGTCACTCTAAGACTTCAACATGAATCAAATTTCATTCATTAACTTCAAGTTCAATTTATATTCAAATTACTTCAAGAGATAATTAATGATTTCTGATTCCAACATTTTCAAATTATACCTAAAAACAATTTAAATGATAGAAATATAGCAAACAATTGCCTGCCTTAAATCTTCAAAATAAGGAAAGGAAAAAAAGAATTGAACCCAAAGAATATGTAAAACATAACCAATATAATCAATATGCAGGTTTGAATATGTAAAACTTAATCAATATGCACGTTTGAATATGCTGTAATTTTTTTTAGGGCTTTCTATCAAATCCATATAATGGTTTAGCTATCCAATACATGAGCATGAGCCTTAGGCTGAAACCTCTTCAACTGAGAGGGAAGGATGAGGGGTATCCATTCCACCAAAGTCACTCAAGACACTATACTGACCTCATCCCTTACCAAAGACTGAAGGGTATTCATATGCTGTAATTTTCATTACCCTTCCATATGATATTTATCATTTTCACTAATGTCACTATAAAACTTCAACATAAATAAAATTTCATTCATTAACTTCAAGTTCAATTTATATATTCAAAATTATTTCTGATTGCAACATTTCCAAATTATACTAATAACAATTTAAATGATAGAAACATAGCAAACAATTGCCTGCCTTAAATCTTTAAAAAAAAGGAATATATATAAGTAGATACCAAAAAATATTGTGAAAAATTAAAAATAAACTCCAGAAAAATATACCTTGGTTTTGGGAAATGCCGGGTTGAGGATCAGGAGGTTGAACTGTCGAAGTATTCCTATCTATACCACAAGACGATCAACAGCGTCCTCTGCTATTAGTGTTACTCTCATAGAATTCATAAACGAAGCTAGTTAAGGAAGGTAAATTAACATACCAGTTTGATAAGGGATAAAGTATACTCTGTTCTTCAATATAAGGTCCGGGTTCGCGATGTTGTTGAGGCTTATTATGTCGCCAATGTTGGAGTGAAATTTTCTAGTTGTCCCCCAAAGTGTACCCTTTGGGGGAACTGCATAAGAAATAATTGAATGCCATCCACGAACAGGGCACCCACAACCCAGAGCTAGCTCTACTTTATCCCCTTTTTTGTATGTATTAAATTGTTTTTCTGTCCATGCGGTATAGCTAAAATACTTGTCAGAAATCTGCCTTTCGTATAAACTCACATCAGAGGGTTGCACTGTGTAATTCACCCTGTAAAAGAATGCCTTGACTCCTAAGAAATTTGAGCAAGAGCACTGAATTTTAGCCAAATAATTAGGCCCAGTAAAGGGAGTCATTTCCTCGGTAGAAATATTGAATCTGGATGCAACAGAGTTAATGGGTTCCGTAACATTACGGAGATAAATGTAAGCATCACAACTCAGAACAGATGAAGTGGAGCAATTAAGGGGTCGGAATGTATTAGCCCAAGTTGAGGTGTAAAGCCAATCTGAAACTAAAACTGCTAGGAAAACAATGGTTTTTGAAATGTCATTCATGTTTACAAGGCTTTTCTAAATCATCATCCATCTTAATGCATCTTTGTCTATTGAGGCTTTGAAGCTAAATATTCTATTTTCTTCAAATGTTTCACAATTTTCTAGTTGACTGACTCCAACAGTGATATGCTTTCAAATCAAAGCTTATTTCTGTCATCAACTATTAAGTAAAAGTTCAATTTTTATTAAATTGAAATTCAAATCTCTACTTAAATATCATCTATTTTAATTAATAGTTAAACAGTCAATAGTAATTTTACATCTCATCTACAACAAAAAGTTAAAACTGACCAAAATTCAACAACAATTTTTCTACAGACTCTGACATATAGACTGACATATGGATTTCAAGTCAAGGGGATAAGATGTCAAGTGGACGTTTCCATTGTATTGGATTTTCTATAAATTGTGACTTTTTATTTTTCATCGTACAATTTGTATGACCCTCTAAATATCTGAGAGGTCAGTGAGTACCTAAGCATCTTACTTATGATCCTTTTTTCACGATTAATGCTTTTAAGATGAGCCATCCTTAAGCAAGACGATTTTGTTTACCTAATCATTCAATATGAAAGAAACAAAAAGCAAGTCTCTTCTGTATCTCCGACTGCATTGATCGCATGTCAACAAATGACGCCACTCGAATTCCCTGACTGCAATTACTAATAAGCAGCGTCAAAGTAAACTTGAAAAAAAACAAAAAGCATCAAAGTAAGCTTTAGAAAAACACAAAATTGACCATAATGAAAATTTCCCGTCAATTGCAGTTAGTAACCAGAACGCACAAGCAGGCGGTAAACAGTACGAACAAGCAGATGCGGCCAAGGGACAAGCTGGTCTGAATCAATGGACGGATTTAAGAAGGAAAACTTTTTAATATATAGATCCAGAATCCAAACCCTTGTTCATTATTATATAATCACTTGCAAAATCAAATGCAATGCTTACAATTCCGGCGACTTAGACAATTTTACAGGGCGGTGATAGAATAGGGCCGCAAGAAAAATATAGTTTTTTAACGGCGTGAGCCATTCCATTCCGGTGGCGGAAATAATTTCCCGGTGTGAGACAATATTAGGGGATTGAATTGTTGTGGGGCGTTTAGGGGACGCACGGAGGGGTTTATTTTTATGGAACGGGTCATCTCATGAGATGAAAATCTTGTCGTTCAAAATAGGAGTGCTTATTTTTTTAATTTTCAATTTATAGTGAGTGTCTTTATCTTTAGAGTGAGGTTGAAAATGTGTTTCCATAGTTTAAGAGTTTTTTTTTTGTCACATGTCATGCATCTATAATTGTTAGTATTTACTAGTATATTTATATTTAAAAATATATATCTACAGTACATTGAGAGATATCTTCCAATTTGTTGGCATTTATAAATTATTTGGAGTTAGAATATTTCATATGCTCACAATAAAAGAGACTATGCTGCGAGACTTTTCATATTCCGTAGTAAAGATTTCACTCTATAACTGCCCAAGTTTTTCTATTTTTCTATCCAATTGGCTTCCACAAATTTATTTATTTTTTGTTTAACGTGATCAAGATTTCACTCCATAACTACCCAATTTTTTCTAATTTTCTATCCATTTGGCTTCCACGAATTTATTTATTTACACATTTCATGAATTTTGTTTACTTGGGAATCTGAATCTACGCCTCTCTGCATTATTATTGATAAAATAATAATTCAATGGACTTTTTTAGCAGTAGCTCTGTTAAAAAAACATGAGATCCATAGATTCGTAAAATTCTAGTGCTTAAAGTTTTAAGCTTTCGTTATTGCTATAAATCTATGGGACCATCTACTTTTAAAATACTCCTAAAAATTCTATAGTATCATATTTTAGGAAGCCTCCTCCATGGGATCATAGTCTTATAGTATCATATCATTTTTATTTAATAAATTTGGATTTGAAATGTGTTGCAAATGGATGATCAACCACTCCCATCATCCTTTGTGTGAATTCATATAAGAAAATGGCCAATTCAAGGTTTATGAGTTTCTTCCCTTTTGTGATAGATGTGTGAGGAAATAAATTACTTGAGATTGTAATGTTGGAATTGATCAATGAAATAAGAGGGTTAGAGTATTTTTAATGATTGGCACAAATTCAATATTACATTTCATAATGAAATTTTATTTAAAATGTGTATAAATATTTAAATCTCTTGATTTTGTTCTTAGGGACACATTTATGTGTAATTTAATCCTCCTAACATGATCACATCTTGTAGGCACAATTCTATTTTCTGTGTTAGCAAACCTTAGAAAACTTATGTACTTGTAAATGATATATACTTTTGAGCCAATGTAGTTTTACGAGCACCTTTAGGGTTTTTTTATTTGTGAGTATTGAAGTGTGGAACTTCCATGGCCCCTAGTCAAACCCCTTTATTGTTTTCATGAGATCCATGACAAAAAATATAGTCATGCAAATACCTAGATGTTGTACTATTTGTGGATGATCAATGCAATTCCTAGATATTACTACTTGACAATGATTTTGAATGAGTTGATTGATGATACATGAAACTAGTGTCCTAGGACTTGTCCTTAAATATGACATTCTATGCATTCAATTCAAATATTTTTTCTTGTAGGCCAATCCACAATGGTCTAATCTGGCGAAAGAGTCAATTTGAGATTAGTGGGAAACATGTTTGAATTTTAAGGACACAACCATATGTGCAATTTCGTTTAAGGGGTATAATCACACCTTCAAAATAGTCTAGGATGTGGAAATGAGTGTTCATAATATATGATATAGTTAAATAGAATATAAAATAGATTAGTGGAGGGATGGTTTCAAGATTTTCTTAGTTTATGCAAAAAATGGTTTGAATTAAATACTAGGATGACATATACTAGTGTTGTTGATTGCACACCACACCCCAATTTTTTTTGACAAAATTAGGGATCCTCTCTTGGCATTTTCACTAATATTGACCCTCATCATATTGCCATGTAGTTCTTCAAGTAAAAGTTCATAATTTATTTATTTCCCTTGTTGATAATCGATATGAGACTTTTATTGTGACATTGTGAGTGGTTACATTGGTTTTCATATTGTGGTTCATAAGTTTCTCTAGTTTTATGTTTAACTTTATGGCTAAGGTTTTTTGTTGTGTTGTCTGTTAGAATCTGAAAAGATTAATAACCCAGAAAACTAGTGCAAATGAATATATATCTAAACTATGATTGCAAATGATGCGAATTCAAAATAGCAACATAGAGTCAGTATCCAAGAGAGTAATGCAAATGCTAGAAGAAAAGTAGCATTAAGAGGATGCAAAAGCAAAAGATACCAATTACAAGCCAGGTAGCATGCTCATATAGACTAGGAAGGCGGAGGAGGTGGCAACACCGACCAATCAGGAGAAACCATCTATCGGACTAAAGATAGCAAAGTATCTTCCCAAGATAGCTTATGAATGCTCACATGTAGGACGGTGACACCTCGCAACCACTCACCTAATAAGACATGCTTTATTAACCTAAGCGAGATTAATAGAAGTGTAGGAAAAAACCTAGGAATATAGGGAAAAATAAATAACCCAACTAGGAAATAAAAACCTATACTAACACCCCCCATAAGCAAAGCTTAGGTGGATGTAGAAATGGGTCCCGACAAATCAAGCCTGATGAGGTACCCATGTACATAAAATTCCCCCCAAAAGAGAGAGAAAAGCCCCCCCCCCCCCCAAAATAGAGAGAGAAGAGACCTCCCCAAAAGTAGAGAGAGTTAGGACTCTGAGTGAGAGGAAGAAGCCCTGCGAGAAGATGAAGCATCTCACAGCCCCAGCAAAGCTCGTAAATGAAGGAACTTGCTCTCAATGAAGGGTTTGGTAAAGATATTAGCAACCTGCTTGGAAGTCAGACAGTAGCGAAGGTTGATAACATGGCCATGGATGAGCTCCCGGATGTAGTGCATGTGGACCTCTATGTGTTTGGTCCGCTGATGATTGACCAAATTTTGTGAGATCTGAATGGCACTCTGATTGTCACAAAATATGACTAATGGCCGTCTGATCTGGATACCAAACTCAGTGAGAAGATTTTGAATCCAAATGGCCTCAGTGGTGACATTCACAGCCCCCTGATACTCGGCCTCAGTAGAGGATAGAGCAATAGTAGATTACTTCTTGCTCGACCAACAAACAAGACCTGAACCAAGTGAGAAGCTATAACCTGAAGTAGACTTGTGATCCTAAGAATCGCCCGCCCAATCTGAATATGTGTAGCTCACCAAGTCAAGCTTAATGCCCACTGTGTAGTGAATCCCAAAACTATGAGAACCCTGAATGTAGTGAAGGATCCACTTGGTTGCTTTCTAGTGCAACTCATGAGACTCCTGCATGAATCAAGAGACCATGCCTACATCATATGAAATGTCAGATCTTGTATGAGTCAGATAAATGAGACTCCCAACAAGCTGTCAGTACAAAGTGCCATCAACAAGTAGAGAACACTGAGCCTCAAGTTTGACTCCAGAAAGAAAGGGAGTCAGAGCAGGCTTACAATTAGCGATATGAAACCTCAAGAGCAAATCTAGAGCATACTTGGACTGTGTGATGGTGATCCCAGAAGAAGACTAAAAGATCTCAATCTTGAGAAAGTAATGCAACAAGCCCAAGTCAGTCATCAAAAACCTGTCATGAAGGGTAGTTTTGATAGCCCCAATGGTGGATGAAGAACTCCCTGTGATCAGCAAGTCATCAACATACAGAACCAAAAATAGGAATGAATCATCTTACTGCAGAATATAGACATTGGGATCAGAATGGCACCGAGTGAACCCAACTGATAGAAGGAAGGAGTCCATCTTGGCATACCAGGCCCGAGGAGCATGTTTGAGGCCATAGAGAGACTTCTGAATATGGCACACAAGTGAAGAATCCTGAAGGAGCCCCTGTGGCTGCTCCATGTAGATCTCCTCCTGAAGGTCACCGTGAAGAAAAGTACTCTTCACATCCATCTGGTGTACTTCCCAACGATTAGCTGCAACAATGGCAAGAACAAGTCAGATGGAATTCATTCAGGCAACTAGCACAAAAGTCTTAGAGTAGTCAATCCCAGGAACCTGGGAGAATCCTTTGGTGACCAAGCGAGCCTCATGCTTGTCCACCGACCCATCTGCTGCAAATTTTGTTTGATAGATCCACTTACATTGAACAAGTTTTCTTCCCTTAGGAAGAGGAACAAGATCCCAAGTGTGGTTCCTCATCAAGGAACTATACTCCTCCTACATAGTTGTATCCCACTTAAGAATACTAGAAGCCTCATGAAAAGACTGTGGATCTGAGGCAGTAGCAATGAAGACATGTGGAGCATCTTGGAACTGTGAATGAGTCTGCCTGGTGTCTGATGGATCCTCAACCCAATCACCTGTAGACTGCAAGGTCTGTCTAGCCCAAAGTGGACCAGAAGATGGAGAATCTAGAGGAGGATCATCAACCTCTGAATGATGACTAGGAGAGGAAGGAGGTGAGTCCTCTAAATCACTTTTTGCATCAGAAGTGGAGGTAGAAGACTGCTCAAATGAATATGACTCATCGAAAGATCTGTCATGTATCCCAAGTGACTCTAATGTCAAAGTAGAAGGAGTTGGAGAAGTGATAGAAAGTGAGCTCAAAGAGCCCTCCTCAAACTGAACACTCCTCTCAATGAAAAACTCATGTGTAGTAGGGTGGAGCAACCGATAACCCTTCACACCATCAGGATAACCTACAAATATGCAAGGTCTGCTCTGCGGATCCAAGGCCTTGCATTTCTCTGTAGGAATGTGGGCACATGCAGGAGAACCAAAAACTTGAAAGTGCTTAATTAATGGTTTTCAACCGCTCCAAGCTTCAAAAGGAGTGACTCCCTTCAAGGCTCGGTGATGAACATGGTTCTGGATATAACAAGCACAGTTAATGGCCTTTGCCCAATACTGTGGTGCAAGAGATCTGGAGTGAATCATGTAGTTCGCCATTTCCTTCAAGGACCTATTCTTGCGTTCTGCAACACCATTCTGCTAAGGATTGTATGGAACTGAATGCTGCAAATCAATCCCCTCTGAAGTACAAAACCTCTCAAACCGATGGTTGACATACTCACCACCATTGTCAGTGCGCAAAACTTTGATGGCTTTCCTAGATTGCTTCTCTACAAAAGTTTTGAAGTCCTAAAAATGATCAAATACCTCTTACTTCTATTTGAGAAAGTACACCCAAGTATATCAAGAAAAGTCGTCAATGAATGTGAGGACATATCTAGCCTTGCTGAAAGAAGGATGCTGAAATGGACTAGCCAAATCACTATGAACTAACTCCAGTGTCTGTGAAGCTCTCCATGCCTTACCTTTGTCAAAATTTTCCTTAGGATGCTTACCAAGAATGCAACCTTGACAAACACTACCTAAAAACTGAATTGAAGAAAACCCTGTGACCATGCTCTGCTGGTTGAGCTGCTGCAAGTAGTAGAAGTTAAGATGGCCAAACTGCTCATGCCATAATCTACTCACATCATCAGAATGAGTGAGAAAAATAGTCAAAGGAGGATCAAAAACAAAGTGAGAAAATAGGTAGAGCCATGACTGATGATCTACTCTCCCAACTACAACTGTAGAACCACTGTGTAACTCACAAATCTCCACTGAATCAGGAGTGAACTTATCGCACTTGCCTGAACCTGTGTGATTGATCTGGTATACCGATAGTAGATTAGTTGATAATGAGGGCACACAAAGAACATCATGGAATGTGCCATCCCCCACATCAATAGACCCTCTCCCACACACCTCAACAGGAGTGTCATCACCCATCAAAATAGAAGCCATAGTACATGGCTCCAAAGATGCAAGTTCTTCCTTAGATGAAGCCATGTGGTGTGAAGCACCCGAATCAAGAACCCAAGTGGATGGTGAAGAAGCAACTGCAACAAGGGCCTTGCCCTTTCCTTTCCCCTTGCTATTTTCTTTTGCCTTATTAGACCCCTTATTAGAACTCTGTTTGATAGACTCAGGAACACTGATATTATTCTTCTCAAGAATGTGTGTCAAGTGATCAATTTGTTTCTTTAGACATTTATGTTCATCATGACTAGGTCTTTTACAATAGGCACATTGGACCCTCTTTTTCTTAGGCTTGTCGCCCTTGGAAGATTGGGTCTCATTAGTTGCTTTTGAAGCAACCGGTATCTGATCCTTCTTCTCCTTTCTATTCTTCTATTTCTTATCCTTACTATTGTTGTTACTACTTTGTCCTTTCTATTCTTTTGTGCCTTGGTTGGCAGTCAAGGCATGTGACTTAGAGGACTTAAGAGTGCCAATCTAGATTAGCTTGTCCTGTTCCCGAGTGAGATTGACAACAAAATCATCTAAAGATGGCATGGTGAATTGAGTACCAAGTGCATCCTTAGTAGCATAGAACGTAGAAACAAACACAGAATATTATAAACTTAGCTTAGAGAGAATACTAAGAATCAGTTGTTCATCTTTCTTTTCAATTCCACATTGTTTTAACTGCAGCCTTAGTGATTTTAATTTAGTGAAGAAATCCTAGATTGTGTTGAAATTACCTGGACTTAAACTAATTAGTTCATTTTCCAACATATGACCCCTCATTGAATCTTGTGTGCCAAATAATGTTTCTAGCTTTGTCTAGATTTCATTTGGTGTATTCAAAGACTCAATGTGAAATAGCAAATCAGGAGAAATAGACAAACACAATGTTCCATATGCCTCATCACATTTGTTAAACCACTTAGGCTTATCTTCATCTTTAGCAGGTTCAGTTTCAAGTCCCATAGTTATCCTATTTAATCCAGCTTTCCTTAAGTGAATTGTCATGCATGATTTCCACTCAAAGTAATTGTATGGAGTTAGGATTGGCACATTTATTTGATCCATGATGAAGAAATGCAGAGAAGAAATGTTGAAAAGAAGAGAACATAGCCAAGACAACCCCCCTTTTCAGTCAATCAAAGAACCCCCCCAAGAAAATATGTTTTGGCACTTTATATTAGTGCGTTTATAACTGCCACTAGGAAGAAATACTAAGTGGTCTTGATTTCAATGCATTACAAAACCCTCATGAAGAGAATATGCTGAAAATACAACTTTGGTACAATACCCAAGGAAATAAACAGCACCACTGCAATCTACTCGAAAAATCATGCACTTTCAAAAAAAGAATCACCTCGATACGAGGTCATATGTGAAAGTTATTGTAAGGACCCGACTCATCCTAAATCAAATAACATTAAACTCTGATTTCAAAAATACCAATGAATAAAAATTTTGATCTGGCAGATGTAGGAAATGTGAAATTCTTCCAGAAGTGCTTAATGTATGCTATAGCAATGCGATGAAACTTGAAATTTAGTTTCCTAGAATTATTAGGTTCTTAAAAGATCACCAATTTTAAATCTAGTGAAGAGAGAGTACATTACGAGAGAAGGTATATTATGTAAGATAACCTAAAAGAACAACGGGTTAGTTCATACCTTAAGTCATGCATTACATCCTGTGTTCATTTTCAATAGCTTGCTTCTCCCCTAGTAACTGTATCCTTATCATCTGCACAAAATTAACTTAACAATCTCATGTTAACACAACTCAGTAATCACTACTCAGAGAATTAAGATCACAATGCTAATTATAGGACTCCCTACATCTAGGGGACATGAGTACCGGGGGCATCCTTTGCCATCCAGACTGCCTACATACCCTGTATCCATGGGATCAAGGTCCCCTCCTTCGAATGTGATCTACACGACAAATGCGAACATGTAGTTCTGTCTCGCACTATGTTTATGTAACTGTGGTTGGTACACAGTTCTTCACCGACTACCCATTCACTCAAATGATACAGAGACGGAATTTCAAAGAAACTAATATTGCAAACACACCTCCCGGGAGCGTTTGGCATTTAAATTTTCAAGTGTGATTAATTTACCTATCACGCATATTTCCCCGATGAGGTCTTCCCGTTGATTGTCCTACAACAATTTTTTTTATAGTCTCACCTTTTTCTTTTTCTTAATCTTTTTAGTCAAGTATCTGAGGAGATTTTCCCTTCCTGCGGATTTATCTTATGCATGTTCCTTATTTCTCCTTGACGATTTAGAGGGACAGTGCCCAGACGTCGTTGTTGCAACTATATTAGGCGCGAGGTACTTGGTTCAACGCAATGGCATTACCCGTAAACGTGACATAGAGGTACCATAAAAATTGAACATTACGATTTGTTTGAGTTTTTGGACATTTCTTTAAAGTTTACCTAGCTATTTGCGAGGAAAAATTAGAATAACTCAAAAGGGAACAATGAAAGGAATAAAATTCTTGATTGATCAATTCAAAACATTTGAGTAATCGAGAGATGTTGTTCTCACCATAAAATTAAACCAATTATCACATAATAAGGAAAATGCTAAATTAATTCCTCTATTAGAAAGTACCATATAATAGTCATGAAAATGTAAATCACAAACTTTAATTTATGTACAAACACTTGAATCCTTAAACACATATTTGTGAAGAAAACTTATATATTTAACTTTGCAAGTTCCTCTCTTGCAACATTTCTAGCCCTATCAATACTCTATCCTTAATAATCCTAGCCTAAGCATGTTATGAACATATAGTCATATTTATGCAATTGGACAAGTGGTCTTATTTGTTATAAACAACTCCTCTAATGGAAGGTACTATGCCCATATATATATTTTTGTTCCATGTAATATGACATAAATGTATGAGTAATCATATAATGTGAATTTATGATTTACTAAATTAGAAACTCACATACTAATGCTACTTCTCTAAATCTATAGTTGAGTTTAAAATGGCCACTCATGGAATGCCTGTGATGACTTGTTTGCGTTTATTTTCAGTGTCCTTCGTAAATGAAGGGATCATACTTTCCTCTTCATTTTCCTATCATTTAATTTGAGATAATTGTTAAAACTTCTGAGAAACTCTTCCTTAAAATTAAAATACATTTACCTATGCTCTTTTTTAGATTGTAATTGTATAAACAATGTATTTCTGAATTGTAACTCTGAGTTTAAACATCTATTCAATTCGTATTATACATTATGCATAAATAAATCCCACTTTCCTCGATTAAAATTTCTATTTCAAGTCAAATGTTTTAAACTACATATAGTTTGCCTTCAAATGAATAGTGAAAAGTGAATAGTAAAAATAAATAGTGAAAAGTGAATAGTAAAAGTGAATAGTGAATAGTGAAATGGTCCCCATCCTAGGAAGAGACCCTCAAGGTGGTGGTAATTTCAAAAGCAATACTGCAACCCAAATTTTATTTCTTTCATGGTAACAAAATTTCAACTTGACTTATAACAAAATTTAAAACTAATATTTCTACTAAGCTTGCATAGAAATAATACTTTTACAAATTTAATTAAGACATCAACTAACTCTCAACTTTGAAAGTAGGAGAAGAAGGAACTAGACAATTGTAATATCCTATTAAAAATAAATTTTCTTTTCCTCTTCTCATTTCTAAATGGTAAAACTTAATGAACTGTAAAATCACAACTAACAACACATTAAGGGAGGATTTTCTCACAACTCTAAAATACTAAATTATACAACGAAAGAGAGAGAATGTTCCCCTCCTGTAAAATCAACAAGGATGAAGCTATTAAAAGACCAAGCTTCCTTAAGAGTAAAGAAAAATAAAATATTTTCCAAAACAGAAAAACTCTTCAACTCCACTTTAAGCTCAACACCACTTCACAACAAGATAAACACAACACACAAAAACATAAATACACCCATAGATATTTGCACAACACAAAACTTATCCACTGTGAGTTTAAAAAGGGGTAGGAGAGTGGACACACTCAACTCTAGAGGGTCACCCTTCAATTAAATTTCAACACAGTTTCCTTCTCATGGCCTCAAGCCAACTCGCCAACAAAGATTCCAAAGAGTTCATATTTTGACTCTCAAGCCAAATAACATAATTTTTTAAAGTCACACAAATGCCCTTAAGGCCTTCAACATCCCAAAAGAGACAAGGCATGCACTCGAGGAGGATCACTCCTCCCCTACCCCACACTTGATGAGAATTTCTCCCAAGTGGAAGAAGCTCTGTCAACATCTCAATAAAATTTCCTCACAATAACAAAATTTACAACACAAGCAAAATAAATAATTTTCACACATCCTTCATGCAACAAATAGAAATACAAAGGAAAAGCCATGAAATCCAACCTTGAAAGCCTTTTAATAGATGAAGTTGATGTAGAGTTCCTCTCCAGCCTTCTCTCCAAATCTCTCTTCTCAAAAATAAAACAATCTCTGTATGATCACAAGCAAGGGATAATGAATGGAGGATATAGGATGGCTAGAATAATTTTGGCATTATGAGGCTATGAAGAGGAGAATATAGAAGGAATTTGGGCATTATGAGGATGCTAGAAGAAGATTTCCTAGAGGAAATTAGGCATGATAAGAATACAAGAATGAAGTCGCCCTGCAAGAATGAAGTTCCCCTGCAAGAATCAAGTTCCCCTGCAAAAATTATGTGTCCCTAATTGCTTAGAGAAAGGTCTCATTTATAGATTTTCTGAAAGGAAATGGAAGGTGAGGATCAAGAGTTGAGATCAAGGGCTCACATTATTTTTGAATTTTAAATTCATAGTGGATAAATTAAAAATTTATTTTTTTGGGGATTGTAATATTTAAATAACCCCACTATCCCAAGTGGAATTAAAAAAATATCCCCACTATCCCAAGTGGAATTAATAAAATATCCCCACTATCCCAAATGGAATTAAAGAATATCCCCACTATCCCAAGTGGAATTAAAGAATATCCCCACTATCCCAAGTGGAATTAAAAAAATATTCCCACTATCCCAAGTGGAATTAAAAAATATCCCCACTCATGAAAAACCACACCACTTCATGGGGACTCTCACCAAAAGTGAGGGAATAAAAAGATAAGCCCCTCCATTATTGGTGGACCATGGAGTCATTTCAAGCCTTGAAAATGGAGAAATGATGGGCTTGAGTGTTGGTCCCACTCATCCTATCCTTCCTATGCCTCCAAATTCGTCACTTAACTTCACTGTGAAGTTAAAGTGATCATATGGAGGTTATCCCAAGGTTATCCTAGTCAAAAGGGTCTCTAGACCTATGGGGTATAACCCAGGGTTGATTTTAACCTAGTTAGGACTCCCAGGGTCAAGTTAAAGCACAAGTAAAAGGGTCTCAAAATTTTAAAATTAAAAAATAAAATTCCAAACAACAAATCTTACAACACATATCATAATCACTTTTCAAAAATATCGAGTTGTGACAGTTATGATCCTCTTAAGTTCCAAAAACAAGAACTGTATAATGTCACGATTGAGAATCTGTAATTTCTAGAAAATCTCTATGTCAAAATAAAAAATGACTGCACTAGTGCATAGAACAAAAAAAAGTCAAAATAAAAAAAATTCGTGGGAAACGGAGTCCGTATGAGCAAGAATAGAGCATTTGAAAACTGCCTTCAAAACTACAACTGCCAAAAGAGAAGGGTCGTGCTGTAGATTTCTGAGTGTGTTTCTACAAAATATATAGACTGCATGCAAAAACTAAAACATACCCAGATGGTTTTTCTATTCTACAAACAAAACCCAGAAGGTGTTTTTCTTGTTGATGTACAGAAGATGTTGATCCAGTGTAAATAGAATGCCTTTAGCTACAAACAATGACCCCAATAACCAAAAAATGGCATGTAAAGGTTGAATCAGCTACCTAAGACAAGCAAAGGCATGCTGGAACCTACAATATTGATTGAAAACACCAAATATGCAAGCTGGTTGTTAAATTTGAGCTTGAAGCCTCGGTTTCGCAACTATGTATGATGATCTTCGATTTCAGTGAAACGAAGACCAAATCTAACTTTCTCAAGCCTCCTAGATGCGTTGGAATAGCCGGAAATGCTTCTAGTATAACCAAAAATATTGCAATCACCCAGATTTCATAAAACACATGTGCAAACCCTAGAGATTAAAAAAGTTTCTGTCAAACTTTTCTGATTCTCAAGATCATCTGAAGATGCAAGAGAAGAGCATACTAGGTTTTTTGAAAAACTGTAATAAGATTTATTAGCCCCCCCTTGAATCTCTCAAATATGGAAACTAAAATCTATTTTTGCACATAGAAAATCTTTGATACCATGTTAGAATCTAAAAAGATTAATAACCCAAAAAATAGTGTAAATGAATAGATATCTAAACTATGAATGCAAATGATGTGAAATCAAAATAGCAACATAGAGTCAGTATCTAAGAGAGTAATGCAAATGCTAGAAGCAAAATAACATTAAGAGGATGCAAAAGCAAAAGATACCAAATACAAGCTAGGTAGCATGCTTATATAGACTAGGAAGAGGGAGGAGGTGGCAACACCGACCAATGAGAAGCAACCATCTATCAGACTAAAGATAGCAAAGTATCTTCCCAAGATAGCTAATGGATGCTCACATGTAGCAAGGTGACACCTTGCAACCACTCACTTAATAAGACATATTTTATTCACCTAAGCGAGATTAATAGAATTGTAGGAAAAAACTTAGGAATATAGGGAAAAATAAATAATCCAACTAGGAAATAAAAACCTACACTAACATTGTCACCGTAGATAGGTATTTTAAAATCTAGATATGATTGAAATTTTTTGTTTTAGCCTATGCCTTTATGTTATATTTCATTATTAACTTGCTATTGTTCATCGCCTGAGACCTAAATAATTCATTTCTTCCTTCTTGGTGACCAATAAAAGAAGGATCATGCACTATTTAGCATGCTAGATGGAAACCTTACATTAGATCTAAGGATGACCAAGAGAGATCATAGTTTGGGGAAGTGCACTGACCATAGGACCTTCACCTTGGTGCACCTACACTCATGGTATTTGATGAGAGATAGTGATAGAGAGAGATGTAAATGCACCAAGGCATGCCTTAGTGAGGGCTCATGCCTTTCGACAAGTTAAAAGGAAGAAATAACTCACACCATTGGATTAGATTCCAAGTAGCCTAGATCAATGGTCCATGGAGGTTTATAAAGTGTTTGACTTATGTGTCATCCTAGAGTGGCATAAGCCATTAGATCATAAGCGAGGATGTGCCTGCATAGTTTGATGGGATAAAAGTAAAAGGGATTTTTTTCACCTTAAGGAATGATATGGATTCACCATGACATCATCATGTCCATATGGCCCCCTCACAAGCATTTCATATGTAAAACAAGTGACCATAGACAACCAAGTTGTGACAATTGTTAATTGAGATTGGATCAATGGTGCTTCAATGTTCGAAAACCTAGAATTAGTTTGTAAAGGGCCAACGATGAAGCTTTTACATCATCAATCAATTTCATTTGATGGTTCTCACCATTTCCTTATCTGATGGTTTCTTGGATGATCTTGAGGTTGTAGTTATTATTGATTGATTTTGGATCTACGATCGAGTTCATCTTAAGAAAATAAATTGGAAAGGGGCCACTATCTTCATGTTGGTGCAACTTATAATGTAGATTAAAGTAATCTAATTTAGTTTGTACTATACACTAGAAAATTCATATAAAAGTTTTAAATAGTAGCTACCATTGATTAAAAATAATCATGATGCATAGGTATTCTATGAGGGTTTAAGGGACATTTTTTGAAGATATGTTAGCATATTTCACACCACCTAATTAGGTTAAATTAGTAAGATTGATAGCCTATGAAAGATCTTGAAGTCTTATAAGAATGTCATAGAGGGGAATAATGGTAGCCATTGATCTAAATGCATGGATCCCATGTTGATGCAACATGTTGTAAACTAAGACCCAAACCATGATTTGCCAACATAATCCTCGATAGTAACTTGATATAATCAATTATCTAGGTGAACTTTTATAATATAAGATCATGATGTGGAAATAAAATGATAAATAAAAGGAATACCTAAAATAGAATATTTGGTTTGTGAGAAATGAAATTATCTTTTTGATTGAATCAAAGAGAAGTAATCAATACAACATAGTTGAAATTGTTTCCTTTTGTTTGATTAGAAATGAATTGGGTTTATGCTCATGTTGAACTTGTCTAATTAATTTTGTAGGGGGCTATGAGGAAAAAAATTTGTGTTTTGGTTGTTTTCTTTAGAATTTCATGCTCATTTCTTGGTTGTAGGTCTTTTAAATTGGTTTTCAATTTAGTTTGCACTATATGTCTTCCTCCTCTAGATTTGACGTGTATCTCATGATGGAGATTGGGTATTGACTTTTGCCTCCAATACTTATCCTTAAAAATGAATGATCCCAGTAAGTTTCTTAGAGTAAGGATAGAATTTGATATGACTTGATTAAGGCATCAACTCCTAGTTGGTGAGAAACTAAAAATCATTATGATCATGGGATGGATAACCGCATAGGCAAGAGCAACTTGGGTGATGTGTTACAAGTCAAGATGAGGTACTTGAGGAAGTTAATGAAGACCAAATCAAGCCCATGTTGTTCATAGGAATTGAAAGGGAAGTGAACTCTTAAGAGCGTGGGTAACAATGTTCTAGTCATTAATGAATGTTAGACATCTACAAGAACCAAGCATACACGTTTGATAAAGACTTTCTCCTAAATTTTGCACAAAATTTGATACTATCAATGTCTTGCAATATTAGAGGTATGGGAATCATGATAATTTCAGCTCTCCAAGCACTAAAATTCCATGACAAATGTTATTGGGTGTGCAATGCGATTTGTAGTGATTTGGATGCACACACATCATCAAGGGGTTTGAGATTAGATTTCATTTAAGAAAGCAACGCTAAATTGGATTCTTTATATCTTAGCAGTTTGGGGCATTTATAGTTATAACTAACTAGAAAAAGATACTTACTATATTATGAAAGTTTAGAAGAGCTATATATAGCTAGCTATTATCAATTCTAAAGGGTTGGAAAACCATATGTTGTAGACTCTAATTACTTTGGTTTTACAATCTAGTTTATTTTATTTTCATTTTTTTTCTAGATCAAGTCATGATATTTTGAAGCTTTATCGATATTTTATTTAAAGTGGGGTAAAATAAAATTGAGGACTTTATAACACATGATCTTTAATATTGAAATCAATAAATTTTAGATGCTTAATTTGCACATGAAAGATAGTGATCACATACTTTCTTTCCTTATTAGTTGATTCATCTTCAATAGATCTTACCACCTTAGGCTTTTAACTATGTGCTTACTAGTTGAGCCAAGATTAATCTCCCTATTAATTTACATACTTCACTTCAAATTAGATTTTGTTGCCAAAATAATACAAGCTCATTCTAAATATTTCCTTCCCACTCTCATCTTTTAAATTTTCTTTGAAAGAAAGTACATTTAAGACTAGCTTAGTAGTTTTAGACTTTTTTTTGTTAGGTTTGTAATTGATTTAGGTTTGTATCTTGTGTCAAAGAGTGCAAAATTTTTTTATTACAAGTATTTTTTATGGAGATATTATACAGGAGTAATTGAATAGTATTTGATATTGCCCTTATAATTGAATCTTTGTGTGGCATTTTTCTTAGTTTCAATGTAGCCCCTTGAATAAAATACTTAATAATGACCTTTCAGTTACTCAAGTGCACCTAGACCAAGTTATAGAAAACTTGGGAGAAACAATTCCCTTTCAAGTAGAAACAATCTATTCCACATGTTGGTGTGTCAAAACATGCACCAACAACTTGGCACTAGGAGAGCCACCAAACTAGAACTCAAGATAACTATAAAAAGGTGAAAATCTATTGAGGGTAATTTTGAAAGTCTATATCTCACTCAAAATAGGAAGCGTAAATTTGACAACAGAAAGCCTACCAAGGTCTACTTAGTCTATTACTAGTTATTTGAGAGATGTTGGTGTTTCCTTTATTAATACTTTCATCAATCCCTTTGATATCCCTCAATATCCACCAGTGGTTGACTTGACAACATGGTTAGTATGAAGAAATCCTCTAAAAGTAGAAAGTCTTGATCATGATTTACCAAAGACTTCTAATAAATTCCTTCCACACTATAAATATCATGGAGTTAGACTAGTTGAGGAATATAGTCAAGCCTACAAGGATGATTTGATACACCTATAAGTAGAACATGAGGATGTTGCATCTCAAAATTTTCCATACATTTTAGATGATTTTACCTATGATTAGTACATTTTAGTAGATATGTCTTCTTAAGTGTTTCTTGAGACTTTTCTTAATCACTTCTATTTTCCCATTGACTCTATGATAATGTACCATCAATTTGCATAAGCTTGTAGAGAACCTAGTGAACCCATGAGACTTTTCAACACTAGATTTCATAAGTAGTATAGCAGGTTAGTGGCCCCTTATGCATGTACCATTACCACTCCTATACAAATGTTTTTGAGAGATCTTGACCCATTAACATCAATATTTTTAAAAAGGGATCTAGTAATCATGACTTTAGCTAAGTCATATAATGAGGCTATTGAACACATAGAAGTACTGAGAGGGATGGGTCAATCAGTACTTAATCAATTTCTTTTCTCCCAACAACATTTAAACAAATGTAAGTATTCAAACCATGAGAAACAAAATAACACATAGGCACATAACCATAACACTAGATTTACATGGAAAACCCTAGAAGGGAAAAACCACGGTGAGCAAGTTGCTTAGATCTATTGTCCAAATCCAGCCTCACAAATAAAAACAAGTTTACATTAATATTTATGGGCTACAACCTAGAGGAAGCTGCAACTCCGTGAAGTGCTACAACACTTACAACTTTTACAAAATCTCTGCAACAAAATACTTATATGACTCTGATGATTCTTTCACAAAAACAAATTGCTTCAACCTTCTGCTGAACTCTACCAACTCTGCATTATAGACTTCATGTCATTCACCTCTGCACAAACACTATACCAAGCTCTGCAACATCAAAATACCTATAGACACCTAAAATTGTCCCATTCCCATATCAGGCATTCATCTTCCATACCTCACATTAATTAAATAATTCTTAATTATTTGATTAATTTTCATCTATTGGTCTCCATCTTATTCCTCCATATTTAATTAAATAATTCTGATTATTTAATTAAACTAATTTTCCTCCACACATTAATTAAATAAATTTAAATTATTTATTTAATTAAAGCTAATATTCCATTTCCTTCAAAATAAATAAAATTTAATATTTTATTTATTTATCCATGTGCATGAAATTAAATAATTTATTTATTTAATTTTCTATTATTTCCTCTCCTCCATAATTCACTCTCAATCAATTTAGTTAACTAATCAATCAGATTAGTTAACTAAATCAATCAAATTAGTTAACAAGTCAATCAATCTAGTTAACTAATCAATCAAATTAGTTGACTACTCAGTCAACTCTTCAATCAAATCTGTTAACTCCCCTAATGCACGAGAGGACAAGGACACTTGTCACTTTCTCATTTGCTGACATCCTCTCAACCATTTCTAGCTTTTGATCTCTCTGATCACTCTCCACCATTGATCTTCACTGTTGGAAATCTATAAAATAGAACATCTTCTAAGCCTCTCAGGGATCTCTCATCCTCGTACAACATTATGTTGTTGAAATCATTATAGATCCTCCTATCTATCATACTCATACAACTAGTTATGCTTGAGCTGAGAAATCGATATATCAACATATATAAGGAGCAAATCATTGGAGTTTGGGTGCACTTCAATAAGCTCAATCGGTGAGGTTAGATTTGTATACAAAGGAAGGTAAATTGGTGTTTGATTTGTTTTATTTCATGTATGTTTGCATTGCAAATTTTATCTATCACATTTTGACATTGCAAAGGAAGCTTAACCCCCAAACTGCCTCCCTTGCCCTCCTTCATGCCAAAATAGGTTTTTTTTTTCTTTTTTTCAAAACTTAGGCAAATCATATTAGAATCATGCAAAAGTACAATCATTGGAAAGCTAATTTGACATACTTTTCAGTGGTGCAAGTTTCATCAGAATATTTGGTCAAATTTCTTAGGTATAATCAGTCAAACACCACATTTGCTTGCAAACTTAAAATCGCCATAAATTTTACATTTCTTAATGAAATTTGATGATTTTTTTTGAAATTGCATAGAATTTTGTGTAGAATCTGATCATAACATCCAATCTATTGTATTTGATCATAATTATCAAATAATTTCCAGATTTGATTTTTCATGCTAACAAGTGGGTTTACAAGTGTCTTTGTTCTTTTTTGTTTTGGTGCATGGGGGAAGACATAAGGCACTACATCAGCATTACCATCAGATCTAAAGACAAACATTCTAGTGCACACAATCCAACTTTTATCCTTTCATTTAATCAAAAACTTGTTTGCAATCACATTTCGATTTGGGCTTAAAACAAACAATTGTTTGCATCATTATACTTGAAATTGGGCTTAAAATGAACACCTGTCTTCATCATCACACTTGGATTTTGGCTTAAAATGAACTTGTACTTGAATCACTTGTTGGATTTGATTGCAATTTAGGGTGTGTATGCTCTTCTCATGCACTTTGTGTGATCTTGAGAATCAAAACCATCCTTTAACCCATTCATCTTCACACACACATTTCAATTCCTAAGGGTCAATTAATATTGCAAGTGTGAGTCAAGTGTGTGTCTATGCTCTCTCCTCGCACTATAGGGTTATCTTGGAGATCAAAAGCACCATTTGATTTTCTTTTGTCACCCTTCTTAGGAGGCCTGCTTGGAGACACACCATTCCAAGGGATGACCTCAACTCTTGTGTTCCGACAGAGTCTAAAAAGTGAGGAGTGAATCAAAAGACACACCTCTTGGAAGTTGGAAACTTGTCATTTGAGCTAAGTCCCCAAGAAATTTATACCTTGGGGAAGTGAAGGTGAAGAGTGGGTTACCCTCTTCTCTTGGTTGTGTGGCATTATTTCACTTTCATTACACAGAATTGGGCCCCTATACCTTGTGTATATTGGGGACATCCTTAGACAACTTGTTTATCCTAGCTTAAGACCTCTTGGCCACACCCATTGATGAGGTAAAAATAACCTCATTTTTATCATTAACCATATGACCTTTTCTATGCCACTAAACTACCTTGAGCCATGCCAATTTATTAGTCTTGTATGCAATAATTGTTTATTTTTGGAAGAATATTGTACAAATCTACATTCTTGGATTGATTAGATTTCGTCACTAATTTTGACATAATTATGTGAAAAGAGCTATGTATTTCCTATAGGCTTGGAGTATGGTGATGTGGGAGGAATTGATATAAAAGAAAACTGGAATCAGTAGCACCAAAAAATTAGGGTGCTGGAATCTAAGGAGATACATGAACGAGGACTTTGAAGTCTTTTATTACTGTTTGACCACATAGCAGTTTCTATCATTTTCTATTGTTTAAAGAATTTGAGACACTTTACGGCTCCACTCGGAGCTTTTGATATGTTGTATTTAAAAGACAACCAGTTCATTTAAATTCTGTTTATCTTGTTGAAGACTTTTTTGCTAGGATTAATAAGATGCCCTAGTATCTAGGATTTTGGGTAGTATATAGGTTATCTTGTTATTCCTAAAGACAGGGATGATGTTATGTTATGCTATGAAAAAGACAAGCAAGTTCTGCTCTATGTAATCTTATTGAGTAATGTGTATGCGAATGGAGATATTGAGCTATCAAAGATGAATGTGATTTGAATCAGTAGATGATCTCTAGAGAGATGGCCACTCGAAGGAATTAGGAATAGATAAGTATTTCAATGTTGTGTGATTGTGTTGCTTATATTATGTTCTGTGATTGTTTTGTTCTGAATTATTATAACCTTCTATTTAATGGTGATATGGTAGAATAGTGTTGTCATTAACCTGTAGGATATTGTGTTTAGTTGTTCCAATATAGTAACATCTTTAGTTGTAATTTCCAGAGTTACGTTTGTAATTTCTAGAGTTCTGGATCCACTTTCTATACAGAGGAATTCTACAGCTCCTTCTTAGTTTAGAAATTCAATATTAAACTGATAGTATAAATTTATATTTAAAAGAATTTCCTACTTTCTTCGGTTAGAATGTTCTTTCAAATTCATAGTTTAAATTTCATGTGCTTTATAGGTTAAGTCCAAATTCTTTGTAGATTAAATTTTATGCTTTCTAGTTTAAATTCATGTCATCAAAACACGTCTAAAAATCTAGAAAATCATTACTAAGTTGAGATGTCCAAATCAATCCCCTATTGCAGACAGCCTTGGACACTACTTGGTCAACATAACTAATATATTTTCAACTAATGTGTTAGGTCTCAACGACAACCTGTCACCCATTTGACTTATATTAGGCTTTTCAATGTGTCTTCAAGTGTATTCATAATCACAACAATCAATCTTGAAAAGTCAAACTTGCCATCGTGTCTTGTGTGTGTCATTTATGCATGTACATGTGAAATCTTTTGTTTGCAAGTTGTCTAAGTCAAGATATCAACAAATGCATCTTACATCATCCTAATCCAAATCCTAATCATCCAATCCATATCCACATCATCATAATAATCATCCAATCCAATCCTTCTTCTAATCCTCACCTCAATCTATCCCATTCTTGAGCCTCATCTAATTCATCCTTTGTCAAAATGGTTATGACACTAGCAAACAAGAACCTAGAGCAAGATCATTATGGTGTTTGAAAGATTCTTGATGAATTTAGGATGCTATATAAAAAGGAACACCAACAATCCCAACAACAACACCAACAAGTTCTAGACCAACAAATCATACAACAACACCAAAAATCCCAACAACACCAACTCTTCCAACAACAACAAGTCCTAGACCAACAAATCATACAACAACACCAATCCCAACAATTCCAACAACTCCTAGCCACCTACCAATCCTGAACTCAACAAACACAACCACAAACACAACCCCTCTCCATTCAACAACCACAACTACAACATTCATTTCACACATCATCCATTATACCATCACCTATACGACATCAACAAATTCCTCCTCAATCTTATGTGTCATCCCCCTTAACTTCATACCAACCAACCACATATCATGTTACTCCTACATCAACCTATACCACTTTTTCCAGTGTTAACCAATATCTATATCAATCCATACCTTAAGAACTTCCAACCCAACCTAATCTAACCACATATCACGTTACTCCTACATCAACCTATCCCACTTCTTCTAATGTTAACCAATGTCTATATCAATCCATACCTCAAAAATATTTATCTACTTATCCCACCATTTCACCTCACCACCAAATCCATTCACAAGGGTATCAAGTTCATTCACAACAAGAATACACAAGTCTAAGTTACCCTTTGCACCAAAATCAAGTGTCCTTAAGTCCTTATGATACCTTTGACAAGGGGAACACCACTCTAGCTTATGAATCCTATGGGTACCTTACATCACCATCCAATCAAATGTCAATCCAAGAGCTTATTAGTCCTGTCCCAACACCTCCATGTAATCCCAATCCAAGTCCATTAATCCACCAATCTTCCAATCCATCAAGCCCTACATTACCTATATCACCATGTTCCTCCAATCCTTCACCAAAAAATGTAGCTGAGATGCTTTTCCAATGGATGCTTAAAAGAAAACTCATCAAATTTCCTGAAACAAAACCATCCCAATCCCATGTGTCACCCCCATCACCAAGCCAATCCAATCCCATTAGCCCTCCATCCTATTCAAATCCTAATATGCCCAATACCATTACCCCTCCACCTAATCCTAATCATGAGCCTAAAACATCCACCCCTATTATCCCTCCATTGAATCCTAATACTAAGCCTCCAACATCATCCACCATTATTATCCATCCCTTATATTGTCCATCCACACATACACTTATGGTGTAGTCACGGTCGGAGGGTTCACAAAATGAACTATCCAGGTTGTGCAGCAAGAGTAAACACAATGGAAGCAACACAAATAGAGAATGCAAATAATGATTCAAGTGCTCAATATATCATATAATTAGAATGCTTATATGTCCGCAACATGCGGGCTACAAAACAAGGGCTCACAAGCCTGATTCTAACTATAACAGATATGGCTTTGAAGTGCCTTTCTAGAATAATCCTAAGACTAAAAAATCATATTATGACTCCTAACTTCTAACTGCTTTCCTATGCATCTAAGATATGGTTATATATCATCTTCAAGCTCAAGGATTCCTCCGCATCGACCAATAAAGAAGTTATAGTCTCTAATGAAGGTGTAACGTGCAAGAATGAATAGGTCAGCCTTAAACAGGTAGTAATGCTATACAAATGATGGAAACTTGATGCAGACCTCAAATAAGGTTGGATAGATCCCAAATTATCCTAAATTATGTTTTATTTAGCTCCTCAAGTCACGAAAGTGCTTTGAAAACCTTCTCTTTTAACTGGTTGTCTGTATGCTCTACTCTGTGAAAATAGGTGATCTTCTTATAGCGATAAATTTTAGCAGACAAGTCCAAATGACCTAAATTTTGGATATGTTGTGCATGATGATGTTTAGATGCTAATTCCTACTCCACAAGCTCTGAAATGAAACTACAGTAAAATGTGGTACAAAATGCAAAAATTGCTATTCTTAGAACTAAACTGAACTAAACTGGAAAATGAAAGAAAACAAAAGGAATGCAATTTTTTTGGGTTGATGCAAGATTTCTCTACAACTAGGGATGCTCCTGTATCAAACACCCAAGTTTGTTGAAAAAGTGAGTCCCTCATTTTGCTGGGGCTAGAGGAAATCTAAGATGAATCTTCTTCTAGTTTACCTTTCCACTTGACTAGATATTCTTTGTATTACTTGACTCTGGTGTTGTGTCCAACTCTGTTGTCCAAGCTATCTTCAATCTACTCTGATTGTTGTTGTGGTAACTTTCTTCAAATCATCTTCAATGCTATCACTGGGTCCTCCTTCATGATACTGTAATAGGTCTGCAATGTTGAATATAGGTGATATACCCAATGTCTCTGGTAGCTCCACTTCATATGCATTTCTTGAATCAAATTTCTTGAGTACCCTACAGGGTCCAAACTTCTTCATCTTCAACTTATTATATGTGCCTACTAGAAATCTCTCCTTTCTCAAATACACCATCACTTCATTTCCAACTGAAAATTCTTTGTCTCCTCTTCTCATCTGCTTGCTCCTTATACTTACTGCTCATCTCCTCCAAATGCTTTCTAACCTGATTATGCACTGTCTCCATGTGTTCTACAAATTCTTCTACCTCTGCACTTCTCTTATTCTCCATACTAATATCTCCCAACTCTGGAACTCCTCTAGGGTTTACTCTAGTTACAATCTCAAAAGGTGTTTTTTCGGTACTCCTATTCACTAAATTATTATATGCAAACTCTACTTGTGATAGAATTAGATCCCAATTTCCTGCCTTTTCTCCTACCAAACATCTCAACAAGTTTCCCAAACTCCTATTTACCACTTCTATCTGTCCATCTGTCTATGGATGAAATGTTGAACTGAAATTTAGGTTTGTCTTCATCTTCTTCCACAATGTCCTCCAAAAGTATCCAATGAATCTTCTATCTCTATCTGAAATTATGCTCTTAGGTAATCCATGCAATCTCACAATCTCCTTGAAAAATAGGTCAGTAACATGTACTGCATCAGTTGTCTTCTTACAAGGTATGTAATGTGCCATTTTTGAAAATCTATTCACTACTACAAATATAGAATCATGTACTTTCTATGTCTTTGACAAACCCAATATGAAATCCATGCTTATGTCTTCCCAAGGTCTCTCTGGTACTGTCAAAGATTTGTACAAACCAGTATTCTGACTACTTGCTTTTGGAACTTGACATACTCTACACCTCTGTACAAACTTCCTTACATCCTT
Source organism: Cunninghamia lanceolata (assembly GCA_027924645.1). NCBI lineage: Eukaryota > Viridiplantae > Streptophyta > Pinopsida > Cupressales > Cupressaceae > Cunninghamia > Cunninghamia lanceolata. The sequence continues at coordinate 1,623,770 of BSBN01000912.1, forward strand.
ATAGATCTAACACCAAAAGTAATGTTCACTTATCAAAGACACTATCTTGTCAATTCCAAAATGTCCTGCCAATCCACCACTATGCTTCTCCTTTATCAAATTGTCTCTCATTGAACTCTAAGGTATACACAACTGATTTCCTTTGAACAACATATCTTCTTGAATGAAATAATCCAACCACTTACGTCTATCTGTCACAATAGGTTCCTTGCATGTTTTCCATGGTTCTGCAAAATCAAGATCTTCCTCATACATGTGCTTTAACTCTTCAAATCCTAATACTTCAACTCTCATCTCTGTCAGCAAATTCCTTCTTCTACTCAATGCATCTACAACTTTATTTGACTTCTGATGAGGTATAAAACAACCTCATTCCTTTTATAAAACAAATAACCCTTTTTGCATTGCCCAATCACCCTAGCCTTGCCAATTTGTTTATTTTTATAAGCAATATTTATCTATTTTTAATGAAATGTTGTACAAATCTTTATTTCCTAAATTGATTGAAATTAGCTATTAAATGTTGATATAATGGTATGTAGAGTTAAGTAATTGTGTAGGATTAATGCATGGCCTACAAGAGGAGTGGACTTCAAGCAGCTGAGGTCAAGTGCATTAGAAGTTGAGGGCGCTAGAAATTTTAGGCCTGCATTGATTGAAGACTCTTTTAATTCTATTTATTTATGTTGGTTATCTGAGATATTATGGCTCCACTCAGAGCCTTTAATATGTTTTAAAAGACATCAGTAGTTGAAATTCTATTTTAATGTTATAAGACTTTTTCAAATGACATTTTACCACCATCTAGAATATAAGAGTTCGTAATAGTTCAGTTTAGTTAGTTGCTCAAAACATGGATATATATCATACTATGTGAAGAATGAACATCAATCTTTTTTTGGAAAATAATCAAAGATTTATGTTCTGCAATATTTTCATGAATCCAGATAGCATTATTCTGAGTACTTCCTTTTGAGTTATGAAGATATGAATGGAGTTACTATGTTTCTATGGAAATAATTGAATGTGATCTGAGTTAAAAGATGAGTTTCTCCCAAGAGCTGGCCACTCGCAGGATTGTAGAGTAGATAAGTATTTTTGTTCTCATGAATATTCTATTTCAGATAGTGTTATTTTATGTTTAGTTTTATGGTGTGTGCCTGTAGGGTGTGATGTTTAAAACGTTAACTCTTAGAGCTCTATTTGTTTAAATATTTCCAGATCATCTACTTTAGTTTTAAATTGATGTTAAATGTTAGTTAGAAGTTTGAACGTGTGTGCAGTTATAGGATTAGTCACTATTCGAGTTCATAGTAAAGATTGCATGTATGAATTTCTAGTATAAAGTTTATATGTTTTCTTAGATTAAAGAGTTCAAATGCTTTTTAGTTTGATATGTTGTTTAAGCCTTTTTAAAGATTTAGGAAATTGTTTCTAGATGAGATATCCAAATGATACTCCCTATTGCATACATCCTTAGACACTACCTCGGTCGATAAACTGATATTTTTCAACTAAAGTGTTAGGTCCTCATAATAGCCTATCACTTTTTGGCACCGTTGTCAAGGACAATGATTTTTTTCTAAGTGTTATTAGGGAAATGCTTGGAGACTTCTTGTAGTAAACACCCAAAAATAGTTACCAAACCTCTCTTTCTGTATGGTCAGGAAACGAGGTCTGCATGGAAGATTTGTACCAAAATCCCCCAATAGTAGTTCCAACCATAAGTAGGGAGGTAGAAGTCTCAACTGAAGAACTAAGTTACAAATTGATCAAGTAGGATCAACTTGAGACCTCCCAAAATACCACAGAAGTTCTACCATCAGACCAAACCTTTGAGGATGTGATTATTTAGCCAACAAACCTAGTCTTTGAGGAGGAGAACATTCCTTTTGACATCATGGCTAATAATCACAATAATGAACCTCTCAATGGGAGAGCAAACCACGGAGATGGTGATATCCTGAGAAGAGTAGCAACATGAACCATTACCTACCCCATTGCTCTCAACGAAGATGACGATGCACCAATAAAAAACATTTGACCATCCATTTTACTGCTTTCAGGGGACTCTCCTCTAAAGATTCTGATTAGTTCCTCTTTGAGTTCAAAGTCTTGTGTCAAACATATGACTACAAGAATGATAACCAGAAACTTAAACGCTTTCCCTCCACTTTGAGAGATGCTGCAATGCATTGGTTCATGGGATTAGTTTTTGGGTCAATAACTACGTGGGATGAAATGGAAACCATCTTTTTAGACAAATATCAGAGTTATTACAGAGTTAGTGATAGGAAAGAGGAATTGATCAAACTAAGACAAAAAGAAGATGAGAGCCTAGAAGATTACCTTGATAGGTTTATCTTTCTAACGAAATGATGTGGTGAAGAAGCCATAAGTCTAGAAATTTTGAAGACTATATTCCTCAAAGGATTTGATGAGGATGCTAGGAGAAGCCTAGATTTAATGGGAAAGGGAGATGTGTCCTAACTTGAACTCGGTGATATCTTTGAGTTATGCCAAAATTTTCCTGTACTCGAGGAGGTATCCATAAATCTAGTCTTTTAAGAGGTTCAAATGAAATAGGTAAACTGTGAGAGGAAATAGCAAATCTAAAGACTAACATTCTTGTTCAACTAAACACCACTTTGGATGGAATATAGGCCAAAACACGTAATACTGAGACTTTATCCATCTATTGCCCTAGGTGTTCGAACAAACATCTGTTAAGAGAGTACCCTTTAGACAAAGCTAACAATTGCCAAATTTGTGAAAAGAGTCATGCCACTGATCAATGTGAGATCCTAAATGCAATCAAGAATTCTAAAAAGAGGTCATCTCACACTAAGCAGGAGATCAATTTTGTGGGTCAAAGATCTAGAGGGAATTTCTCCTATGGTCAAAACTCTAACCCTACATGGCGACCTCCAAATAATTGGAACAACACATAGTGGACAGCTCCTTGACCTTTAGTACCACCTAGTTGGGGATCTTACCCACCTTGGGGACCACCTGAATGGATGAACCAATCTTGGGGAAATCCTCCATGGTCAAACTAGCCTCAACAACAATGGCACCCTCACAATCAACCTCCACAATGGACCCAACCACCAAATCAATTTTATAATGGTCCAAGATGAATGCCAAATCCACAACAAAACCTTCTTCTGGCTCCCCAAAATCCTCAACAGAATGAACAAGTTAATCAACCACCACTACCAACAAAAATTGTCCCTAATCCCAAGAACACATGTTGAAATGCCCCAGTATATGTTGTTGATCAGGATAACATAGCAGGATTTAATGCTATCTATTGTGGAAACCTATAGTTGAGGTCAAGAAAAACACTTAATCAACCCACCATTCTTGAAATCACAGAAGACCCAAATGAGGAACTTAACATAGAACCAGAGACTCTTTTTGTACCTTCAGAGCATGACCTTAGGAACAATCAAGAGAAGTTATCCCCAACACAATTTCAAGTAAATTCACCAACTACCATAGAATTGTCTCAAGAGGAAGTCACCAAACGACCATCAAACACTCCAGAAAAAGATTCTATGCTAAGAAAGAAAACTCAGGCACCCTTTCTAGAATGCCTCAGAGAAACTGTTCTTAGAAATTCTCTGGAAATGCCATTGTCTAATGAAACTACTTTAATACAGGAAATTAAATGACTCCATATCGAGATTCCCTTGTTACGGGTGATTAAAGAAATTCCTGAACTTAACCATCTAGTTAAATAGTTGTGCATAAAAATACTAGGAAGGAAATTGAAACAAATTAATACAATGCACATCAATGGATATCTAGCTAAACTTCTAGCTGAAATAACCTTAACCCCAAAATATGGTGACCTAGGAAGTCCACTCATAACAATAACGATTAATGAGGTAGCAATACCTAATGCACTGGTGGACTCGGGAGCAGCCATTAATATTATGATGGTGGATGTTATGGAAAAACTAGGACTCACTGATTTGCATTCCACAACTACCATATTACAAATGGCAAATAAATCCATAGCCATTCCCAAAGGTGTCCTAGAAAATATCCCTATCAAGGTTGATGATTGGGAATATCTAGTAGATTTCTAAATTATCTAGTCACTCACACCCAAGGACAGTTACCTAGTAATATTGGGTAGGCCATGGTTAGCTACAGTTGTAGCTAAGATTAACTACAGAGTAGGAGGAATGATCATTCACATGGTCCCAACAACAAACACTTAAGCCTATATCACCTCGCTCAACCTACTGAATTAGAAAACATCCAAGAAACAAGAGAATCTAGCTTCACTTGCTATGGTAGTCATTAAACAACATGGTGAAGAGTTGGAAGATGAATTAGAAAACATCCAAGATCTTTCCTTAGACTCAGGTGATGAAAATATTTTAGAAGTGGAAGAAATTTTGGGACATTCAATCCACATTGACGACAAGGAACATGATTACACCAACTTCACAGTGTTACCTTGTCCCCTGGTTAATATCATTCTGAAAATAGATCACTTTTTCAAAGATATTGCTAAACTCCATAGAACTATACAACATAGCTATCCTCTCAACACTTTAACAAAAGAAGTTCATACTGTCACCTCCAACTACCCTGGGACCAAGACTATCATGTTATTACCAAGAAAAACTTTAAATATCAATAGCTCGTTGACAAAATCAGATGAGCTCAAATTGTTCAGCATTTTGATGAATAGGTCTAAAGCTTTTTATTTGGACTATATAGACATGAGAGGAATTCACTCAAGTGTTTGTACCCACCACATCTATACTGAGGACATTAGACCGGTCCATCAACCACAGTGAAGATTCAATCCTGCTCTCAAAGATATTGTCAAAATAGAAATTGAGAAACTTTTACAAGTAGGATTCATTTATCCTATCTCTAATAGCAAATGGGTTTCGCCCTTGGTAGTAGTGCCAAAGAAAAATGGAAAATGAAGAGTGTGTGTTGACTACCGAGAACTCAACAAAGCAACCTACAAAGATTATTTACCACTACCCTTCATAGATCAAGTTTTGGATAATCTAGCAGGAAGGAAGTATTTTTCATTCCTAGATAGATTTAGTGGATATAACCAAATACAAGTGGTAGTAGAAGACTAGGATAAAACTACTTTCACATGCCTGTGGGGAATATTCACATATCAGGTTCTTCCCTTTGGGCTCTGCAATGCTCCTGCCACATTCCAGAGAGCCATTCTGGCTATCTTTGTTGAACTTGTAAATGATTGTGTAGAAGTCTATATGGATGATTTCACAGTCTATGGTTCCACTTTTGATGAAGGCCTCAAAAACTTGGATAGAATATTGTAACAATGTGAAGATCATCAACTATCTCTAAGCCATGGAAAATGTCTAATAATGGTAGAACAAGGTATAGTGCTGGGACATCATTTCTCAGTTGAAGGGATAAAGGTTGACCCTAAGAAGATTGAAGTGATATAACAATTAGAAACCCCAAAGAATCAAATAGATGTCAGAAGATTCTTAGGGCATGCTTGTTATTACCTTAGGTTCATAGAAAACTTTAGTAAGATTGCAGCTCCCATGTTCTCTCTTCTTCAGAAAGATGTGGATTTTGTGTGGACAGAAGAATGTCAAATATCCTTTCACATTATTAAAGAAAAGCTTGTCTCAGCCCCAGTCCTATGGGGACCTAACTAGAAACTCCCCTTCCATATTTATACCAATGCTTCCAATGATGCTATGGGAGCAGTGTTAGGTCAAGAAGATGAGAATGGACGAAAATGCGATATATATTTCATCAGCAAAAACTTGAGCCCCACTGAACAAAACTACACCACCATAGAGAAAGAATTTCTAGCAATAGTTCATGCAATAAACAAATTATGACATTAAATTATAGGATACAAAGTCACTGTGTTCACAGACCATTCAGCTATCAAATACTTGATGAAGAAACCCTTAGTAAATGGGAGAATAATCAGATGGTAATTACTTCTCCAAGAATTCAATGTGACCATAATGGACAAGCCCAAGAAATTCAACGTAGTTACAGACTTTCTATCCTGGATAAAACAAGATAATGTGATGCAGGAGCATCCCTGGTTCAAGAACAATCTTGTATCAACCAAAAAAAACATTTGCATCTCATTTTTGTTTGCACTTCAGTTTGTTTCTTTTCAGTTCAGTTTAGGCAGTTCAGTCAGAAGCAGATTTTGTATTTTAGTCCAATATCATTTCTAGGCCTTGTGGAGCTAGACTTAGTATCTACATTCATTCATCTACATCAATTTAGAGATCCACACTTCAATACCGGAAAGATATCACTATCAAAAGATTGATTGTTTCTCATAGTAGAGCATCCAGTTAATCACTGACAACCAGCTGAAGGAGAAACTTGCAGAAGCATTTCCTGATCTATGGAGCCTAATGGCACATCATACAATGATCTTTGGTTCAAGGCCAACCTTCCCAGGAGATCTGCACATCATTCCATTCATTTTTTGGAAGTGTTCTATGCATTTAGGTCTGACCTATCTGTGTACACACATTACATCTCTCCTTTGGAATTTGTGATCTTCCTTGGCCAACATGGAGGAATCTATTGATCTGGACATGATATATATTGATGTAATAGATCCTTAGAAAATTAGTTAATATAGTTCTTAGGATTTAGAAGATTGATAGTTTGGATTTTTGTGCGAAGGAGCTTTAAAGCTTTATCTTACGGATGTATGTAATCAAGCCTGTGAGCCCTAATTGTAAGCCCGCATGTTCCCAGCCAATCTCTATTTGAATTCTATGATATACTGAATGACTAAATTTGCATTTGTTCTATTTCTTTGAGTTGTTTCCATTGTGTTTATTCTTGTTGCATGGTCTGGATAGTTCATTCTATGAACCCTCCTACCGTGACTGCACCAAGTGGTATTAGAGCGAAAGTTTGAATATTTGGGAGTGAATTGAGCAAAGTTGGTGAAGGAATTTCATAAGATCTTGTTGTGGACAGATGGACGAATTGAGGCAGGTTACTTGTGTTGCAACTGATCGCCGATTGTGAGGTAGTTGTCATCTTGTAGCCTGATCATTGAACCTAGGAAGAATGCCACTGAGGAGAGTTGTCGCTGTTGGAACAATGGCCAGTAGAATAGATGAGATGATGGAGATAATGAAAACAATGTGAATTCAATTGGATATTGTTGAAGAAGATAGGTAAAGAGGATTGACACCAAGACCTAATGTTGAAAGTGATGATGAAGAAGAATTTTAATCTGTTGAATAAACTGGTGAAACCCTAGTAGGTGATGAAGAAGAAGAATCAGATCAAGTAAAGATGTTGTGAGCTATTTCAAAGATTGGAAAGAGACTAGAGTTGATGTGCCAAACTATACTAGTAATTTGTACCTTGAAAAATTTATTAAGTGGATAAATGACATGGAAGAATACTTTGAATATGAGGAAATTGAAGATCCAGAGAAGGTAATATTTGCAAAGACAAAATTGAAAGGACATGCTGCTATATGGTGGAAAGATATAGAAGAGGGAAAGAAAAGATTACAAAATGGGATAGGATGATGAAAAAGTTGAAGAATTAGTTTATACCTACTAACTATGAGTTGGAGCTATTGAAGAGATTGCAAAACCTAAGACAAAAGGAGAAATCTATGAAGTACACTGAAGAATTCCATAAGATGATCATAAGGATAGGACATAGTGAAAAAAGCAAGGAGAAAGTGGCTAGATACATCAATAGACTGAGATTGAACATTCAAGAGGAACTAAGTTTGGTAAGGATGACATCTTTGGAAGAAGCATATCAGTTTGCCCTAAAAGTTGAAGAGAAGATGAATAAAAGACATGATCAGAGACAGAGAGGTAGAACATTTTTTGGAGGAGACAGATCATATCCGGATCAGAACAAGTTTGATAGCCCATTTAAGAAGGAGGATATAGATAACAATGCTTACCGAAGAGATGACATGAATTTTTACCAAAGAGGAAACCCTAATGCATAACGGAATGAAGGATACAGAAGAGAAGGACAAGGATTGGATAAGAGAACATCCGGAGGTAATTGTTTCAAGGGTGGAGGTTAAGGACATAGAGCATTTGAGTGTAATCAGGGTAGTACAAGTAAGAGGACAAAAAATAGTGGAAGAGTAGCCTATGTTGAAGAAGAACCTATTGAATTAGATGACCCCTGTTCTATTGGTAAACCTGAGAAAGGAGAATCACTTGTGATGAGGAGAGCACTATTTCAAGCAGAGACAAATGAGGAACCACCACAGAGGAAGAGTCTATTCAGGACAAGATGCAAATTAGGAGGTAAATGTTGTAAAGTTGTGATTGATAGTGGTAGTTTAGATAACCTAGTTTCAAAGGAGATGGTGACTAAGCTGAAGTTGGAAAGATCGAAACACCATAAGCCATATTAGATAGCATGGATTCAGGATGATCATAAGGTGCTAGTGAGTGAACAATGTCTAGTGAAATTTCATATTGGATCTTATCATGATGAAGTATTGTGTGATATTATGCCTATGGATGTTTGTCATATCTTGTTGGGCAGACCTTGGTAGTATGATAGAAAAGCTATACATGATGGGAGAAAGAATACATACACTATAACAGAAAATGGAAAGAGAATTACCTTGATTCCTTCAGAGGATGATCCTAAAGATGTGGTATGCGAAAATGCTAGAATCTGTTTGGTAGATGGAAGAAATTTTTTGGATGGTTTGAGACATGAGAATATATGTTATGCCTTGATTCCTAAGAAGCCTGAAACATTGAAGAAAGAAGAACAACCGAAGGAGATAAAGGAGTTGCTGACAGAGTATGAAGACATCATATCAAATAATGTACCTGATGGATTGCCACCTATAAGGAGTATTAGTCATCACATGGACCTTATACCTAGAGTAAGTTTTCCTAATAAAGCAGCACTCCAGTAGAGAATGAAGAATTGAATAGATAGATATAAGAGTTGTTGAGGAAAGGTTTGATCAGAGAAAGTTTGAGTCCTTGTACAGTACCTACAGTATTAGCACCTAAGAAGGATGGAGAATGGAGAATGTGCACTAATTCTAGAGCAATAAACAAGATCATAGTTAAGTATAGATTTCCTTTACCTAGGATGGATGATATCATGGATTGTTTGAGTGGAGCAAAATATTTCACAAAGATAGATTTGAAGAGTGGATACCATTAGATCAGAATCAGAGAAGGTGATGAATGGAAGACTATTTTTAAGACAAATGAAGGATTTAATGAGTGGTTAGTGATGCCTTTTGGATTGACAAATGCACCGAGTACTTTCATGAGATTGATGAATGAAGTCTTGAAGAAATTCTTGGGTAAGTTTGTGATTGTATACTTAGATGATATTATGATTTTTCAGTAAGACAAAAGAGGAACATTTGTGGCATATGAGACAAGTTTTACAAAGACTAAGAGAAGAGAAATTTCTGATAAACATCAAGAAGTCTAGTTTCATGAAGGAAGAGTTAGTATATTTGGGATTTTTTATTTCTACGGAAGGATTGAAGATGGACCCTGAGAAAGTGAAAGTAATTTTTGAATGGCCTACACCAGAGAGCATTGGAGAGGTTAGATCATTTCATGGATTGGCTAGTTTCTACCGAAAGTTCATCAGAAATTTTAGTTCAGTTTGTAATCCTATGACAGAGACAATGAGAGGTGACAAAAAGGATTTCAAGTGGACATCTAGAGCAGATAAAAGTTTTGAGCTATTGAAGTAGAAAGCGACAGAGCAACCTATTTTGGCATTACCAGATTTCAATAAGGTATTTCAAGTTGATTTTGATGTGAGTGGAAATGCAATTGGAGCAGTGTTAAGTCAAGAAGGTAGACCTGTAGCTTATTTCAATGAGAAGTTGAATGATGCAAGGAGAAGATATTAAGTTTATGATCAGGAATTGTATGCCATAATTCAAGCCTTGAAGAAGTGGAGACATTCCTTATTACCTAAGGAGTTTGTGTTGTATATGTTGCAAATATGTGCCTAAGCGGTGTTGTCATTAATGTCAACATATCCTTGTTTCCATTGGTATCAACTGTAACCTATTTTACTGACTGTGTAAGAGACTGGATTGTTGAGGATATTGAGAAAATTAATGAGGATCAATGTATGTAGACCATATGGCTGAGTAGAGGATTGTCTGAAGAAGCTCTAGTTAAGCTTTGAAGGGTTCGTATGAAGATTTGAAGAAGCTATGGCCATCTGAGTAGAACTAGTTTTGCAGTGTTCAGAATAGACAGTGACAGGAAAGAGGTCCAAATTGTTCCAGATATGTCAAATGATGATTTGCAGATCTAGAGGCATGTTTGGGAAGTTAGTATGTATCATCCATTCAAGTGGTTTGTGGTTTGGAGGTCTGCAAGCAATCTTTCTAAAGTGACAGTCATTGCAGACAGTGTTCTTGAGGTTCCAGAGGAAGATGCAAGTGATTCTGATGATTTGGAGGAGTGCGGATGTTTTGTTGAATTTGTTGGTGGTGTAGGAGCACTAAGGAGACCATAAGGATCTATATCTTGTTTCCATGTTTTCTTGTTGATTCAATAAGGTCTTGAAGACCATTTTCATGCATCGTAATAAGGGCCATTGCAAATGGAAGCCTGTTGATGTCAATAGTGTACGTGAGGTAGTCATAAGTTTCTCATGATTGTAGCCTTTTTATGGCATATAGGAGGTAGTCATGGGTTGAATTTCTTGTCAAAGGCTTATCCCTCTTGGAAAAATAGTCTAAACATCCCAAACAGGGACAATACACTTGTAAACTTAATGTAAATCCATGTCATTAAGTGACAAATGCTGACAAAACAAGGCATCGATGGTTGAAGAGCAGTTATATACCTTCCCATCGATTAAAACTATCTTCCAAGAGGTCTGTCAAGAGGTATACATGCTTAAAAAGCCTTGAACATGATCATCGATGTAAGACAGTAAGTTGGAAGGAGAAATAAGTGAAGAAATCTTAGTTTTTCTGCCAAATTCCTATGCCTTTCGTTGTTCCTACCCGTGGTACTTCTCTGTATAGAAGTGTCATAAGGCTAATGATTGTGGAAGGTTGGAGGTATGAGTTAAGTTATTTTTGCAATTGATTAGAGGTCTTGAAATGTCTCTATATTTGAATTCTCTATATTTTCATAAAATCGGGTTACTAAACCCTACCTTAGGGTTTCTGACAGAAATTATGCCTTTTCTTTCCATTCCACTAGTTTGACTCACCCCTGATCATTGGAATGGACTTGTATTTGATTGTTTTCATGTATTATGATAAGGTTTGGGTAGGGGGTCTGAGAAGGAGGAAGTTTTGTTGAAGAATCCTAACATCACCATGTGTTAGGAGCTACCAAGAGAAACATCATAATGAAATTCTTACATAGTTGACTATGAAGCCATAAAACCCTTGAAATCCATTGTTTTTCCACCCATGTGAAGTGTCCAAATGATTCAGAGAGTTTGGTGGTTCCATTTAAGGGTACTTTCTTTGTAATTTTGGGCTAATTGGGGCCCTTTAAAATAGGACAACCTTATTGAAAGTGGCATATGTTGCAAAACAACCCATAGTGAGTCTTTTATATGTTGTAGGGCATCCAAAAGGGTATCTTAGGATTGTCTAAGATTAAAGTTTGAAGGCCACTAGAAGGAGTTATTGCTGACCGTTCCCATTTGGAGGGCTACAAGGTTTAGGACAGCCAATGTGGGAAATGGTGTCTCCAAGGAAGTCTAGACTTGTTGGTTGGTTTGGGCATGTTCTCCAAGTTGCTGAATGTTCCTCTAGACCTCTACCTTGAGAAGATTAGGTGCCTAATGCCAAGTTCCATATGTGCTCTTTGATATAAGCTTGTAAGCATTGTCCCTCATAAAAATAGTCCTACCTTGTCACCTATCAAAGTTGTGTTATTCTCCAAGACCCTCTACATCATAGTGGTATTAGAGCCACCAAAGGTTTTGTTAGTTGGTTGTGTGTAAGACCTGGTATATGTCAGCAGAGGAGAGTGAAGGAGAGCCTAGCAACATGCCTCTAAAAGGGATGACCACTGAGGTGGTTAAGAAGTTCAAGGAGATGGAAGATAATATTAAGAGTGGAGTCAAGGAAGCACTCCAAGCTGATTTGAAGGCACTAAGGATAGGGAAGAGGATAGATGAAGGTTCTGATGAAGAGGAAGAAAAAGAGGAGGAAGAAGAAGATCAAGAAGAGGCAAAGGTACCTATAGATCAAAAACATTTCCTTGAAGCCATCAAGGCAATTAGCAAAGATTCTTCAGAGGCTCAGATGGAGATTCCAATGTTTAGTGGCAAGATGAATGCTGATGAAGTTATGGAGTGGATTGAGGCCCTAAATAACTACTTTGAATACAAAGAAGTTCCTGAGAACAAGAGGGTGAAGTTTGCAAAAACTAAACTCAAAGGTGCTACCCTCACATGGTGGAATTACACCCAAGGTGAGAGGGTAAAGAGTGGGAAGAGCATGATCTCTTCATGGAGCCAAATGTTGGAGATGATCAAGTCCCAATTCCTTCCATCAGACTATGAGGTGCAGATCTACAAGAAGATGTAAAATCTCAAACAAAGAGACTTGGATGTGGCCACCTACACCAAGGAGTTTCACAAGTTATCTCTTCGTTGTGGACATATGGAGGATGAAAAAGGTAAAGTGGAAAGGTATCTAAATGGTTTGAATTTTAGTATACAAGATGAAATCAGTATACTAACCCCTGAAACCATGGACAAATGCTTTCAAATGGCATTGAGGGCTGAAGAGAAGTTGAAGAGGAAAGGTGAGCAGCAAAATAGAGGAAGAGGTGGCAGAAATTTCAGAGGTAGGGGTAGTTTTGGAGGTAGAAATCAGTTTCAAAGAAGTCAAGCGGAATCTAGTTCCCAAAAACAAAGTGGAGAATCAGGTTCTAGAGGAGGCTTTAGAGGAAGGAGACCCAATGGAAGGGGTAGATATGGTGGACCAGGGAGAGGTCCTAATGTCTTCACAGGAAGGTGCTACAATTACAACCAAGTGGGACATCCAGCCTTCAAATGTTCTGAGAAACAAGCCTCAAGCTCTCATGGAGAAAGAAGGAACTAGTTGATCCAAGAGGAAGATTGCCAAAGTGTTAACTCTCCAATTGGAAGTGCAGCCCCAGTCCATGAAGGAGAAAGTTTGATGATGAGGAGAACCATGTTGAAGGTGCCTCTGACACAAGAACCCCCTCAGAGGAAGACATTGTTCAGGACAACATGTAAGGCCTATGGTAAGATTTGCAAGGTAATTGTTGATTCAGGTTCAACTGAAAATTTGGTTTCTATTGAAATGGTAGACAAGCTGAAACTGGAAAGACTTCCTCATGTTAGTCCTTATAAAGTGTCATGGTTGAATAAGGGGCAACAAGTTTTGATAGATAAACAATCTTGGGTAAAGTTTGAGATAGGGGAATACAAGGACAAGATTTTGTGTGATATAATCCCCATGGATGCTTGTCATTTTCTGTTAGGACGTCCATGGCAATATGATGTTCAATCCCAACATGATGGTAAATCTAACTCCATCATAACCAAGAATGGTAGGAAGTATAGAATGGATCCTTTGTTGGATGAGAATGTAGAGAAGAGTGTTGGGTCAAGTGTCATGATTGTGAGTGGTAAAGAGTTTCTAGACATCCTTAAGCAAGAAGGAACCCAAGGGTATGCTCTAATTTTGAAACCTGAAAATAGTCCTAATTTGCATGGTCCTAGTGAGGAAGAAATCCCCAAGGAGGTGCAACAATTGTTAGAGAAGTATAAGGGTATCATGGTAGAGGAGATGCCTAATGAATTACCACCTATTAGGGACATATGCCATCAAATTGACTTCATACTACGATCTACTTTGCCAAACAAAGCAGCCTACAAGATGACACCTCAAAATGAAGAGATTGCCAAGCAAGTACAAGAATTGTTGGATAAGGGTTTAGTAAGAAAAAGTCTTAGCCCATGTGCTGTCCCAATAGTCCTAGCCCCTAAAAAGGATGGTAAATGGAGGTTGTGTATAGATTCTAGGGCTATTAACAAGATTACTATAAGATATAGGTTCCCTACACCAAGGATTGAGGATTTAATGGACTGTTTGGGAGGGGCTAGATACTTTTCCAAGATTGATCTTAAGAGTGGGTATGATCAAATTAAGATAAAGCAAGGAGATGAATGGAAGACAACATTCAAAATAAATGAGGGTCTTTATGAGTGGTTGGTGATACCATTTGGCCTATCCAATGCTCCAAGTACTTTTATGCGTCTCATGAATGAAGTGTTGAAGGATTTCATGGGCAAATTTGTTGTGGTGTACCTTGATGACATTCTTGTTTTCAGCAGGACCAAAGAAGAACATTTGCAGCACTTGGATCAGGTTTTGAAGAAGTTGCATGATGAGTAATTGATGATTAACATGGAGAAGAGTGTCTTCATGAAGGAAGAACTCACCTATCTTGGTTTTGTCATCCCCCAAGGCAATTTGAAGATGGATCCAACAAAGGTAGAGGCTATTTTGTCATGGCCAACTCCTAAACCAACAAGTGATGTAAAAAGTTTTCATGGTTTGGCAACATTTTATAGGAAGTTTATAAGGGGTTTTAGTCATATTTGTGCACCTATTTTGGATACCATTAAAGGGGGGCAGAAATTTAAGTTTTCTTGGACAAAGGCAGCCAATGATTCTTTTGAAATTTTGAAACAAAAGGTAGCACAATAGCCCATTCTTGTTTTGCCTGATTTTAATAAGTTGTTTGTGGTGGAGTATGATGCTAGTAACCTCACTATAGGGGCTGTCTTAAGTCAAAAAGGTAGGCCAGTTGCTTTCTTTAGTGAAAAATTAAATGATGCTAAGAGAAAGTATTCTACTTATGACTTGGAGTTGTATGCAATGGTGCAAGCTTTGAAAAAGTGGAGGCACTATCTTTTGCCTAAGGAGTTTATTGTTTATACTGACAACCATGCACTTAGTTTTCTAAATTCACAGGAGAAACTCAACCACAGGCATATGAAATGGGTTGAACAACTCCAAGCATATACATTTTCCATCAAACACAAGAAGGGGCAGGCCAATAAAGTGGCAGATGCATTGAGTAGAAGGGTGTGCATGGTTCAAGAAATTCAGTTGCAAAGTGTAGGAATTGATGCTCTCGAACATATGTATCAAGATGATGAGGATTTAAAGGAGGTATATGAAGTTTGTTCACAGTTTTCAGACTCTTATCATTCTGATTTTTCTGCGTTTTTGTTGCAGCAGGGCTTGTTGTTCAAAGGCAGCCAATTATGTGTTCCTAGGTGTTCCATGAGGGAGAACATCATAAAGGAAAAATATTGTGGTGGATTAGGAGGTCACTTTGGGCTGGATAAAACATTGGATCAGGTGAAAAGGTTTTATTTTTGGCCTGAAATGCAATTAGACATCAGAAAATTTGTTGAAAGTTGTAGTATTTGTCAAAGGGCAAAAGGTACTTCATCTAATGCTGGTCTATATCAGCCACTTCCTATTCCTCATAGGCCATGGGAAACTATTAGTATGGATTTTGTCTTGGGTCTTCCTAGGACTCAAAGAGGTTTTGATAGCATATTTTTTGTGGTGGATAGATTCAGTAAGATGGCTCATTTCTTGCCATGTAAATGCACTAATGATGCTTCACACATTGCTGGTTTGTTCTTCAAAGAAATTGTTAGAATCCATGGTTTGCCTCTTAACATCATGACTGACAGGGATCCAAAGTTTGTGGGCCACTTTTGGCATGCTTTGTGGAAGAAGTTGGGCAATCAGTTGTCATTCACTTTAGCCTATCACCCTCAAACTGATGGCCAAACTGAGGTAGTGAATAGGTCCTTGGGAAATCTTCTCAGATGTCTTACAAAGCAGCATGGAGAGGCATGGGATATGATCATCCTGTTAGTGCCTGAATTGACTGACAGTTTTTGAGCAATTTTCATGCAGGCACTTTCCCTAAGTATCCAAAAAATGTTCTAAGTGTTGGACCTCCTCAGCTTTTTTCAGCTGCAGCATCATATTTTCCTGAGGAGGAGGTCATCATCATCATGTTTACTTCGATGGTGGTCAGCATCATCATGTTTTCTGTCGACCGGTTTCTCATCAGGATCATCATGTTTCAATATCGGGTGATGTTTGGTTATCATCCTGATCCTGCTGACGAGCTACAGTGTGCACTGATTTGCTTGCGGGGGTGATTTTTCAAGTATCCGGTGATCTTCCAATTATCACCTTGCCCTTTTATGATGATGATGTCACCCCGATCTTCTGAAGGGGTTATTCTCTGAGTTGTTCGACCTGACTTGTTTTTTCTCAAGGGTCGTCATCATCATCATCATATTTCCAGTTATCGCCGTGTTGCTTGCGAGGGTCATCATATTTTCTGCCTGCATGATATTTCGCCGGGGTGATATTTTTATCATCGGGTGATCTTGGTTATGATCATCCTGATGATGTTGTTGAAGAGTTCTAAGTATGACCCGATATTCACTGGGGTCATCATATTTTGAACGTCAGGATGATCTTAGTCAATATCATCCTGATGTTGTTGTATCACTTCATGTTCGTTGTTTTATCATCCTAATGATGCTGACGACATTCTTATGTCAGGGTGATATCTATTTCTCTGCCTATCTGCATCATGATATTTCCGAAGGGAGATATCTGCCTGCCGGCTTCGTGCATTATCTAGTGGGGGGTGATCTTTTCAAGCATCATCATATTCATCTATCGCCCCGATCTTATAGTGGAGCTACAGTGCAACATGATATTTGTGCATCAGGATGATATTTCCAAATATCCAGTTATCTTCCGAATATCATCCTGATGTCGATATGATGATGACGTCATCAAGGTCCGGGGGGGTCATATTTCTAACACTGATCATCTTGTGGAGATCCCCCGATATTTGCAAACATGATGATGACGTCATCCGGATATGAGGAGGTGCGCAGTAGGCAGATATGATGATGACGTCAGCAGGATATGACGGTGACGTCATCAGGATGTTCATCGGCCAGACTTTTGGTATAGGCTCAGCAGGAGGATGTTCCTCCGATGGATCAGGTTGTGCCGATGAAGGCGATTATCATGCAGGTTATATTGCGATATGATGCTGACGTCAGGGTGATATTTTAAGCGACAGGATATCATGCTGTTGGAGGATGATGATGAAGTCTTATACTAGTGTCGTCAGGAGCAAAAGCACCGACATTATATATGCTCGTGGCCTAGTATATAAAGTGTTGAAAAGGTCGCCGCGGGGTGCATGTGGGATAATTGATATCCTACATATTTGAAATATCATGATGATGAATCTTGGCGGGAAATGGTTGCGATGCAGAATTGACATTTTCCCGAGGCCGCGGGTTGGTGCGCCATTAATGGCGAAGGTTGCAGAGGTATGGGCGGATCTGGTACCCGATTGAAGGTGTACATCGACGGACAGTGGCGCAGGGCTCGAGGTTTCTTCCTGTCTCCTCCCCTACCTGCTGCATTCATGTTTGGGCGCTAATCTGGTAGTGCGTTGAGCGCCATTTTTCTGATACTGTGTATCTGGCAGGATTTCTGGTCAACCATGTAATTAATTGCTGTGATACACTACCTGGCTGTTATAAGCAGGAAGTGTTACTCATTTTTGTTGTTGAAAGTTGAAGATTTTTGGCTCTGTAATTCAAAACAAGCTGATCTGGTTGCTCTGTACAGCTTAACCTGTGAGTTTATGTATCTCTTGTTGTATGTTTTTGGCATGAACCCACTGATTTCATGATTAATCTTATATGAGAAATGCTATCTTAGCATGTGTTGTGTTAATTCTGTCTCCAGTATTGCATGTATTCTTCTTCTGAATCTGGATATTTGGGTAATGTTTAGATTCAAGAGCATAGAATTCCTATGTTGAATGTCTGATCTTTTAACTTCTGCTCAAGGGGTAGATTAAACTGTTTTCAGGTTGAACATTGGGAAGGGTATACTGCAGTAGGGATGCCATAAGTAGAGATAACTTAACACTCTGTATTGGGAGATATCTGTAAGGCAGGTATCACATATATTCCCCTGAAATCTAGTTTTAGTTGTTCATGTTGATCATTCACAGGTGTATGTCTATTGACTCCAGGCCCTGGATAGGCACCAATCTTGCTTTGTGTTTGTGTTACAACCATGTCCAGCTTTGCATCCAAACTTAAAATCCAAATCAAAATCTAAAACAACCATTAGGACATTAGAATTAGTTTTAGGATCCTCAGTCCTCTGTCTACAACTGCAAATAGGCCCAAAGCTAGCCCCTTTGCTCTTATCTTTCAGTTTTGGTCTACTTACAGGAGGACTTATCTGCTTTCTGTCAGCATCCCAGCCTTTGTATGCATATCTTCATGGATGTTGAGTAGGGAATACCCCCCTAGGTTTTGCAGAGCCTGAAGAAGAAGAGGAGATAAAATACAGAGTCTATCTCCTACACTGTTGGCCCCTGGCCCAGAGATCCTGTTGATCACTGATGGCTACCTTGTAGGGAAATCTGGGAATAAGCATCCAGTCTGGGAAAAATCCAACACATCCCTCTAGCTGAATTTGTTTATAATGACCACCAATAGAAGCACAGGAAGGAGTCCATTTGAGATTGTCTATGGGATTCACCCAAGAGGCATTCTTGAATTGAGAGATCTACATGGATTGGAGAGGAAGAGTGCTCAACGTGAAGACTTTGCATTGGCCATGAAGGACATCCATGATAATGTAAGAGAAACTCTTCAAAGGAACAATGAGAAGTACAAGGAGAAAGCCAATGAGAGAAGGAGAGATGTGCAATATAAGGTTGGGGATTTGGTCACGGCACATTTGAAGAAGGAAAGACTTCCAAAGGGGTAGCCAACCAAACTCCTCATGAAGAAGATAGGACCTTGCTGGATTGTGCACAAATTTGGGCCTAATGCCTATGAGATTGAGCTTCTTGAAGGCTTGGCCATATCTCCTATCTTTAATGTCTTAGATTTGTTTCCTTTTAAAGGTGGTAATGTTGCATATTCAGAGGCAGAGGTGATAGCAGCAGGAGATGAGGAATGGGTTAAGGGTCTCCCACCCAATCAACCTTTACAATTGGAATGCATCTTGGACACCAAAGTCTTGAAGAAGGCTAGGAAGAAGATCTAAAAGTAGTACCTTATCAAATGGAGTGGCCTACCTACTGAGGATGCCACTTGGATGACTGAAGATGCCATTTTGAAACATGGAACCACTATTGCTGATCTAGCTCCTCAAGGGACTTGAGTCTTCTTCCACCCCGAGGAGTATGGTGCAGGAGCACCAAGGAGACCAGAAGGATCTATATCTTGTTTTCATGTTGTTCATGTTGTCTTGTTGATTCAGTAAGGTCTTGAAGACCATTTTCATGCATTGTAATAAGGTCCATTGCAAATGGATGCCATGTTGATGTCAATAGTGTAGGTGGGGCAGTCATAAGTTTCTCATGATTGTAGCCTTTTTATGGCATATAGGAGGTAGTCATGGGTTGAATGCCTTGTCAAAGGCTTATCCCTCTTGGAAAAATAGTCTAAACATCCCAAACAGGGACAATACACTTGTAAACTTAATGTAAATCCATGTCATTAAGTGACAAATGCTGAGAAAACAGGGTAGCGATGGTTGAAGAGCAGTTATATACCTTCCCATCGATTAAAACTATCTTCCAAGAGGTCTGTCAAGAGGTATGCAGGCTTAAAAATCCTTGAACATGATCATTGATGTAAGACAGTAAGTTAGAAGGAGAAATAAGTGAAGAAATCTTAGTTTTTCTGCCAAATTCCTGTGCCTTTCGTTGTTCCTGCCCATGGTACTTCTCTATATAGAAGTGTCATAAGGCTAATGATTGTGGAATGTTGGAGGTCTTGAAACATCTCTATATTTGACTTCTCTGTATTTTCATAAAAAAGGGTTACTAAACCCTACCTTAGGGTTTCTAACAAAAATTATGCCTTTTCTTTCCATTCCACTGGTTTGACTCACTCTTGATCAGTGGAATGGACTTGTCTTTGACTATTTTCATATATTATCATAAGGTTTGGGTAGGGGGTCTGAGAAGGAGGATGTTTTGTTGAAGAATCCTAACATCACCATGTGTTAGGAGCTACCAAGAGAAACATCATAATTAAATTCTTACACAATCAACTGTGAGGCCATAAAACCCTTGAAATCCATTGTTTTTCCATCCATGTGAAGTGTCCAAATGATTCAGAGATTTTGGTGGTTCCATTTAAGGGTACGTGCTTTGTAATTTTGGGCTAATTAGGGCTCTTTGCAATAGGACAACCTTATTGAAAGTGGCATATGTTGCAAAACAACCCATAGTGAGTCTTTGATATTTTGTAGGGCATCCAAAAGGGTATCTTAGGATTGTCTAAGATTAAAGTTTGAAGGCCACCAGAAGGAGTTATTACTGACTGTTCCCATTTGGAGGGTTACATGGTTTAGGACAGCCAATGTGGGAAATGGTGTCGCCAAGGAAGTCTAGACTTGTTGATTGGTTTGGGGGTGTTCTCCAAGTTGTTGAATGTTCCTCTAGACCCCTACTTTGAGAAGATTAGGTGCCTAATGCCAAGTTCCGTATGTGCTCTTTGATGTAAGCTTGTAAGCATTGCCCCTCATAAAAACAGTCCTACCTTGTCACCTATCAAAGTTGTGTTATTCTCCAAGAGCCTCTACATCAGTTGGAAATTAAGATGTCTCAACCTTGGTAATTCCTTGTATCATTTTCATTGTATTTATTTATTTATTGCCTATGTTGTAAATTAAATTGTAAATTCGTATTGTCATTTTGTGGGATGTGGCACGATGATGTGTCATCCTACATGGAAGATGACAACTTGTAATTTTGTCCTCGCATGAGGAGATAGGTGTCCCACTTTTTGGTAGGAATATTTTTCCATGTGTCGGCATCTTGGATGTTGTGTAAGGGAATTTTGACCGTAATGGTCATGACAGAGTCCTATGACAAAGTTATGATATGTAAGAGTCAGAAATAGGAGATTCTATGAGAAGTGAAGACATGTGTCGAAGAACATCTTTGGGTGCCCCAAGGTGGATTATGACATGTTGTAAGAGAATATGCTTTTTATAGCCTATGTATGATAGATTCTCTTACAGCTGTAAGTTGTAACTGCTATGACAAATTCTATGATGGTCGTAAGAGTCGTAAGAGCATCTATCATAGCCCATTTTGGTGGGGTGTGTGGACAAGCATCCGAAGCATCTTACAATGTTGACCAAGTGTTCATAGGCGTGGGTTTTGGGCCATGAGGCCAAGTTGGACGCCCATTCCAAGATAGAGGCAATTTTGCCTTGTATTTTGTATATAAACAGGTGCTTGGAGGAGGAGATGTATTACAACTTTCATAGGTACTGTTATGCTACTAGTTTGTCTCCAAATATGAGTGTTGAAGACTCCTGAGAGCTTGCATTGCAAGTGTATTGTAAACCATTTCAGTTTTGTTAATACATTGTATAGGTTTTGGAGTGTGGGGTTTTTTCACTCGATAAGGGTTTTCCCCATGTATATCTTGTGTCTCTTCTTCTGTCTCACTTTCTTGTTTATGTGTTTGCTACAATATATCTATTATCTCTGTTAGTGGGTTTAACATTGTTGTAGTAGTAAGGATAAAATTGAATTTGCACTCACCTCCCCTCATTAGATTAGTGTAGGAAGCAATTTCTACACACCTAGCTTCCTTTCAGTTGGTATCAGAGCCTGACCAGTTTTGGTCTTAGCTGCTAGGTAGGGGTTTTTTGAGCTAATCATAGGTTGAGTAGGAGTGTTGTGCAGAGTATTCTGTATCTTGTTGGAGCAAGGAGATGGAAACCACATCTGAAAGGTTAGAGGTTGAGAAATTTAATGACACTAATTTTGAGTTGTGGAAATTGAAGATGGAGGACCTACTTGTTGATCATGACCTTTCAGAAATGGTATCCGGTGTAAAACCTGCAGCAATGCAACAAGCTGATTGGGTTCTCAAAGATCAGAAGGCTAAGGATCTCATAAGACTCTGTTTAGTTGACTCTGTCTTGTTGAATGTCCATGAGGAGAAGACAACGAAAGATCTTTGGAAGAAGTTGGGTGATGTTTATTAGGCCAAGTCCTTGGTAAAGAAACTTTTTCTAAAATAGAAGTTGTTTTCTCTGAAGATGGAAGACAGAGGATCTGTTGCAGATCACATGAATGCTTTCAACATGATCATTGAATAGTTGACATCCGTGGGTGTAAAAATGGAGGAGGAGGATCGATGCATGACCCTACTTTATTCTTTGCCAAATTCATGGGATCATCTTGTCATGGATATCAGAAGCACCATTACCACCTTCAAGATGGAAGATGTGGTATCTTCGCTGTTATCTGAAGAGATGCGGGGAAAGTCTTCTGAGGCAGCCAAAGAGGCTCTTGTAGTTCGTGGAAGACCCAAAGAGAAAGGGAAGAAGAAGGACAAGAAAGGTGAAAAGGGTAGATCAAAATCTCATGGGAGATTCAAATCTCTTGGAAAATCCAAGGCTCTTTGTTGGAACTATGGTAAAACTGGGCATTTCTGAAAGGAATGCAAAGAGGAGAAGAAAAAGACGAAGAAAGCTCCTGATTTAGATTTTGACAAGTCACAAGATGATGGTGATTCCTTCATCGCAGCCTTGGCCACCCATGCATCTAATGATGTGTGGTTGATTGATTCTAGTGCATCATTCCACATGACCTCACATCGAGACTGGTTCATGAAGTATGAAGATTTTAATGGTGGAAGAGTGTACCTAGGTGATGACTCTCATCTAAAGATTGTTGGTCGTGGAAGAGTCTCAATCTGATTCCTTGATGGACGAGTGAAGGGGATCACTAGAGTTATGCACATTACAGGCCTTGCATGAAACCTACTTTTTGTAAGTATGTTGAATGATGCAGATGTGCAGGTTGTCTTTTCGAAGGATGGATGCAAGATGACTAGAGGATCTATGGTTCTTGCAAAGGGTACTCATAGAGGTACTCTGTTTCAGCTGAGGCATGCACTTCACAGTGCAATAGTTCTTTTGACCCAAAGAAATGAGTTGCAGTCACTTCATCCCCACCATCTGAATGAGCAGTGAAGAAATCTGTTGTAACTAGTTTTGATAGTAGTGCACATGCTATGGAAGCTAAGCTTCCTGCTGAAAAGACTATGTTATGGCATTTGAGATATGGCCACATTGGTGAGAAGGGTTTGTGTACCCTGAAAAATAAAAACCTCATTGAGGGGTTAAATGATTGTAATCTCAAGTTTGACTTTTGCAAACATTGCATTTATGGAAAGCAAAACCGTGTTTAGTTTTACTCAATTTCTCACAAGTCTTCTAGTGTATTGGATCTTATTCATTCTGATGTGTTTGGTCCTGTTAATGTTCCTTTGATTTCAAAATCTGTATATTTTGTATCTTTTATAGATGATTACAGTAGAAGGACATGGGTTTATTTTATCAGAAGCAAGACTGAAGTCTTTAGTCAGTTTAAGGAGTTTAAAGCCTTTAATAAAAATTAGACTATTAAAAAGATTAAGTGTTTGAGAACTGACAACAGTGGTGAGTTTTGTTCAGCATAGTTTGATAAGTTCTATAAAGAGCAAGGGATTGAAAGGCATAAGACAACTCCATATACCCTGCAACAAAATGGAGTTGCAGAGAGGATGAACAGGATGCTAATGGAGAAGGCTAGGAGTATGCTTAGTGGAGCAAGCCTAGAACAAAAGTTTTGGGTTGAAGCTGTTGCCACTGCTTTCTATTTGGTAAATAGATCTACATTAGATCTTGTTGGTAAGACACCTATGGAGGCGTGGTCTGGTAAGAATCCTTCAGTTAGACATCTTCATGTTTTTGGTTGTGAGGCATATGCACATGTGCCTAGGGAGAAATGGTCTAAACTAGAGAACAAGGCTGTTAAATGTATTTTCATTGGCTATGGTGTCAGTGTGAAAGGATAGAAGCTTTAGGATCCGGTGGCTGAAAAGGTGTTGTATAGAAAAAGTGTTATCTTCAGAGAGCTAACACCTTCTTCCATTGTTCTACAACCAAAATAGATAGAAAAGAAAGAGGATGCGGTTCAGTTTCCTTTTACCCTTGAGAAGACTAAACAGACAGACCCTGTGAGACCTGATGATGAGGAGAGCTCTAGCAGCTCTGAAAGCTCAGAAGAAGAAGTAGAACCTCAACCTCAGCCATTGAGGATGTCTACACAAACAAGAAAGTAACCTGATAGGTTTGGTTATTCATTACTTGATTCTAGTTGTGCTTTTGCTTTACTTGCTAACACTAATGAACCTAGAACTGTGTCAGAGGCTATGGGTATGAAAGATGTAGGTTCCTGAAAGGAGGCCATGGAAGATGAGATGGCTTCTTTGGAAAAGAATAAAACATGGGACTTGGTGCCTTTTCATGATGGATGCAAATGGTTGTTCAAGAAGAAATTTGGTGCAGATGGTAGTGTTGAAAAGTACAAGGCTAGATTGATTGCAAAGGGGTATTCACAAGTGGAGGGAATTGATTATGGTGAAATTTTCTCTCCTGTTGCAAAGATGACATCCATTAGATTTTTGTTATCTCTTGCAGCTGCTTATGACTTAGAGGTAGAACAGATGGATGTGAAAACAACTTTCCTTCATGATGATTTGGAGGAAGAAATCTACATGTCACAGCCAAAGCATTACATAGTGAAAGGTAAAGAAAATTTAGTTTGCAAATTGAAAAAGTCTTTGTATGGTTTGAAGCAGTCTCCTAGGATGTGGTACTTGAAATTTGATGCCTTTGTGTTGTCAATTGGATTTGTGAGATCGAAATGGGATCACTGTGTGTATTATAAGTTTGATGGTCATCGTATTCTCATTGTTGCATTATATGTTGATGATATGTTGTTGATTGGGAAGGGTAAGAATATGATTTCTAATTTTAAGTCTCAGTTGGCAGCACAATTTGAAATGAAAGATTTAGGGGCAGCCAGGTACATTCTAGGAATGGAAATTAGAAGAGACAGAACTAACAGAAAACTTTGGTTAAGCCAGAGTAAGTAGGTGAAGACCGTGTTGGATAGGTTCAACATGGCAGATTGTAGACCATTGTGTGTTTCTATTTCATTGGGGACAAAGTTATCTGTTAGTGATTGTCCAAAATCTCCTAGTGAGGTGGACATGAGAAGAGTACCTTATGCTAGTGCTATTGGCAGTTTGATGTATGCCATGGTCTGCACAAGACTAGACATTGCTCAAGCAGTGGGAGTCCTTAGTTGATTTATGGCTAATCCTGGATGGGTACATTGGGATGTAGTTAAGCAAGTGTTCAGATATTTGAGGGGTACATCCAAGTATTCCATTTGCTATCATGGCAATGCTACAGGACCTCTACATTCAGTTTGTATTCATAGATTTGTTGATTCTGATTGGGCAGGTGACATTGACAATAGGAGATCTACTAGTACATATGTGTTCACAATGTTTGGTGGTGCAATTATTTGGATAAGTAAGTGACAAACTATGGTTTCTTTGTCCACTACAAAAGCTAAGTATAAGGCTGCAACTCATGCTTGTAAGGAAGCCATTTGGCTTAAGAGATTGTGTTTAGATATTGGTGTTGATGCAGAACATATTATGATTTGTTGTGACAGTCAGAGTGCGATTTACCTTGTGAAGAATCTAACTTTCCATGCCAGAACAAAGCATATTGATGTACAGTTTCACTTTGTACATGGTAGATGATGGGAAGGTAAATTTGGAGAAGGCAGATACTTTGAAGAATGTTGCAGATGCATTGACGAAGCCAGTGGGCACAGAGAAGTTCAGACGGTGTTTGGAGTCTATCAGCCTCTCGGCCTATAGCAGTTAAATCTTGTTAATTCTATTGGCTCTTACAAAGTGTTCAACAAGTGGGAGAATGTTGGGAATTAAGATGTCTCAACCTTGGTAATTCCTTGTATCATTTTCATTGTACTTATTTATTTATTGCCTATGTTGTAATTTAAATTGTAAATTCATAATGTCATCTTGTGGGATGTGGCATGGTGATGTGTCATCCTACATGGAAGATGACAACTTGTAATTTTGTCCTCACATGAGGAGATAGGCATCCCACTTTGTAGTAGGAATATTTTTCCATGTGTTGTCATCTTGAATGTTGTGTAAGGGAATTTTGATTGTAATGGTCATGACATATTCCTATGATGAAGTTATGACCTGTAAGAGTCAGAAATAGGAGATTCTATGACAGGTGAAGACATGTGTCGAAGAGCATCATTGAAAAAGGCATCTTTGGGTTCCCCAAGGTGGACTATGACATGTTGTAAGAGAATATGCTATTTATAGTTTGTGTATGACAAATTCTCTTACAGCTGTAAGTTGTAACTGCTATGACAGATTCTATGACGGTCGTAAGAGTCGTAAGAGCATCTGTCATAGCCCATTTTGGAAATAGGTGACCTCTTTGGGATGGGGTGTGTGGACAAGTATCAAAAGCATCTTACAATTTTGACCGAGTGTCCATAGGTGTGGGTTTTGGGCCATGAGGCCAAGTTGGATTCCCATTCCAAGATAGAGGCAATTTTGCCTTGTATTTTCTATATAAACAGGTGCTTGGAGGAGGAGATGTATTACAAGTTTGACAAGTACTGTTATCCTACCAATTTGTCTCTAGATAGGAGTGTCAAAGACTCCTGAGAGCTTGCATTGCAAGTGTATTGTAAACCATTTTAGTTTTGTTAATACATTGTACAAGTTTTAGAGTGTGGGGTTTTTCACCTATAAGGGTTTTCCCCACATATATCTTGTGTCTCTCTTCTTCTATCTCACCTTCTTGTTTATGTGTTTGCTGCATTATCTCTGTTATCTCTGTTAGTGGGTTTAACATTACTATAATAGTAAGGATTAAATTGAATTTGCACTCTCCTCCCCTCATTAGATTAGTGTATGAAGCGATTTCTGTACACTTAGCTTCCTTTCAGAATTCAATGTGCTTGTGGAAGTCTCTGGATTGTGTGACTACTTTGTTGGAGGTTTGCATTAAAGTTTGAGCTTGTCAATGAAGATTTCCTTCTTGGTGTTGTTGTTCTTCCCAGTCTTGGCCGACTGGATGATTCAAGCATGTTGCAGATGATCTAAGAGCATTTCCATGAAGCATGGTGTGTTGATTAAGGAAGATTTGAGTCCTAGTTATGTTTGGCTGACAACTTAGTGATTCGCATTAAGTCAGATGTTTGTAGTGCTAAGCTTGATGTTCATTCCAAGGTTGATGAAGCATATAAATACTTGTTGATGAGTTGTGGAAAATCATCCTTGTGCGAAACTAATATAATCTAAAGAAAAGATCAAAGGTAGAACAGAGTAGAGGAGAAGCAAAAGAACAAGAGTTGTTTTGATGAAGAGTTAGAAAAGAAGTATTTGGGGCAGAGCAGAAGTTTTGTGAGCATTCAATGAAAATGACCCAAGCATGAAAGGGATGCTATTTATCAGTTAGTTCTTTCTATACTAAACATAAATTCTATAGGCAGTGAGCCTCTCTTGAGCAGTGAGCTCTAGGTAGTGAGCCCGAAGGCATATGCCTTCTCTTTTCTTCTAAGTACTTTTAACAGGGTATAAATCTTGTGGGTTAACCCCCACCATGGTTTTCCCTTAACCAGGTTTCCACATAAAAATATTGGTGTTATGTGTGTTAAGTTTATTTCTACTCATGTGTTGTTGATTCATGCTTTAATATTTACATTATTGATCTGAGTGTAAGTTGATAAAGAAGATTAAAAAGCAGAAAAGGTTA
Organism: Cunninghamia lanceolata; assembly: GCA_027924645.1. Lineage (NCBI taxonomy): Eukaryota > Viridiplantae > Streptophyta > Pinopsida > Cupressales > Cupressaceae > Cunninghamia > Cunninghamia lanceolata. The sequence goes on from BSBN01000912.1 coordinate 1,651,569, forward strand.
AATTTGTATGACAATTGATTCACCCCCCCTCAGTTGTCCGGACTAATTCCAACAATTGGTATCAGAGCCAGATCCTCTAAAGAAGCATGACCACTTGAGGAGATCCAGGATGTCGACCTACAAGAAGGATAGTCTGAGATTTGATGGGACAAATTATTCTATTTGCAAGAGTCGCATGGAGTGCCATTTGCAATGCATGGGTGATGCTTATTGGGTGATAACCAATGATGAGTATAAAACTCTAGAGAAAGGTCCTTCAAGTCCAAATCAACTTAAAGATGTTGAAAATAACCTTCAAGCTAAAGAAGCCTTGTTGAGTGCCCTGACTGATGCAGAAATGACAAATGTCTTTGGGCTAAAAACTACTCATGAAATCTAGAAGAAGTTGGAGAATCTGTATGAAGGCAATGAATATGTCAAATGTGCCAAGCTACAAAGTTTGAGAGGAAAATTTAAAAATCTGAGGATGAGTGAAGATGAAAACATCACAATCTACAAGCAAAAGATAAATGAACTTGTGTGTGGTATCAGGTGTGCTGGTGGAACTTTAGAAGAATCAAAGATTGTGGCAAAAGTGCTCAGATCTTTACCTAATTCATACAAACAGAAGGTTGCTGCTATAGAGGACATCAGGACTGTCTTAGAAGTTACAAGAGATCATCTTGTTGGCAAAATTTTGGCTTTTGAATTAAGTGAGTTTGGTGATTCTCTTCCTAAGTCTGAATCTGTATTTAAGGCTAGTGTATATGGAAAACAAAGATATGATCTAGGTGAAAGATCTTTAGTAAGATCAAATAGATTTGTGAAGGCAAGGAAGGATCTTGAAGATGATGAAATTGAGATTGTAGATCTTGAAGCTCTTATTGCCAAAAGAATACCAAGAGGATCCGATAAGTATGAAGGAAAGTTGCCATTCAAATGTTTTGCTTGTAATAAGATTGGTCATTTTGCCTCAAGATGTCCAAAGAAGTTTTCAAAACAAAACCTTAACAAATATAAAGGTCAGAAGAAATGTTACTATGTCCAAGAAGATGGAAAAGAAGGAGTCACAGATGATGAATCTAATCGTGGAGGTTCCACTGAAAATGATTGGGTGTTCATTGCTATCAAAGATCTGGTGTCTACTGAATTTGCTAGTTGTGAAAATGTGGAAAGTGCCTTGGCTTCTCAGGTTGTTGAAAAGGATGAATGGGTGATTGATAGTGGATGTTCTCATCATATGACTGGTGATAAAAGTAAGTTTGTAAGCCTTGAAAAATATGAAGGTGGGCTTGTAAAATTTGGAGACAACTCAGCTGGTAGAATCCGTGGTAGAGGATCTATCTCTTTTGATGGTGAGAATAATAGAAATGATGTTTTGTACATGGAAGGACTGAAGTATAATCTTCTTAGTGTTGGATAGTTGGTTGACAAGGGTTATGATCTCCGATTCAAGGATGGCAAATGAAAAATATTGCAAAGCTTTGAAACTAAAATTGCATCTGGTACACAAACTAGAGGTAACATCTTTCAATTAAGTAGTTCTAGTAAAAGTTGTTTGATTGCTCAAACAGATCAAAGTTGGTTGCGGCATAGGAGAATGTGTCATGTGAATTTTGATAACATTGTCAAGATAAGTTCTACTCAGGCTGTGAGAGATCTTCCAAGACTTGTGAAACCTGATAGCATGTGTAGAGAATGTCAATTGGGTAAATAGAACAAAACATCATTCAAAAGAAAAGAACAATTTTCAAGTGGGCAATTGGAACTTGTGCATACCGATCTATGTGGTCCTACTAGAATTAGGAGTGTGCAAGGAGATAGATATTTTATGTTGTTGATTGATGACTATTCCCGGATAATGTGGGTAACATTTTAAAAGAAAAATCAGAAGTTCTTCACAAATTCAAAGTGTTCAAAGTTGTTTAGGTGGAAAATTGGATTTGTTAATGTTTTAGTGTTTTGATCTTTAAATCCTCCTCTCCACTATACATTCAAGGATCTAGGGTCGAGTGGTGAGCACTATCATACCCTAGGTTGCTATGAGATGTAGGGAAACTTGGATTAGGGAATTTAATTATCAATTTTCCTTCTCCTATGCTCAATTGACCATTAAAACCCTAATTATGCAAATACAGCAACAAATTGATGAATAATGGAAAAAAACTCTTACAGATAGGAGTAAAATACCAAATCATAGAGTACCCATTTTCAAGGTTCTGAAGTAGAACAGTCGGGGACACTGGAGCGGGCACCCTAGTCCAAGGTACCAGTTTCTTCACGGGATCTGAACCTCCTTTTGACACTGATCAGCCCTGTAACTTCTGTTTCTAGAAATTTGTCTACAGAGGACATTGGAGTGAGCGCCCAAGTCCTGGAAATGCTCCTGTGTCCTACTTTTCTTCAAATCCCAAATCCTTGATGCCTACCAATCCTTCCTGCAACTTCACTTTTCCCAAATGTGACACCTGTAACCTTCAATCACAAGACTTGGTTTGGGGGTTGTGGTGTTTAGAGGCTTGCCTCAGTCAAGCCCCAAAGGACACTTAAGTCTTTGAACATTGTTGTCAGATAGAGAGAGCATGCCCTTGTGAGGAAGAGGCAAAAACCAAAGGAATCAATGATAAAAACACAATATTATGTCACCTTGTAGTGAAGCTCTCATGGGAGGAAAATGATCTTCATTCCATGAGTAAATTGATGCTCAAATCTGTAAACAAACACATAAACCACACAAGTTTGCTCTTGCAACATAATGAAAGCCTTGAATCACCTTGAGAGCACAATAACTTGCTAGTAATCATTTAGTTGAAATCTAGTTTACAAATGAATTCCTAAACATGCTTTTATATGCAACTACAAGCACTTCCGCCAAGATTTCAAAATTCAAAACTTACCATGTCAGCAAAAGGACCAAATAATGGTCATAAACTGACACTTAAATTTTGGGCCTAACCCAAAATTGGGTAGGACTAGGGCATGGGTGCCCAAGTCCTCCCCCATATTTTGGACAGGGTTAAGGTCAAGGAGTCCTCCTAGGTCCACTTTGCCATGAAACCTAGGCCTCATTCCATCGGGATGCCAAAATATGAACTAAGATGTCCTAAATGCATGCAAAAGACCTGGGAGCTAAACCTTATGAGGGAAAAGCCCCCAAGGGGACATTTTCTAATATTACAAAAGTTATGGTGGAAATGAGATTGGTGTGAAGATAAAGTGTCTAAGAACTAATAAAGGTGGAGAATTTACCTCCGGTGAGTTTTATACATTCTGTGAAAAGCATGGAATAAAAAGATAATTATCTGCTTCTAGGACTCCTCAGCAAAATGGAGTTGTGGAAATAAAGAACTGGACAATTCAAGAAGCTTCCAAGACCATGATGATGGAAACAAATGTTCCACAAGTTTATTGGAGAGAAGCTGTGAGTACTACTGTCTACACTCTTAACTGGGTGCAGATCAAAGGCAATTCTGGTAAGACTCCTTATGAACTCTGGTTTGGTCATCCTCCTACTATGAGATATTTTAGAGTTTTTGATAGTAAATGCTATATCAAAAGAGATGAGGATCTAGGCAAGTTTGAAGCAAGAAGTGATGAAGGAATTTTTCTAGGTTACTCTACTCAAAGAAAAGCATACTGGTGCTTTAACAAGAGGTTGAAAAAGATTGTTGAAAGTGCTAATGTCAGAGTTGATGAGAGCAAGGAAGGACATTCCAGGTCTTATGGCTATGATTCAGATGATCAAGATGAAAATCCAAGTCAAGAAAGGCAAGTGTAAACTCAGATTTAGATCTAGATTAATCCAGAAAATCTAGTAATTTAAGAGGATACTACAGAAGTTGAGGAACAAGCTCAAGAAATAGAAGTTCAAGCAAATCCCAAAACTCCCAGGTATGTAAGGATGAATCATCCTAAAGATCAAATCATAAAAGATAAAAATAAAGGTGTTTGAACTAGGAGAAGAATTGCTGAAGATCAAGAAGAGATTTGTCTAATTTCAAAGATTGAACCAAAAATAGTAAGTGAAGCCTGCGAAGAAGAAAACTGGTTAAAGGCAATGGAAGAAGAATTAATGCAAATTGAAAAGAATCACACTTGGGATCTTGTTTCTAGACCCGAGGACAAAAATGTGATTGGAACTAAATGGGTCTTCCAGAACAAACTAAATGAAGATGGTGAAGTTGTAAGAAACAAAGAAAGGTTGGTATGCAAAGGATATTATCAAGTGGAAGGAATTAATTTTGAAGAAACTTTTGCTTTGGTGGCAAGAATAGAAGTAGTCAGGTTATTTCTTACATTTGTTGCTTATAAAGATTTCAAGGTCTATCAGATGGATGTCAAATCAACATTCCTAAATGGAGAGTTAGAAGAAGAAGTCTACATTGAGCAACCGGAAGGATTTTAGTTGTCTAATTAGGGTAAGTGCAGGAAGATGGGGGGCCAAAAAGGGGTCTTAAGTGGCCACTTTTTTTCTGAAATCAGGAAATACTGGCCTTGGATGAGAAATTGAGCATAGTTACACTCAAAATTTGGAGATGCAACCAAAACAATGTTCGTAGTTCTCCGAGTCTACTTTCTAAACTACTATTTTGTTTTGAAAATAACATAGATTAAGGGGTTCAAAAAAGGGAGCCATAGAAATTGGTGTTGTTTCTGTCAAAAAAACATAACATAGCATGTTTTGTGGCTCCCTCAAAAGGTCAACTTTTTTTTGGTATTTTTAAAATCGCTTTAGTGGGAAATTAGCTAATAGCATGTAGTTTATGCCTGATTTTTCGGATAATTTTTTGATGAATATTTGATTTTTTACTAATTTTCAAAGTAGACACACCCTAAAAAATAGAATTTTGGCTGTGCTACCCCTATAAATTTTGAAAACTAATTGAAAATCATTTTTTTATTTTTTTAATATTTGTAGAATGGAGTCTAGTTTCTAAATATGTAATTTTTTTGAAATTTGAATGAATAATTATTTTACAATGAAAAAAGACCAAACAGTGGTTTTTGCCTAAAAATGGACACACAAACAAAAGAAATTAAAGATGAAAGGCTTAACATTGTTAAAATGTGAAAAAAATCACATCGTCAAATAGCTAAGAGAAAGCCTAACATTACCCATGTGTTCGATTTGTTTGACCTTGAAACACGTGCAAATCTGAGGGTTAGCACGAACGAAATTATGTGAAATTTTGAAGAATATAGAAAAACACGTCTGTGACTATTCATAAGGCACTCCAAGCCTTTGGGTTGGAAATCCAAAGCAAATCCCAAGCCCAAGGCTTGGGATTCCCAAAGCAAGACATAACGCGAGCGCCTTATAACGCGCTCGCGTTATGTTTTGCTTTGCAATTTTCCTTTCCCGCAAGTCTGTTGTTTGTCATGTTTGACATAACGCAAGCGTGTTATAACGTGCTCGCGTTATGTTCCCCTTAAATTTTTTTACGTTGAAGGCTATTAATCATGAGGGTTAAGGGATAAGGGATTAGCGTTTAAGGTATAGTATCGAGCCCGTTGAGGGTATAGGAATAGGGATAGCGTTTAGGGTTTAGGGATGAGGGATTAGAGTTGAGGGATGACAGATTAGGGTTGAGGGTTTAGGGATAGGGTTGAGGGTCGAGGGATCAGAGTTAAGGGTTGAGGGATTAGGGTTTTACATTGAGGGTTGAGGGTTGAGGTTCAAGGGTCAAGGGTTTAGGGATAGGGTTTAGGGTCGAGGGATTAGGGTTAAAGTAGAGTGTGGAGGGTGTAAGGATTAGGGATAGGGTTGGAGGGTTTAGGGATAAGGGATTAGGGTTTAAGGTATAGTATCGAGTCTGTTGAGGGTTTAGGAATAGGGATAGCATTTAGAGTTTAGGGATGAGGGATTAGAGTTGAGGGATGATGGATTAGGGTTAAGGGTTTAAGGATTAGGGTTTAGGGATAAGGTTTAGGGTTGAAGGTTGAGGGATTAGGGTTTAAGGTATAGTGTTGAGGGTTAAGGGTTTAGGATTAGGGTTTAGGGTTGACGGATTAGCATTTAATGTTGAGGTTAGGGTTAGAGTGTCGAGGGTAGAAGGATTAGGGATAGGGTTTAGGGTTGAAGGTTTAAGGATTGAGGGTTGAGGCTTTAGGGATGAGGGTTTAAGGCTTAAGATATAGTGTCAAGTGTTGAGGGTGTAGGGATAGGGTTTAAGTTTTAAGGGTTAAGGGTTGAGGGATAGGGATTAGGGTTTAAGGTATAGTGTTGAGGGTTAAGGGATGAGAGTTAAGGGTTGAGGGATTAGGGTGTGACGTTGAGGCTTGAGGGTTGAGGTTCAAGGGTCAAGGGTTTAGGGATAGGGTTGAGGGTCAAGGAATTAGGGTTAAAGTAGAGTGTGGAGGGTATAAGGATTAGGGATAGGGTTGGAGGGTTTAGGGATAAGGGATTAGGGTTTAAGGTATAGTATTGATTCTGTTGAGGGTGTAGGCATAGGGATAGCATTTAGGGTTTAGGGATGAAGGATTAGAGTTGAGGGATGACGGATTAGGGTTGAGGGTTGAGGGATTAGGGTTTACAGATAAGGTTTAGGGTTGAGGGCTAATGGATTAGGGTTTAAGGTATAGTGTTGAGAGTTTAGGGATAGGGTTTAGGGTTGAGGGATTAGAGTGAAGGGTTGAGGGATTAGGATTTGACATTGAGGATTGAGGGTTGAGGGTTTAGGGTTTAGGGTTAGGGTTGAGAGATGAGGGATCAGAGCTAAGGGTTGAGGGATTAGGGTTTGATGTCGAGGGTTGAGGGTTGAGGTTCGAGGGTCAAGGGTTTAGGGATAGGGTTGAGGTTGAAGGGATTAGGGTTAAAGTAGAGTGTGGAGGGTGTAAGGATTAGGGATAGGGTTGGAGGGTTTAGGGATAAGGGATTAGAGTTTAAGGTATAGTATCGAGTCTGTTGAGGGTTTAGGAATAAGGATAGCATTTAGGGTTTAGGGATGAGGGATTAGAGTTGAGGGATGAGGGATCAGGGTTGAGGGTTGAGGGATTAGGGTTTAGGGATAAGGTTAAGGGTTGAGGGTTGAGGGATTAGGGTTTAAGGTATATTGTTGAGGGTTGAGGGTTTAGGATTAGGGTTTAGGGTTGACAGATTAGCATTTAATGTCAAGGTTAGGGTTAGAGTGTCGAGGGTAGAGGGATTAAGGATAGGGTTTAGGGTTGAAGGTTTAAGGATTGAGGGTTGAGGCTTTAGGGATGAGGGTTTAAGGCTTAAGATATAGTGTCAAGTGTTGAGGGTGTAGGGATAGGGTTTAAGTTTTAAGGGTTAAGGTATAGTGTTGAGGGTTGATGGTTTAGGGATAGGGTTTAGGTTTGAGGGATTAGGGTTTAGGGTTGATAAATTAGGGTTTAATGTTGAGAGTTGAGGGTTGAGGGTTGAGGGTTGAGGTTGAGGGATAGGGTTAATGGTCAAGGGATTAGGGTTAAATAAGAGTGTCGAGGGTAGAGGGATTAGGGTTTAAGGTATAGTATCGAGCATGTTGAGGGTCTAGGAATAGGGATAGCATTTAGGGTTTAGGGATGAGGGATTAGAGTTGAGGGATAACGGATGATAGATTAGGGTTGAGGGTTGAGGGATTAGGGTTTAGGGACAAGGTTTAGGGTTAGGGTTGAGGGATTAGGGTTTAAGGTATAGTGTTGAGGGTTTAGGGATAGGGTTTAGGGTTGAGGGATTAGAGTGAAGGGTTGAGGGATTAGAATTTGATGTTGAGGTTTGAGGGTTTAGGGATAGGGTTGAGGGTCAAGGGATCAGAGTTAAGGGTTGAGGGATTAGGGTTTGACGTTGAGGGTTGAGGGTTGAGGTTTGAGGGTCAAGGGTTTAGGAATAGGGTTAAGGGTCGAGGAATTAGGGTTAAAATAGAGTGTGGAGGGTATAAGGATTAGGGATAGGGTTGGAGGGTTTACATATAAGGGATTAGAGTTTAAGGTATAGTATCAAGTCTATTGAGGGTGTAGGAATAGGGATAGCATTTAGGGTTAAGAGATGAGGGATTAGAGTTGAGGGATGACGGATTAGGGTTGAGGGTTGAGGGATTAGGGTTTAGGGATAAGGTTTAGGGTTGAGGGCTGAGGGATTAGGGTTTAAGGTATAGTGTTGAGGGTTTAGGGATAGGGTTTAGGGTTGAGGGATTAGAGTGAAGGGTTGAGGGATTAGGATTTGACGTTGAGGGTTGAGGGTTTAGGGTTTAGGGTTAGGTTTGAGAGATGAGGGATCAGAGTTAAGGGTTAAGGGATTAGGGTTTGACGTCGAGGGTTGAGGGTTGAGGTTCGAGGGTCAAGGGTTTAGGGATAGAGTTGAGGTTCAAGGGATTAGGGTTAAAGTAGAGTGTGGAGGGTGTAAGGATTAGGGATAGGGTTGGAGGGTTTAGGGATAAGGGATTAGAGTTTAAGGTATAGTATCAAGTCTGTTGAGGGCATAGGATTAGGGATAGCATTTAGGGTTTAGGGATGAGAGATTAGAGTTGAGGGATGATGGATTAGGGTTGAGGGATTAGGATTTGACGTTGAGGGTTGAGGGTTTAGGGATAGGGTTGAGGGATTAGAGTGAAGGGTTGAGGCATTAGGATTTGACGTTGAGGGTTAAGGGTCGAGGGATCAGAGTTAAGGGTTGAGGGATTAGGGTTTAAAGTTGAGGATTGAGGGCATTTTCTATCAAGACCTTGATTATGAGGGCTTGCCCCTTGATTGTTATGCCTATCATATGGCAGAGCATCTGGCAAGCTCTTGTAGGAAAGAGATGTGATCAATGCAAAGGATGTGATGAATCTATAGTAGGACAAAACACGAGCGCGTTATAGTGCGAGTGCGTTATAACGTGCTCGCATTTTGTATTTCTATTGAAACGGTAAAAAAGTGGTTACCCCTGTGATCTAGGCCCACATGCTCTATTTTCTTATTGATTCTGCGCGTGCTCCAACAAAAATGAAGTGCTTTCATGCTGTTGGGAAGATCACATGCACATTTGACACATTGTACCACCTTTGCATGATCTTTCCACCACCTTTTCTGCTTTGCCAACTTGAGAAGGAGGAAATAACGTAGTTTTCACACCAAGTTTGATATATATCTATTCAAGTTTCAATTTTTGTAGTGTTGCAATGTTAATTGTGATTCAATTTTAGGAATTTAACATTATAGATTGGTTAATAGTATTGTTTTTAGTAATGATATTTGAGTGTTATTCAATTTAACATTGAAAAGGAAGCAAGTGGTGAAAAACTCAAATTGTTGAGGAGTTTGATGCAAGAAGATAAAAACACTACATAATTGGGTACTCTCTCCATTCGAATCTTCATTTTTTAGGTATGTCAAGTCTTTACATGCATGTTCTTTACATTTTCCTTATTTTGGATTGAATTACTTTATCATGCTTTATCATACATGTTTAAAATAGACACATTCCCAATCAAGAAAGCAGCCTACAATCTCACATGATGCCATGCATATTTTCTACACTTGGGCTCTTTAATAATTATGCGTACAATAAACAAACCTTAACATACCATGATGTCAAACTATACAAGAATAAATCCTTACAACATAAAAAAAATACAATCCCACTATTATCTTGTATTCATTTCTTAGGAACTAATATTGGTCTCTTTATCATGCTACAGACAAATTCTTGGTCATGCCAAGGAAATGATCAAGAATTAAACCAACACAGGAAGAGATAGAAGCTAAGAATGCAAAGAAAGCAGTGGCTATGAGGGAACTTCATGAGAAGAGGAAATTGGACACGATAAATGAAGACATACCAATTGAAGAGGAACCGCAACCATCACAAAGAGATATGGTATTGGTGGCACAAAGAGAACGAATGCAAAAACTTTGTGGTATGAGAGATTTGAATACCATAGTTGGAGACACGTCCTTTACCACAAGTCAACATGTAGGGACACCATCTACCACATCTCAAGTTGAGAGTACATCATCACTCACATGTGATGAAGGAGGTACGCCATCGTTCCCACCTCAACCTCAAGGTATGTCATCTATTCCATCTTCAATCGAAGGTATGCCATCTAACCCATCTCATTTAAATATTGATGAAATTCCTAATGTTGAGATGAATTTACCTAACTTGACACCACCTAGAATTTTGCATAGAAAGCCAAAGTATTTGATTGATATTGATGAGAATATTTTGCAGCCAATGGAAGGTAAGATTCCAAAATGCACTTGTAGAAGATATGCTAATAAGATTTGGAGATTGTTCTTTGAAAAGTTAAATGAGACTGCAAGATGTCAACTATTTGTTGAAATGATGCGAAGTATAAAGTATAGGTCTATCATGAAGATTCTTGGGTTGAGAACATCAGAGGCTTCAAGTAAAAAATCTATTGTCAAGAATCTAATGAGTACGTATGAAAGTGTGGGTAACACCTCACGCACAAAAGATAGTAATGCAACACGGTGTGTGATTACATCGACTATAGTAAGTAGTCAAACGAGGAAAGCTCGTCTCATTAGAAAGACAAGTCAAGAATTGAGAATTAATAGGAAAACTTTATCAAGAGCCATTGGAAGACGCCAAAGAATTGAGGACACTAATGCCAATGAATTATGGGTGTTCTCGAGGAGATTACCACGAAAAGATAAACCAATTGTTGAAGCATTGAGATCACTAATTGAAGACTTTTGGAAGAATTACACAAGGGTATCTCCAAATCAAAGGGATGTGGTAAGAAGGAGAATCTATAGTCAGAACCGCGAGCCACATCCAAAGCATTTTTTGGATAAGACTCAAACACAGTTTTATGGTAAATTTCTAGAGAAGTATCCTCAAATTAAAATTTGTCAAAGATATTTTGAATTGCTAAAACTTTTCTATGTTAAGATAAATCACACATGCACTACTTGTTGTTGTAGATTACATATTAAATTTTCTAACCATTTTGATACTTATAGGTCTCTATGTTTAGATATGCATACTAACAATGATTTGCAGGGTTGTGCCATATGTGCCCCCACCAACATCTTCAAGAGACTTCATACTAAGAATTTTATGTGAAAGAGAGGAAGGTCAAATATTCTACAAGAAATTATGCTTGGATGACACATGTCATCATTGCAGTGGCTTGCAACATTTGCCAATATGTGAACATATGGAAATAACACGTGGTTGGAAACGAACTAGTAGAGTTTGGCAAGTATAAAATAGTGGCATACAATACAAAAGATGGTAAAGAAGAAAAGAGGTGTGAATTAGTTATTGAAAAGATTCCAGTGTCTCAGTTTATGCCTATATTTCGTGACAGCATAGTGTATAAGTATGCAAGACATGCCCATAGAGCTCGATGGTTGGACTTGCAATTCAAGTTATGCAAGGACACATTTCCAGTTGGTAGCATTGTTTCAGTTGTTGACTTTGCAGAGAACTACAGTCGACAGCCACAATGTGAGGTGCAATCACAATATTACAACTCCACACAGGTTTCTATATTTGTGCACATCGCATTCATTCATGCGAATGATAGTACAGAGGATGATAGAAAGATCATAAGGGAGTATAATTTCTATATTAGTGATGATCGCACACATTCTACAGAGTTCGTGTAAGGTTGCTTTCAGGTGTTCTACAATGATTTGGCTAGAAGGGGCATATCATTCAGTTAGCATATCATATGGTCAGATAACTGTGTGTCACAATTCAAGAACTCACAAATTTTCTATTGGCTGAGTAGGAGGCATAATTTTACAGGTATTCAACATATGTGGAACTTTTGTGAGGCCGAGCATGGAAAGGGGGAGCATGATGGTGCAGGAGCATGTATCAAAAGAGCCATAGCACGAGAAGAGTTAAAGTATAAAGACAATGCAAAGTTGACAGATGCAAAATCGATTGTCAAGTGGTGTAATGCTTCCATGGGTCCAGGTAATGAAGGTAAGTCTTTAGTTTGTAGATTTTTTTGGTTGATAGATGATACTAACATTGCACCATATGAGGATTGTTGTACACTGACAGGATCAAATGAGATGCACTCTTTCAAAAGCTCAATTGCAGGTTCATGGAGTATCCATACACAAAAGATGTCATGCTTTTGTTCTTCCTGTACAATTCAAGTCTGGGATGAGTGCGAGTCAAAGGAGTGGGTTGACGAATGGCAGTTAAGTTATCTTAGCCCACTTGACACGTATCGATCCCCGACGACACTGGAACTAACACAGATGGAATCATCAGTTGACTTTGACCACATATCAGATTTAGTTCAACCAGGTAATATAGGGCACGTATATGCATCTAATTTCATCTAGTTCAACTAGGTAATGTTATCTTACTTTGTAGTGTTTTTGTAATGTTGACTAATTTCATCTAATTTGCTACACATATCAATGTAGGGCACGTATATGCAGTTATTGTAGATGAAGATAATGAAGAGGGAACAGATTATTACTTATGTCGTTGTGTTGAGGCCAAAAAGAAATTGGAGGCCCCTATTACAGATGGAGAAAACATCGAATACCCTACAGGATCAGTGGTTATTATTGGAACATGGCTTAGAAGGTACCCACATAAGAGTGTTAATATTTGGCTATTTCAAGACTTTGACACACATCAGAAGATTCTTCATTACTCGAACCTTGTCGTGGCATCCAATGTTCATTTGATAAAGTATCAGGGTAGACCTTTGAATAAAATATTGTGGAAGGTGCGTGAGTCTGACCATAAAGCAATACTTGACACAATAAAGAGTAGAGCAAACCTGGATGGTTCATTGGATTAATTTGTAAGTATTCACATTGATTTTGTAAAGTTATGTTACATTGAGTTGTAAGTATGCACATTAATTTGTAAGATTTGTCTTTTTTTATTTCCTCCTACATTTTTACACATATGTACACATTTTTACATCATCATGTTATGCATTTTTGGTGTCCTGCTCCTGATGCGACCAAACTCATAACTCACCCTACTTCCTCTAGACACCATTTGATGATCTCTCCAACACTCTAGATCCAGGGTGCCCAATCATGATGATGACCTATATACCATTCTCCCAAGGCACTTATAATGAATGAAAAGAAGACCAAGGGTGCCCAAGCTTAATAGACTTATTTCTTTCAATTTTGATGATCCAAACTCTTGCAATATGACATCCACTTTCATGCCTTTAGATCTTCCTTCACATACAAGGTGCCAAATCAAGTTGAAAAATCTACATAAGGGCACCAAACTAGATGAAAGGAGACATGAAATGCACCTTAGGACTCCATGCTAAGGTTTGAGCCATTAAAGTCTCTTGATATTAGGTGCTCATGATGATGAAACTTAGAGCTTTTTCCTTTCCTATGCGCTCATCTCAGATGTTTGAATGATAAGGAGTGCCTCGACCTCTATAATGTACATTAGGCACCAAAATCAAGGTGATTTTAAGTCACTTTGAGTCATTTGGGGTCAGTTTGAGTCTTTGAGTCATGTTGCAAAAAAGTGTCAATGTTGTCAAGTTGCACAAAGCAACTTTTGCATTTTTGGTATCCTACTTGTGATGTGACCAAACTGACTGTTCCAACGCATCCAGATGGGTACATTTATGCTAGGCATGGTCTTGTTTTTCACCCAAACATGTCGAAATAGTCTGAGCTACATTGTACCGACGATATCCCTGAAGAGTCCAAAGTGCAAAAAGGCAGCAATCTTTGACGAGATGTTACTCGAAAACTATGTCACTTAGAAACATTTTGTCTAAGGCAACATGATCATGTAAAGTGCCTCTACAATAACCTCTCTCAGTTTTTTATATCTCTGAGGCATTTGCCCGTGCTGAAAAGTTTTTTGCTTCCCCAAAAATCGTCAGAAGGAGGCAGTGTAAAGTTGCAAAGGGGTGTAACTTTTGTCCTGCTCCTGATGCGACCAAACCAACTATTCCAACGCGTTTGGATGGGTACATTTATGCTAGGTATTGTCCTATTTTTCACCCAAACATGTCGAAACAGTCCAAGCTACATTGTACTCACGATATCCCTAAAGAGTCCAAAGTGCAAAAAGGAAGCAATCTTTGATGAGATGTTACTCGAAAACCATGTCACTTAGAAACATTCTATCTAAGGCAACACGATCAGGTAGAGTGCCTTTACAATAACCTCTCTCAGTTTTTTATATCTCTAAGGCATTTGCCCATGGTGAAAGGTTTTCTGCTGCCCCAAAAATTGTTAGAAGGAGGCAGTGTAAAGTTGCAAAGGGGTGTAACTTTCATCTTGCTTTTGATGTGACCAAACTAACTATTCCAACGCATCTGAATGGGTACATTTACACTAGGCATGGTCCTATTTTTCACCCAAACATGTTGAAATAGTCTGAGCTACATTCTACCGATGATATCCCTGAAGAGTCCAAAGTGCAAAAAGGCAGCAATCTTTGACAAGATGTTACTCAAATGCATTTGCCTGTGGTGAAAGGTTTTCTGCTGCCCCAAAAAATCGTCAGAAGGAGGCAGTGTAAAGTTGCAAAGGGGTGTAACTTTCATCCTACTCCTGATGCAACCAAACTGACAGTTCCAACGCGTCTGAATGGGTACATTTATGCTAGGCATGGTCCTATTTTTCACCCAAACATGTCGAAACAGTCTGAACTATATTGTACCGACGATATCCCTGAAGAGTCCAAAGTGCAAAAAGGCAGCAATCTTTGACAAGATGTTACTGAAAAACTGTATCAGTTACAAACATTATGTCTTAGGTAATGCGATCATGTAGAGTGCCTCTACAATAACCTCTCTCAATTTTTTATATCTCTGAGGCATTTTCCCGTGGTGAAAGATTTTCTGCTGCCCCAAAAATCGTCAGAAGGAGGTAGTGTAAAGTTGCAAAGGGGTGTAGCTTTTGTCCTACTCCTGATGGAACCAAACTGACTATTCCAACACATCCAGATGGGTACATTTATGCTAGGTATTGTCTTTTTTTTCACCCAAACATGTTGAAACAGTTTGAGCTACATTGTACCCACGATATCCCTAAAGAGTCTAAAGTGCAAAAAGGTAGCAATCTTTGACGAGATGTTACTCAAAAACTGTGACACTTAGAAATATTCTGTCTAAGGAAACACAATCATGTAGAGTTCCTCTAAAATAACCTCTCTCAGTTTTTTATATCTCTGAGGCATTTGCCCGTGGTGAAAGGTTTTCTGCTGCCCCAAAAATTGTCAGAAGGAGGCAGTGTAAAGTTGCAAAGGGCTGTAACTTTCATCCTGCTCCTGATGCAACCAAACTGACTATTCCAATGCATCTAAATGGGTACATTTACGCTAGGGATGGTCCTATTTTTCACCCAAACATGTCGAAATAGTCTGAGCTACATTGTACCGATGATATCCCTAAAGAGTCCAAAGTGCAAAAAGGCAGCAATCTTTGACGAGATGTTACTCGAAAACCATGTCACTTAGAAATATTCTATCTAAGGCAACATGATCACGTAGAGTGGCTCTACAATAACCTCTCTCAGTTTTTGATATCTGTGAGGCATTTGCCTGTGGTGAAAGGTTTTCTACTGCCCCAAAAATAATCAGAAGGAGGCAGTGTAAAGTTGCAAAGTGGTGTAACTTTCATCCTGCTCCTGATGTGACCAAACTGACTATTCCAACGCGTCTAAATGGGTACATTTAAGCTAGGCATGGTCCTATTTTTCACCCAAACATGTCGAAACAGTCTGAGCTACATTGTACCGACGATATCCCTAAAGAGTCCAAACTGCAAAAAGGCAGCAATCTTTGACGAGATGTTACTCAAAAACTGTGTCACTTACAAACATTCCATCTCATACAACGTGATCATGTAGAGTGCCTCTACAATAATCTCTCTCAATTTTTTATATTTTTGAGACATTTGCCCGTGGTGAAAGGTTTTCTACTGCCCCAAAAATTGTCAGAAGGAGGCAGTGTAAGTTGCAAAGGGGTGTAACTTTTGTCCTGCTCCTGATGCGACCAAACTGACTATTCCAATGCATCTGAATGGGTACATTTATGCTAGGCATGGTCCTATTTTTCACCCAAACATGTCAAAACAGTTTGAGCTACATTGTACCGACGATATCTCTGAAGAGTCTAAAGTGCAAAAAGGTAGAAATCTTTGACAAGATGTTACTCAAAAACTATGTCACTTACAAACATTTCGTCTGAGGCAACACGATCATGTAGAGTTCCTCTACAATAACCTCTCTCAATTTTTTATATCTTTGAGACATTTACCCATGGTGAAAGGTTTTATGCTGCCCCAAAAATTGTCAGAAGGAGGCAGTGTATCAAGTCAGGATGAAAGCCTATTCACTCTAGGCACCTGTTGTGACAAAATCACACATCATGCTAGACAATCCCAAAAATGCACCTTGAACAAGTGATGCTACAAGTGGTGAAAAAAATGGGCGCCTTGAAGAATTGAGCCCTCCAAGACATCTTGCAATTGCCTAAAAGTCCAAAATTTACATAAGTGAGTTAAGGCGCCATTTTCTATCTCCAGAGCCTCCTTTGAGCACCTTAACATGGAGTGAATGGTTTAGTCTATGAAAGATTGCGCCTAAAGAATATAACAACCCCTTGAGTCACTAGGATGAATTAAGTTAACAAAATAAACTTCATTGAGGGAGGCGCACTTGTGCATCTAGACAACTCCAGTTTAGCGCCTAAGAAAAAGCATGTTTAGAGACACCCCTCGAATGAACCCACTAGAACCAATAACCATAGCTCAAGATCCATAACCATGAGAAGATAAAGCATTAAAAAAATTCATCTAAAGGATGGGAAATACCTCTTAGATGATAGTCTGCCAAGTAGACCAAGAGTGGGGAATGAGAATGCTCCTCGAAGATACACCAAGCCACAATGACTCTCTCCAATAAGAATCTTCTCTAGGTCCATAATTAACTCACGCCCATATCCAAGTGAAAGTCTCCTTGGTCTTCCTGCTAAAACCTCTAAAGGGTAACCATCTCAACAAGTGTCTCTAATCCCAAGAGAACTCTAGCCTCACCCAAGTCTTAAAGTATGTATGAGAACCTACAACCAATCAATCCATGTTAAGCTCCAAATGCAACACCACATTATCATGAAGCTCCCAAGCACATGACCAATGCACTCAATACCAAGAGAACCAACAAGACCACTGTCAAAACTCCAACTACAAAATTAGGTATCCAAAAATGACATCATGATCTAACATCTCCTCCTAGAAGGTCACATGCACCAATACAGACATCGTAGTCTCAAGAGAACTTGTATCATGCTAATACTCTAATCTAGAATCAAGAGTCCACCAAGACACACTACCAAACACCTCTAAATCAAGGATCAACATCTACAACCACATGAAGATAACCATCTCCTAAAAATAGTAGCCAAGATGTCAAAGCACTCTCACTACAAATAATAATCATAAGCCAAGAGTTTGTCCATTACACCCAACCACTATATAAGATCATCCATCACTAGGTGACGAATATACATCACTATCAAAGCTCTCAATGAACCATGATATGAACTACACATGGCATTGTGATAACCATCTCCTAAATGAAGATCACCATGGTCCACACACACTCAACTATAATACTAATAACTCCAAAGTAGAACCAAGATCTCCAATCTAAGAAGATAAACCATCATTACTATCAAAAGCTCACACTAAACTATGCAACTAAGATATCCATGACATCATGATAAACATGCTACAAGTCCCAATAACCAACTATCCAATCATTCTCATCATCCATCCTCTCATCCCAATGCAACATACCAATGCGCAAATAAGCATAGATAAGGAAAAATAACAAAGTCTACATCAACACTGCATCAATCCCGTGGATATAGGCAATATGCATTCAAGTCATCCCACTACAATCAATGATGTGTGCATCCCAAAAAAATGCATAACTTGTAGATCCCAACCATTGAAAACATGTAAAATCATCATCACATTAGTAACTTCCAAACTGAGATATCAAATAATATAACTTATAGACTTCACCAAATCAATCATAGATTCAACTTTCCAAACAAGTTTACAAATGAGTAACCATAGTCAAGGAACTAATCAAGCATCTAAGAGATAAGAACAATGTGCTAAAAGTAAACCACAACACCACCTGTAATCATGAATCAAACATCATAACCCATACCTATCAACTACAAACATGGTCAAGTCTTGCCAATGCTCAAATGTACCTACATATCCATGACACCATAATTATCATCATTGCTATACCTATGCTCAAATCCCACTAAAACAAGACTCCTAGTCTCACCATGTATCAACCATGTCCTCAAACCAGAATATTGCTGAGCCCATGGAGATTGATACACCCACTTCAATAGAATAGGCAATTAATGTACCTAATGTGTATTCATTTAATAAACTAGTAAACATCATTTGCATCCATAATTAAACCAATCTTATTGTTGTGTTTGATGTGTCCTCTTTCAAACAACCATTTAACAAAATTTGAGTCCAAACACTAAACATTTACAACCATAAACATCTCAAAGTCCAAAATCCAAACATTCTATCATCCTTAATCATTTCCATCATAGACCCTTGGTTTGAAAAAATCATTATGCAAGATAAAAACCCTATGCCTATTACCTTGTGCGAGACTCATGCAAAACCCAAAATCACAATCAAAATAGGTCCTCAAACCATGCATCCTTTAAATGAGATCTTTTATCCAAATCAATCAAAAAATCCCTTTGACAATGATGATGATGATAGTCTTGTAGATCAAGATGATATCAAGATGACAATAGCATTAACTATGAGATCATTACATGCAAACTTTCCATAAACCTTCATCTCCCACTCATGAACATGCAAGAATATTTCAAACAAGAAATGACTAGCACTAGCTATCATGCCAATCCTAAATACACATCTAATGGTCATCCTTATGGTACCTTTGGTAAGGGAAGAACCACTTTAGACCAAGGTCCTCATATTCAATTCATATCTCCAATCCCAACAGCATGTGAGAACTGTTTATCCTATGTATCCTATTCAAATCCTCCATCTCATAATCTTTACATTCCAACTTATCCCATCAATCCAAACCCACTACATCTAGATCATCCTTTTTAGATTTCCTCCAAGGACTTCTAGTGGAGGAAAAATCTCAAACTAGAAATCACAAATTCAATTAGTGTACCTCTCCCAAGCCTATCCAAAAGTCACATAGTACCATGCCTATCCATCAAACACCACAATGCAATCAAAATCCTAACAACATGCCCATGATCCAAGATCAAGTGCAATCATGCAAAGATATTATCAATCACAAGCCTATTAAGAATGAACTAGAGTCTTTTAGTACCATACTTTTCCATCAAACACCATCATTTAATCCATGGCCTATCAGTCCTATCAAAGAAAATGCAAACATCCTATGTAATACAATCGGACTTTAAATATTTGAAGTAGCCATCTACAAATATCCATTCAAACGTGGATTTATAATGCAAGTATGGATGCCATCAATAAAAAAGATTTGTATTAACCAAATATCCATATAGGCATACATCAATATCTGTTGATATAAGTATAACATATATACAAAATAGCCATATAGGCTTACAAGAATGCCATATAGGCATACAACAAAGGAACACAATAAAAAGTCATTCCCCTCTGGCTGGAGAAGAGAATAAATCACGAGCAGCCTTTGATCTTCTAGGGGATGGAGACGCGCATGTGGGTGGTCTACTATGAACCCGAGGGCTACTCCTCCTATTTAGGTCTTCCTGCATCTTTACATGTTACAATAAAAAGTATAGACATTAATATATAGAAATTACATGTTATAAAAAATGAAATATTTAACAAAATAATCACTTACCGCTAACATATAATCTATCTCCTCACTTGCCTCAGTAGCAGGAATAGGCCCTGGTGATGTCATGTCCTATAGAAACCATCCAGATAGAAATTAAACTTTAAATCAATAATCTTTTCATTTTTCAAAAATAGACAACTATAACAATGAATGTAAATTGAAATTTACTAATCTACCTCATACCCCTGTCAATGCCATGGAGCTATGAATCATAGAGGCCACACCCTGCTCCATTGCCCTGTGAACATGGGGAGGTGTCTCCACAGCCTGCATCATCTGGAAATAAAACAACATTATTCAATTACGAAAACTATAATAGTGATACAAATCATGGCTCCTAACATACACACATGTTCATCTAAACATGGAAGTACACACAATAAAGCACACAAATCACATACAAAAATTTAGTAAGTACAATTCATTCATGAAACTATTTATTTTATTACCTCTGTAAAGCTTTGAAGTCCACCACCACTAGCAGGTGTTGCCATGAAATCTACAGTATTAACCTATTCAACATCCAAAATTAGAAATTAGAATACCATTCATATAATGATGGTATTCACATGTAATATTTATAATTGTTTACTAGTTACATACCTCGACAGTAGATGATATAGTGAAAAATGCAGGTGGAGAACCACTGAAAACTGCATCGACGCTATGACCCTGAAATTTCATTAAAATCATCAATTTAAATTAGTTAATCTTGTATTTCAAAAATGAAATTTAATAAATTAAATTCAATAAACCTGCTAATATTTACCTGAGTATCAAGGCCAAAAGTCTCACTCAGGAGGGTATCTGTCATCACCATCTGTTCAGCTGCAGATGTAGCCTGTGCACCTACGTCCTGACTGTCCATGGGGTCATAACCACAGGCTGACTTGCAAGCCTGGCAAGTATGCGGTGGGACCCTACTCCTCGCACTATCTCCCAACCTACTCTGTGTTGTAGGACCGGCATGCTCTATGATACTTTGGGTCAAGGCACTAATCGACTAAAGTGTATCGACCTCAACACTCTCCTTCACAATGGAAGGGATAGAAACATGCTCGTGGGCTAGTCTGTTGATTACTCGTCTCACTACCCGCTGTGGGTCAAGACGTACCCCTAGTCTATCTTGTGTTGACCCCCCACCTCTACCCTGGAAGTCTCGCATGTTAAAATAGTTTGGCACTTTATTGAGGACAAACTCGCAGTAGAGTTTCCTCAAAAAGTATTGCAGGACCTCATTATTATTGCATGGAGGATGGTCAAAAACCATCCACCACCTCTACCTGAAATTGTCCCTTATCGATTGGTTGTTGCACCAATGGATAGGGAACCTCTTGCATGTAATGGGTGGAGGTTGATTTGTTTGTGGGTTTGTGAAAATTGAACACAAGTCTAATTTTATAATTTGTAATTTTTTGACATCTTGGTATGACAACTTGTCTGCATAGTAATCTCTAAACTCTCTCTGTTTATCCGTCCAACTAGTTATTTGCTTGCTAATTGAATCTACATTTGATAACATAGACTCAAGAGATTCGGCAAGCGTGGACCTATGCAAGGTTGAAGTGGAAGGATCTTTCAACCTTGCAATTATATCTTTAATTTCCTTTTTGTTGTTTTCAATTTGCCCCATTATATTATCTTGTGTTCTAGGGGCATGTCGAGGAATGAATGGAGGAGGTTGTTGTTCTGCAGGTATTTCCTCCTCAGGATTTTCTGGATTTTGAGGAGGAGGAGGAGGAGGAGGAGGAGGTGCATTAACATTTCTTGACAATTAACGAAATATACATCAAAAATCAACAAAAACCTACCTATTTAGAAAAAAATTCAAACAAAAAAAAAGATAACTCACCCCTTTGGCATGCTCGATGTCGCGGCGGCATTTTGGTGACGAATCGATAAGCTTTTTGTGTTGATTGGTGTTTTGCAAAATGCGAGCATGCTTTTGAGGGTTTGGAAGCCGCGGGTAAAGGAGAAAACAGAAAGAAATGAAATTGGAATGCTTTTTTTTTTAATTTATAACAGGCATAACACGAGCACGTTATAACGCGCTCGCATTATGACTTAATTTTTTTTTAAATTAATTTGGCCACTTTTTGGCCCCCCATCTTCTTGCACTCACCCATTAGAAAGACATGGTCTACAAATTGAGGAAAGCATGATATGGACTCAACAAGCCCCAAGAGCCTGGTATGCAAGATTAGATAAGTATCTGCTAAAGCTAGGATATAACAAAGGCACTACTGACAATAATCTTTACTTCAAGATTGATAATGAGAATATTCTAATTGTTGAGGTATTTTTGGTGGAAATGAGAGCATGTGCAAAACATTTGCTGATCAGATGTAAAGTGAATTTGAGATGTCCATGTTTGGTGAGATGAATTTCTTCTTAGGTTTGCAAATCACTTAGTTAAATAAAGGTATCTTTATATCTCAGTCTAAGTATATGAAAGAATTGTTGAAGAATTTTGGAATGGAAGATTCAAATCCAGTAGGTATGCCTATGGTAACCAAATGTAAGTTGAGTAAAGATGATGACTCCCCTATGGCAAATCAGAAAAGGTATAGATCTATGATTGGAGGAATGCTCTATCTGACTCAAACTAGACCTGATATCATGAATGTAGTTGGGCTTGTTGCTAGATTCCAAGATGATCCTAAAGAATCCCATGTTGTAGCAGTCAAAAGAATCTTCATATATCTCAAAGGAACACTTGATTACAGCTTGTGGTATCCAAAAGACAATGACTTTACTCTTCATGCATATACAAATGCTGATTGGGTAGGCGATGTGGATGACAGGAAAAGTACTATTGGTGGTGCATTCTTCTTGGGAAGTAGATTGGTTTCTTAGCTAAGAAAAAAGGAGGCAATATCCCTATCTACAACAGAGGCAAAGTATATAGTAGCTACAAACAATTGCACTCAAGTTTTGTGGATGAAGCAAATGTTGAAGGACATTAGAATTGTGTTTGAGGAGCCAGTCACAATCTTCTATGATAATTCAAGTGCAATAAGCATCTCAAAGAATCTAATGTTGCATTCAAAGACAAATCACATAGCCATTAAGTTTCATTTCTTGAGAGAGAAGGTAAATGAGAATGAAGTCAAGTTGGAGTATGTATCTTTAAAGGATCATATTGTGGATATTTTCACTAAGCCTCTTCCCAAGGATACTTTTGAGTATCTCAGAGAGAAGTTGGGGGTTATTACCCATCCTGATCAGAATTAAGATGCACTAGAGTGCATTTGTCTGATAGAATTCACAGTCACATCTTGTGATTCAGATTGATATCAAGGAGGCACTACTCAGGGGGAGTAGTCTACATGTAATTTTTGAGTTTGATCTAAAACAAAAATAAGGAGAAAAGATTGCAAACATGTACCCTTTTCCATTGATGTCAAAGGGGGAGAGAAGTTCATGTGAAAAACTAGTTGCTGATAAAAAGAGCAATAAAGAAAGTGATTGCAGAAGTGATAAGAGAAAGGGGGAGAAAGTCTTGTCTTGATGGTCAAATCAGTTTTTCATGTCATATGTTTCCATCAATAACAAAGGGGAGATTGTTGCAAATATGTGCCTAAGCAGTGTTGTCATTGATGTCAACATATCCTTGTTGCCATTGGTGTCAACTATATCCTATTTTGTTGCCTGTGTAGAAGACTGGATTGTTGAGGATATTAAGAAAATTAATGAGGACCAATGCATGTGGACCATATGGCTAAGTAAAGGATTGTCTGAAGAAGCTCCAGTTAAGATTTGAAGGGTTCACATGAAGATTTGAAGAAGCTATGGCCATCTGAGTAGAACCAATTTTGTAGTGTTTAGAAGAGACAGAGTGACAGGAAAGAGGTCCGGATTGTTCTGGATATGTCAAATGATGATCTGCAGATCTAAAGGCATGTTTGGGAAGTCAGTGTGTATCATCCATTCAAGTGGTTCATGGTTTGGAGGTCTGCAAGCAATCTTTCTAAAGTGACAGTCATGGCAGACAGTGTTTGTGAGGTTTCGCAGGAACATGCAAGTGATTCTGATGATTTGGAGGAGTGCAGATGTTTTTGTTGAATTCAATGTGCTTGTGGAAGTCTCTGGATTGTGTGACTGCTATGTTGGAGGTCTGCATTGAAGTTTGAGATTGTCAATGAAGATTTCCTTCTTGGAGTTGTTCTTCCGAGTCTTGGCCGACCGGATGATCCAAGCATGTTGTGGATGATCTAAGAGCATTTCTATGAAGCATGGTGTGTTGATTAAGGAAGATTTGAGTCCTAGTTATGTTTGGACGACAGCTTAGTGATTCACATTAAGTCAGATGTTTGTAGTGCTGACCTTGATGTTCATTCGAAGGTTGATGAAGTGTATAAATACTTGTTGATGAGTTGTGGAAAATCATCCTTGTGCGAAAATAATATAACCTAAAGAAAGGATCAAAGGTAGAACAGAGTAGAGGAGAAGCAAAAGAACAAGAACTATTTTGATGAAGAGTTAGAAAAGAAGTATTTGGGGAAGAGCAGAAGTTTTGTGAGCATCCAATGAAACTGAACTAGGCATGAAAGGGATGCTATTTATCAGTTAGTTCTTTCTATACTAAACATAAATTTTGTAGGCAGTGAGCCTCTCTTGAGCAGTGAGCTCTAGGCAGTAAGCCCACAGGCATGTGCCTTTTCTTTTCTTCTAAGTACTTTTAACAGGGTATGAATCTTGTGGGTTAAACCCCACTGTGGTTTTCCCTTAACCGGGTTTCCACGTAAAAATCATGGTGTTATGTGTGTTAAGTTTATTTTTGTTCATGTGTTGTTGATTCATGCTTTAATATTTACATTATTGATCTGATTGTAAGTTGATAAAGAAGATTAAAAAGAAGAAAAGGTTAAATTTGTGAGACAATTGATTCACCCCCCCTCTCAGTTGTTCGAATTCCAATAGTATACAGATCATCAAGCTTTGAAATACTTGAACAATCAAGGTAAGTTGAATTAGAGACATATGAGATGGGTAGAGTTCATATAGAGTTATACTTTTGTGTTGAATCATAGGAGTGGAAAATTAAAAAAAGTTGTTGATGCCTTGAGTAGAAGAAGAAATTTGTTGACAGAAATGAGAGTTGAAATGTTGGGTTTTGATGAATTGTAGAATATGTATGAGGGAGACACTGATTTTATAGAACCTTGGAAACCATGTAAGGAGCCTGTTGTTAAAGATAGCAATAAGTGGTTGAACTATTTCATTCAAGAAGATATGTTGTTCAAAGGAAGTCAATTGTGCATATCTAGAAGTTCAATGAGAGATAATTTGATCAAGGAGAAGCATAGTGGTGGATTGGAAGGACATTTTGGTATTGATAAGACAGTGGCTTTGGTGAGTGAAAATTACTTTTGGCCTCAGATACATAAGGATGTTCAGAGATTTGTACAGAGTTGTAGAGTTTGTCAAGTTGCAAAAGGAAGTAGTCAAAACACTGGATTGTATAAACCTTTGACAGTACCAGAGAGACCTTGGGAAGACATAAGCATGGCTTTTGTAATGGGATTGCCTAAGACATAGAGAGGACATGATTCAATATTTGTAGTGGTTGACAGATTTTCAAAGATGGCTCATTTCATACCTCATAAGAAGACAACTGATGCAGTGCATGTAGCTGACCTATTTTTCAAGAAGATTGTGAGATTACATGGATTACCTAAGAGTATAGTTTCAGACAGAGATATAAAGTTTGTTGGATACTTATGGAGGACACTATGGAAGAAGATGAAGATAAATTTGAAGTTCAGTTCAAATTTTCATCCACAGACAGATGGACAGACAGAGGTAGTGAATAGGAGTTTGGGAAATTTGTTGAGATGTTTGATCGGAGAGAAGAGAGGAAGTTGGGATTTGATTCTTTCACAAGCAGAGTTTGCATATAATAATTCAGTGAATAGGAGTACTGGAAGAACACCTTTTGAGATTGTGACCGAAGTGAATCCTAGAGGAATAGCATAATTAAGAGATATCAGCATGGAAGAAAAGAGAAGTGTAGAAGCAGAAGAATTTGCAAATCACATGAAGATAGTGCATAATCAGGTGAAGAAGCATTTGGAGAATATGAATAGCAAGTACAAAGAGAAGGCTGATGAGAAGTGAAGACATAAGGAATTTGAAGTTGGAGAGGAAGTGATGGTGTACTTGAGAAAAGAAAGATTTCCAGTTGGGACATATAACAAGTTGAAGATGAAGAAGTTTGGACCTTGTAAGATACTCAAGAAATTTGATTCAGGGAATGCATATGAAGTGGAATTACCAGAGACATTGGGAATATGACCTATTTTCAATATTGTGGACCTTTATCAATATCATGAAGTAGAGTTCTGTGACAACATAGAAGAAGACTTGAAGAAGCAGTTACTACAACAAGCACTAGAGTGGATTGAAGACATTTTGGATAGCAGAGTTGGACGCAGCACTAGAGGAAGACAATACAAAGAATATCTTGTGAAGTGGAAAGGCAGACTGGAAGAAGATTCATCATGGATTTCTTAGGCTGAGGTGGACTGTCTTGGTTCTCCCCTAGCCCTAGCAAAGTGAGGGACTCACTTTTTCAATAACCCTGGATGTCTGATGTAGGAGCATCCTTGGTTCAAGAACAATCTTGCATCAAACAAAAAAAACATTTGTATCTCATTTTTGTTTGAAGTTCAATTTGTTTCTTTTCAGTTCAATTTAGGCAGTTTAGTCAGAAGCAGATTCTATATTTTGGTCTAGTAGCATTTCTAGATCTTGTGGAGCTAGACTTAATATCTGCATTCATTCATCTACATCATATCCAGAATTTAGAGATCTGCACTTCAATACCAGAAAGATATTGCTATCATAAGATTGACTATTTCTCATAGCAGAGCATCCAGTTAATCATTGACAACTAGCTGAAGGAGAAACTTGCATAAGCATTTCCTGATCTGTGGAGCCTAATGACACATCATACAATGATCTTTGGTTCATGGCCAACCTTCCCAAGAGATCCACACATCATTCCATTCATTTTCCAGAAGTGTTCTATGCATTTAGGTCTGAGCTATCTATGTACACATCTTACATCTCTTCTTTGGAATTTGTGATCTTCCTTGGCTCATGTGGAGGAATCTATTGATCCAGACTTGATATATATTGATGTAATAGATCCTTAGGAAATCATTTAACATAGTTATTAGGATTTAGAAGATTGATAGTTTGGTTTTTTTTCTGAAGGAGCTTCAAAGCTTTATCTTGCGCATGTATGTAATCAGGCCTGTGAGCCCTAATTGTAAGCCCGCATGTTGCCGGCCGATCTCTATTTGAATTCTATGATATACTAAATGAATGAATCTACATTTGTTCTATTTCTTTGAGTTGTTTCCATTATGTTTACTCTTGCTGCATGGTCTAGATAGTTCATTTTGTGAACCCTCCTACTATGACTGCACCATAGTGGAGATTGTACTCTTATACAGGACAAATTTCCAAATGAAAACCTATTTGCTATCTCCATTAAAACACCTTGGTTTACAAACATTGCCAATTACTTAGCCACCTCTGAGCTTCCACTGGACTTTACATCAAACACAAAAGAAATGCCTCATTCAGGAAAGTGCTCTCTTCAAATGGATTAATGGCATGTTATTCCGATGTGGCCCTGACTTGGTCCTACGACGTTGTGTCAGACTAGATGAAACATACAACATCCTTAGAGCTTGTCATGATGATCCATCTAGTGGACACTACTTTGCCAAAAGAACTTCCCATAAAATCTTAGGTGTAGGATATTATTGGCCCTGCACAAGAATGTGAAGAACTATGTTCGCCGCTATGATGAATGCCAGCGAGTGGGAAGACCCATGACTTCTAACGAAATGCCTCTGTAGCCGCAGGTAGTTTTTGAACCATTTGAAAAGTGGGGTTTGGATTTCATCAGTCCTATAAATCCCCCTTCACGAGGGAAAGAATATATTTTGGTTTGTATGGACTATCTAATCAAGTGGGCAGAATTCCAAGCATTGAAAGTTGCTAGAGAAGAATAGGTTGCAGACTTCCTGTATAACAAAATTTTTCTCAGATTTAGAGCCCCTAGATCAATTGTCACAAATCAAGGACCCCAATTTATGTCTAAGGTTTTGTTAGCTTTTACTGATCATTTCTAGGTAAGCCATAAAAAGTTGTCACCTTATCACCCACAAGCAAATGGTCAAGTAGAAGTCACTAATAGGGAGCTCAAAAATATCCTGACAAAAATAGTTTCCTCAGGAAGAAGATACTGGGCCAGAAAATTGCCTGAAGCTGTTTGGGCCTATAATACAACTTGGAAATCAACCATTGGTCTTACTCCTTATGAATTTGTCTTTGAGAAGAATCCTCTTATGCCCATTGAATTTGAACTTCAAACTCTGAGAACAACAATGCAGTTAGATTTAGGCCTCAATCAGGCTCAGGTAGAGAGAGTCCTAGAACTTAGTGAATTAGATGAACTCTTCTTAGAAGCTATCCGTCAAATTGAACTAATCCAATAACAACAAAAGTCTTGGCATGATAAACACATCAAAGAGAGAGAATTCCATGAGGGAGATTGGGTTCTACTATTTGATTCTTGATACAAAGACCAGAAAGGCAAACTGAGAAGTCATTGGCTAGGTCCATACAAGATTTCTGAACTATTCCCAAATGGAGTAGTGCAGCTCAAACCAATTGATGGTGATTCTTGAACTCTCTTAGTCAATGGACATTGACTCTAGATCTACCATAAACCTGTCAATAAAGAGGAGATTACTCGAATGGTAGAAATGCAAGGAGAAACTCAATGTGTTGACTCTGCTTTCACAGAGACAATACAACAAGTACTAATAATTTGAAAAAACAAAATTTAGAGTGTGTATATATGCATTTAGGAAACATTTATCCATATGTTCATCCTTGTACTTGTCTAAATTTCATCACTATTTTGTAGGGCTTCATCACTGAAGAGTATAAATTCTGGCGCATCTTCCATTGATGCTCTAGAACTTGTTTGTTCAAATAGATCCATGCCCTTGTCATATCCTAGTATTCTGGTGCATCTTTTAGTGATGCTTCAGAACTTTGTTCTTCCATTCCAGCCCCATCATTTAGTGATGCTTCAAAACTTTGTTCCTGCATTCCAGCGGCATCTTTCAGTGGTGCTCTGGAATTTTGTTCCTGCATTCTAGCTACATCTTTCAACGATGCTCTGGAACTTTATTCCTATGTTCTGGCCACATCTTTCAGTGATGCTCTGGAACTTTGTTCCTACATTCCTGTTGCATCTTTCAGTTATGCTCCATAACTTTGTTCCTACATTCCGGCCGCATCTTTTAGTGATGCTCTGAAACTTTGTTCCTACATTTTGGCCACATCTTTCAGTGATACTCTGGAACTTTGTTCCTACATTCTGGCTGCATCTTTCAGTGATGCTCTGAAACTTTATTCCTGCATTTTGGCCACATCTTTCAGCAATGCTTTAGAACTTTGTTCCTACATTCCGGCTACATCTTTCAACAATGCTCCAAAACTTTGTTCCTACATTCTGGCTGCATCTTTCAGTGATGCTCTGGAACATTGTTCCCACATTCTGGCTATATCTTTTAGCAATGCTCTAGAACTTTGTTCCTTCATTCTGGCTACATCTTGCGGTGATGCTCCAGAATTTTGTTCATATCTTATATATCTATTACTCAGACATATTCCTCCACCATTTTGAGTTTGTGATTCCCTTCTTTGTAAATGTTCCTATATTCTTAAAACACACCCATTGTCACCTCCATAATACACCATGTTAAGCCATCGTGAGTTTGTCATTCCCTACCATAATAAATAATATTATTATGGCAACCTATCATCATAATAAGTAAACACTTTCAGCCACCCCATTATCATGTCACAATAAATTCATTCCATCTGAATTAAATGGTACTTCCACCTAGGATGCTATTATGTCAGCAGATATAAGAAACTTTCAAATCAATGATAAAACAGAAGGTATGTACATATTTTATTTTAAATAGGTAATTTATTGTGAATAAAAATATATAAATTTGCACAAACCCCTTTCTTTTCCAAATTTGGCAAAATGTGTGAATTATTTCTTCACTAGAGAAGGTGGCAACTCACGCACTCTATCCCATGCAATGTCATAATGAACTGCTGAGAAGCTAAGTGCCTTGAATTAATTCTTGTCTTATCAACATTACCAAAGTACATGTGGCCTTAAAAACTACATTTTCTTTAGTTTGCCTATCAATTACTTGAGTAGTTTTATCAATTTGGAGTGCCACAATATTCCAGTAGTCACTCAACAATATTACCAGTAAGAAATAGAATGGGAGGAGCCAAACGCAAGTCTGAGCCAGCTTCACCAGATAAATTACTGGCACTAGGGAATATCTTAGATTTATTTTAGAGGGTAGGATGGCTAGAATTTATAAAGAAATTTGAGGGACATCATACACAACTAGTCAAAGAATTTGTTGAGAACTTTGCAGACAACCAGTCAATTGTGCACGAGAAGAAATTCAAGGTGAGTCCTTGAATTATCTCTAATTTATCTGGTATTGGGAATGAAGGTGTTAATTTGTCAGAAACCACAAACATTTCCTATCAGAAAATGATAGAAATTTTTGCATAGGAAGGGGAACCTCGCCCATTGCTAGTTATAAACACCTGGGGGCAAAATAAGGGGTTCTATAGAATATCTATTGTAGAACCATGATGAATAGTAGTTGCATGGATTATTAAATACTTTACATGTGAAGGGAAATGCACCACTATAGTTGGTCCCCCCTTTCAGCTTCTCATCCACTTGTGAATTAAGGGTTAACCTTCTTGCCTTCATCCATGATTCCCTTGCTAGTATGATAAAGAGGTTCAAGATAGGGTCTAGACCTTTGAAACATCATGGTCTTGTTTATTTATTTTGCAAATATCATTTCCATAAGAAAAGAAAACCAGATGCAAAATGGCAGAAATTTCTGCACAAATTTGAGAACCCTAAGCCCTCAAAACAATTTGAGGAAGGTGAGTTGTCTGGTATGGCAGCCCAAAATTTGAGAGAACTCTCTCATGTGCCTCAAGATGATAGAAAAGCTCCTAGCAGCGAGGCGCTGAAAAATCCAGTAAACCTCTCAGACCCTGAAGAAAGACCCAAACCACATAATGTGCCTAAGACCCCAGAGAAATGAGAAAATGTGGATTTAGTAGATTCAGAGGATGAATGTATTGAACCCCATAAAAAGGAGAAGAGGCCTAAAATAAAACTGCAAAAACCTCCTCCTCCAAGAAGGAGGAAACAGCTGGCCGCTGAATCTAGTTGTGCCACAACTTGTGAATTGCCCATATTCCTAAGAAATAGAGACAAGAGAGGCAGCCTTGTGAAAAAGTAGCCCAACCAGATGAAAATGTATCTCATCCATGTTTGAATGTAACTCAAACCCTAGAAAGTAGTAAACCCCTTGAATCTGAACAAGGAATTGACCCATCTAAGGAAGAACAAAAAGAAATAGGAGAGAAAGGACAAGAGGGAACAAGTGAATAAATGCCCAATTATGTTCTAGTTGAAGAAGAGGGTCATGAATATGAGGCTGTAAAAATAATTCCTCCCTCACAGCAGCCAATGGACATTCAAGGAATTGATCTAGTGCTTGAGGTGAGACAGTTGTCTCCTTTAAATAATGTTAGTGACATAGAATAAGGTCCATTAGAAGTAACTAATGAAGGACATGTGTCTAGCAGTGAAGTAGACATTTTTATTTCCCCCTTTCTATAGATGGAGAGGGTAACAAAAATGAGTATATGACACCAGAAAAAGAGGAATTGAAAGCAAAAATTATGCAATTGAAACATAAACTGCAACAGAATGAAGAACAATTAAATGGATAACAATAGGAGATAGGGAAACAAACAGAACTTCTGGAGAAGAAAGATCAAACCATTAGAGAATTACAGTCCCAATTGCAACAAATTGAAGAAAAAGATAAGAAGCGTTTGGCCAATCTATCTAAAAAGGATAAACAAATTAAGAATTTAACCTTCAATTTGAAGCAGTCTTTGAAAACATTTGGAGAGGAGCAAGAAAACAAAAATTGGAACTGAATAAAGCTTTGAGTAGAACTATTGAATTGGAATAGGATTTACAAGAAGTCAATGTCAGGCCAACTATGGAGTCAAAGGAGGTTTAAACTAAGCCAACTAAGATGGAGTGGTTCCAAGTCCACATTCCTCCCATGTTGACCAAATGGATGGAGAAATACTATTTCCTAAGACAATCTAGAGCTGAAAATGCTAGACTTAAAAAGGAAATGGTATTATTAAAGGAATCTTATGAAAGGTTGTATTAGGCTAAAACAAATGCATGTAAAATTAGAGAACTATTATTGGCTTGTAGGAAACCATCCAGACTATATTCGATGTTCCTTGATGAGCAGCTATTGAGATGGAAGCTTTTAGGATTTCTTGCAACTTGCCACATGACCCAAATAATCAACATTTACTTGAATCGTTTAAAGAAGCACCTCCTGTTCAAAAAAATGTATTATGTGAATTTTTCATTCATAATCTATTTCTTGAAAAACATAATGATTTCTTTATCAATCTATTTGTGGGGGAAGTTCAACTAAGGGCATTTATGTCCAACATGCAAAATCAGATTCATTGGTAGGATAGAACTAGGGAGAATCTCCATGTAGAAAGGACTGTGGGATTACAAATGAGATACCCTAATCAGAAGCCTTTTTCTTTTAAAGCTTAGTTTCGAAGGGTTAAGAGCTATACACACATGAGGGAGAAATACAATGAAAGTATTAGGATCTATTTTGAAGACTTCAAAGTTAATGGACCACCATTGATTGACATAGCCTGGAGTGCCTACGAAGAAAGATATACCCCTCTACCTATGTATTTGAAGAGGAGAGAAATGATTTCCCCTACTAACCTTAGATGGTCTTATAAAAGAGCTGAGGCATTAACAAAGATACTACAACACAACTCAAAACTAAGTCGATAGGGATGCATTACAGGCCTCCATTACTTTTACAGCCACCCCCTGTAGTTTTAGTGGTTGCAGAATAGGATCCTAGAGACTTACATAAATGGCAGATGAGAATCAGATTGAACAAAGGATTTCTAAAATACCCTAACCATATTGATGAGGAGGTAGAGGAAATGTACGACCTCAGTTTAAAGTTTGCTAAGCTAAATAGGAAAAGAGATGCAGAAAGGCAGATGATTCATTAGAGAGCAGGAGGACCTGCTCAAGGCTTAGAAGGGGAGGATGATGAGGTATAAAACAAACTCATTCATTTGATAAAACAAATAACCCTTTTTGCATTACCCAATCACCCTAGCCTTGCCAATTATAAGCAATATTTATCTATTTTTAATGAAATGTTGTACAAATCTTTATTTCCTAAATTGGTTGAAGTTAGCTATTAAATTTTGATATAATGGTATGTATAGTTGAGTAATTGTGTAGGATTAATGCATGGCCTATGAGAGGAGTGGACTTCAAGCAGCTGAGGTCAAGTGCACCGGAAGTTGGGGGCACCAAAAATTTTAGGCATGCATTGATTGAAGACTCTTTTAATTATGTTTATTTATGTTGATTATCTGAGACATTAAGGCCCACTCAGAGCCTTTTATATGTTTTAAAAGACATCAGTAGTTGAAATTCTATTTTCTATTATAAGACTTTTTCAAATGGCATTTTACCACCATATGGAATATAGGAGTTCGTAATAGTTCAGTTTAGTTAGTTGCTCAAAACATGGATATATATCATACTGTGTGAAGAATGAACATCAATCTTTTTTGGCAGATAATCAAATAGTTATGTTATGCAATATTTTCATGAATACAAATAGTATTATTCTGAGTACTTTCTTTTGAGTTATGAAGATATGAATGGAGCTAATATGTTAATATGGAAACAATTAAATGTGATCTGAGTTAAAAGATGAATTTATCTCAAGAGATGCCCACTCGCTGGATTGTAAAGTAGATAAGTATTTCTGTTCTCGTGAATGTTCTGTTTCAAATAGTGTTATTTTATGTTTAGTTTTATGGTGTGTGCCTGGAGGGTGTGATGTTTAAGATGTTAAATCTTAAAGTTCTGTTTGTTTAAATATTTCTAAAGCATTTGCTTTAGTTTTAAATTACTATTAACTGTTAGTTGGAAGTTTGAACATGTGTGCAGTTATAGGATTAGTCACTGTTCGAGTTCATAGTAAAGATTGTATGTATGAATTTCTAGTGTAAGGTTTATATGTTTCTTAGATTAAAGAGTTCAAATGCTTTCTAGTTTGATATGATGTTTAAGCCTTTCTAAAGATTTAAGAAATTATTTCTAGATGGGATATCCAAATGATACTCCCTATTGCATATAGCCTTGGACACTACCCTAGTCGATAAACTAATATTTTTCAACTAAAGTGTTAGGTCCTCATGATAGCCTATCAAATTCCCACTTCTATGCTTCAATACAAAGGTGTAACTCTGCATGAACTCTACCCATCTCATATGTCTCTAATTCAACTTTCCTTGATAGTTCAGATACTATAAAGCTTAATGATCTGTAACAACACATATTCCTTAGGCCAGAAGTAATGTCTCTACTTCTTCAAGGCTTGAATTATGGCATAGAACTCCTAATCATAAACTGAATATCTTCTACTTGCATCATTCAACTTCTCACTAAAATAAACAATTGGTCTACCTTCTTGACTTAACACTACTCCTATTACATTTCCACTTGCATCACATTCTACTTGAAATACCTTGTTGAAATCCTGTAATGCTAACATTGGTTGCTCTGTCACTTTTTGCTTGAACAATTCAAAAACTTTTATTTTCTCTTGATGTCCACTTAAAGTCCTTTCTATCACCTCTCATTGTGTCTTTCATATGTGTGCATACTGAAATGAAATTTCTGATGAACTTTCAATAGAAACTAGCTAGCCCTTGAAATGATCTAACTTCTCCAATGCTCTTAGGTGTTGGCCACTCAACAACCACTCTAACTTCCTTAGGGTCCATCTTCAATCCTTTCACAGAAATCACAAATCCCAAGTATACCAATTCTTCCTTCATGAAACTACATTTCTTGATGTTTATCAACAATTTCTTTTCTCTCAACCTCTGCAATACTTGTCTAATATGCCACAAATGTTTTTCCTTTGTCTTACTAAAAATCAGAATATCATCTAAGTATACAATAACAAACTTACCCAAGAACTTCTTCAAAACTTCATTCATCAATCTCATTAAAGTACTCGATGAATTAGTCAATTCAAAAGGCATCACTAACCACTCATACAATCCTTCATTTATCTTGAAAGCAGTCTTCCACTCATCTCCTTCTCTAATCCTGATCTGATGGTATCCACTCTTCAAGTCTATCTTTGTAAAATACTTTGCTCCACTCAAACAGTCCATAATGTAATCCATCCTAGGCAATGGAATTATATACTTAACTGTGATCTTATTAATTTCTCTAGAGTCTATGCACATTATCCATTCTCCATCCTTCTTTGATGCTAGCACTATAGGTACTTCACAAGGACCCAAGCTTTCCCTGATCAATCCTTTCCTCAACAATTCTTGAATTTGTCTATTCATCTCTGCATTCTCTGCTGGTGATATCCGGTGTGTTGCTTTGTTAGGCAAACTAGCTCCAAGTATAAGGTTCATATGATGACTGATCCTTTGAATTGGTGGCAATCCTTTAGGTACATTATCTAATATGATGTCTTCATACTCTATCAGCAACTCAATTATCTCCTCTAGTTGTGATTCTTTAGTCTCTGGGATTAGGGTTCCAAGCTTCTTAGGAATCAAATCATAAAACATATTCTCATGTATCAAACCATCTAGAAATTTCCTTCCATCAACCAAACAGATTCTAGCATTCCCACATATTTCACTCTTAGGCTCATCTTCCAAAGGAATCAAGGTAATTCTCTTTCCATTAGATGTTATAGTGTAAGTATTCTTCATTCCATCATGTATAGAGTTTATATCATATTACCATGGTCTACCTAACAATATATGTCATACATCCACCGGGATAATATCACACAATACTTCATCATGATAAGATTCTATATGAATTTTCACCAAACATTGTTCCCTCACTAGTACCTCTTGTTCATCTTGAATCCATGCTATCTTGTAGGGATTAGGGTTTTCAATCTCTTTAGGTTCAGCTTAGTCACCATCTCTTCTGAAACCAAATTATAAGTACTACCACTATCAATGATAACCTTACAACATTTACCTCATGATTTGCATCTAGTCCAGAACAAACTTTTCCTCTGTGGTGGTTCTTCAATTGGCTCTTCTTGAAATAGTGCTCTCCTCATGACTTATGATTCTCCTTTCTCTAGTTTTCCAACTGAATTAGGTGATCCAACAGGGTCTTCTTTTACATAAGTTGTTCTTCCACTATTCTCTATCTTCTTGCTTGTACTTTCCTGATGACATTCAAATGCTCTATGTTCTTCACCTCCACACTTAAAACAGGTTCCTTTGAATATTCTCTTATCAAATCCTCTTCCTTCTCTTTTGTACCCTTCACTTCAATAAGAATTAGGGTTTCCTCTGTGGTAGAAAGTTCTGTCATCTCTCTGGTATGCATTGTTATCTCTATCCTCCTTGAATGGGCTATCCTGTTTGTCCTACTCTACATAGGATCTTTCTCCTCCAAAATATGTCCTACCTCTCTGAAATTTACCTCCTCTATCTCTATGTCTTTGCTCATGCTTCTTATTCAACTTTTCTTCAACCTTCAGGGAAAATTGATAGGCTTCTTCTATTGTTGTCATCCTTACCAAACTTAGCTCTTCTTGAATGTTCATTCTCAATCCATTGATGTATCTTGCCACTTTCTCCTTGCTTGCTTCACTATGTCCAATCGTTATGGTCATCTTATGAAATTCTTCAGTATACTCCATAGATTTCTCCTTTTGTCTCAGGTTCTGCAATCTCTTCAATAGTTTGCAACTCATAGTCAGCAGGTATAAACTGATTCTTCAACTTTGTTACCATTCTATCCCATTTTATGATCTTTTCTTTTCCTCTTCTATTTCTATCGAATTGAACTTCCTTCCACCAAATAGCAACATGTCATTTCAACTTAGTCTTTGTGAATCTCACCTTCTCTAGATCTTCAGTTTCTTCATATTCAAAATATTCCTCCAAATCATTTATCCAATCAATTAGTTCCTCTAGATTCAAATTGCCATTGTAATTCAGTACTTCCACTCTACATCTCTTTCCAATCTTTAAAATAGCTCTCAACATATTCACTTGATCAGATTCTTCTTCTTCTAGGGTTTCTTCATTTTGATCAGCAGATTGAAATTATTCATCATCACTTTCAACATTAGGTCTAGGTGTTAACCCTCTTCTTCTATCTTCTTCAACAACATCCAATCAAACTTTCATTGTTTTCATCATCTCCATCATTTCATCTATTCTTCTAGCAATAGTACCAACAACAGGTATTCTCCTTTGTGGGATCTCTTCCTAGGATCAAGTGTAACCGCCTCAAATTCAGTGATCTGACTACAAGGTAGCAACTGCCTCACACTCGATGATCTCTTGGCCAATGCAAGTAGGCTTCCTCAGTTCAGTGATTAGTTCACCACAAGATCTTATGGAATGCCTTCACAACTTCTCTCCCTAAGGACTGAAAACTTGGCTCTAATACCACATGGTGTAGTCATGGTTAGAGGGTTCACAGAATGAACTATCTAGGCCATGTAGTAAGAGTAAACACAATAGAAGAAACATAAATATAGAATACAAAGAATGATTCAAGTGCTCAATATATCATATATTTAGAATGCTTATATGCCGACAACATGTGGGATAAAAAATAAGGGCTCACAAGCTTGATTCTAACTACAACATATATGGCTTTGAAGCACCTTTCCAGAATAATCCTAAAACTAAAACATAATATTATAACTCTTAACTTCTAACTACTTTCCTATGCATCTAAGACATGCTTATATATCATCTTCAAGCTCAAGGATTCCTTTGCATCGGCCAAGAAAGAAGTTATAATCTCTAATGAAGGTGTAATGTGCAGGAATGAATAGGTCAGCCTTAAACAATTGGTAATGCTCTGCAAATGATGGAAAATTGATGTGGATCTCAAAGAAGGTCAGATAGGTCCAAAATTATCTTGAATGATGTTTCATTTAACTCCACAAGTCACAGAAGTGCTCCAAAAACCTTCTCTTTCAACTAGTTGTCTGTATGCTCTGCTCTTTGAAAACATGTGATCTTCTGATAGCGATAACTTTTAGCAGACAAGTCCAAATGACCTAAATTTTTTATATGATGTGCATGATGATGTATAGATGCTAAGTCCTGCTCTGTAATCTCTAAAATGAAAGTGTAGTAGAAAATGCTGAAATTGCTACTGCTAGAACTGAACTGAACTAGAAAATGAAAGAAAACAAAAGGAATGCAAATGTTTTTGGTTGATACAAGATTTCTTTGCAACCAAGGATGTTCTTGCATCAACTTATGATGGATGTGATCCAATGGCTATTAGCAAGGAATCAATCATCTCCATGTCATCAAACACCTATCTAAGAGCCTATCAAAGAGCCTTCAATCAACATGTCTAGTCTTCCAAATACATCATATAGTCCACAACCCATCAAGCCTATTGAAGAGTATCCTACCATGAGTCCAAGGTAAGAACCATTATACTCTCATTTTGTTGAGCATCTACAGCCTATCAAACCTATCTTTGAGTCTTCCACTCCCATTCAAGCAAACCAAGCGCTATTTCAAGAGTATAATCTGAAGCATATGGAAACATCAACCCTTTATCCAAATCAAGATCAAAGCACCTCCATCCTACCCATCCATAATCTATATCTTTTCTATGATCAAGATAGTATCCATGATCAAGTTCCTAACCATGAGCAAGCAAACAAAGTTCAACACATCCATAACCTCTATATTTTTTGTGATCAAGATATTATCCATGATCATGAGCCTATCCATTAGAAAATTGATCCTATCCATAATCCCACAATTATTCATGAACACGCTATCCACACTACTCATATCCATCCTCCACCTAGTCCTATCCATGATCCAACAACAACCACTTCCATTGATCAGACACTTGGCTCCCAAGTAAACATAAATGATCAAACAAATAGCATAGATCTTATGAGCATAATGATAATTAAGATCCTATTGATACTTTGTCCTCCAAAATTGACCATATTAAAAATCCATCATCCCATCCCCTTGGTCTTACCACCTTCATCCATGAATGTTCCTCCTTAGGAAAACAACAACCATTATCAACCACCTCATCCTCTCCATCAAATAATGAGCTTGCATCTAGTGTCCAAATCACCCATAGTCCCATTGTCCACTGCATACTCCACAAAATGAACTATCAAGGTAAAGGCTTAGGACATCATGAACAAGGTATTTTGGAGCCCATCCATGTCAAAGTCCCTCCACGATCATATGGCCTTAGTTATATACCCCAAGAAAAATAATCTCAAGATGTTGGTACTCCCTCCATGCCTTCTAAATCCACTCCTTTGCATCATAAACCACATCATATCCCTAAAACATATGTTTCCATTCCCCCCCATCATCCTACAAATCCAAAAACCATGTGACCATACACCTTTCTCCATCCACTTTACCTCCACTACTTTTGACTCCTAATATCCCTCCATCCACTCTATCTCCACTTATCCCAATGCCTAATATCCCTATCATCCAATCCCCTTATCCATTTATCCACAAATCCACTTTTAATCTCTCCATCCATAAATCCCCTCACATTCCTAATCATGATCAACAAATGCACACATCGACTAAAGATGAAGCTTCCACCAAGTTCATGGGATTCACAAATAAAATTTTGGATGCCTCTACCCATAAAGCAAAAAAATCTTAAAAATACTTATGCCTTAGGGCATCAATGCAAAGAGTCCAAGCAAACTCTATCTAAAAGGCTACTCAAGCCCATACTTTCACAAGAAAAGTCCAAAAATAAAATGGTTTGGGTCCCTAAGAAAAATGAAATCAAGTCAAATGAAGCATCCACATCCTAAAAATCCCAAAAATCTCACTTCATCTAAAAATCCCAAATTCCTTCATCCCATAAATCCTAATGCAAAAATCATAAAAATCCTATTTGTGTGGGTACATAAATTCCTACATTCACCATCCCCTACAAAAACAGGTCCATTACTTCCTACACCTCCTACTCAAAAGCTTCAAAACCCCATTCGATGTGTGTAACTATTGGTCTTGGTTCCTTTCCATTCCACAACATTTCCACATACCTCCATCTCCTTATCTTTAATCCATTATCCCACGTATTTCACCGATCATATCCCTATGGTCCATTCTTTTGCATAATCCACATCATAATCCACTATCT
Source organism: Cunninghamia lanceolata (assembly GCA_027924645.1). Taxonomy (NCBI): domain Eukaryota; kingdom Viridiplantae; phylum Streptophyta; class Pinopsida; order Cupressales; family Cupressaceae; genus Cunninghamia; species Cunninghamia lanceolata. The sequence continues at coordinate 1,691,803 of BSBN01000912.1, forward strand.
CCCATCCATCCTTGCATAATCCTTCCATACATAATCCACATCATAAGCCATTATCCACCTACTCTATCTCCCTCTCATACAATCCCCTACCAAAATCTATGAGCATAATGACATTTGACATGGTCCATATACATCATCCATCTTTAAATGGAATTATCACCTTTCATGGAACTAGATGCTTGAGTCATTCTTGTCCATATCCACATATTCCATCCAAGAATTCAAAAAAAAAAAAAATGAAAAAAATCAAAATAGTAAAGAGAAATCCCTTCATCCAATGGTGAAAACCTAGTAAACAAGTACCTTGGATAAGTACCATGATGAAAACTTGGAAAATAGGTGTCATGTGTAGGCTAATTTTCTATGTGTCTAGTGCAGTCATGGTTAGGAGAGTCCACAAAGTGAATAGTCCAGACTGTGCAACAAGAGTAAACACAACAAAAGCAACTCAATTATAGAATGTAAATGCAGATTCAAAATGCAAACATGCTGGCAACATGCGGGCTTACAAATTAGGGCTCACAAGCCTGGTCATAGAATGGAAGGATATGGCATTGAAGTGTTTGACTCTAAAAGAATTCAAACTATCTAATTACTTCTAATCATGAACTACTTTCCTATGCATCTATTACATGAATATATATCATCTTCAGATCACAAGAATCCTTCGTGTCGGCTAAGATTACAAACTCCAATGAAAGAGATGTAACGTGTGTACACAGATAGGTCAGCCCTAAACAACTTGTATTCCTCCACAAGTGAATGAAACAAGGTACAAATCTCAGGGAAGGTTGGCGAGGTTCCAAACTATTTTGAGTGATGTGTCAATTATCTTTGTAAGTCATGGATATGCTCCTCTAGTCTTCTCCTTTAGCTAATTGTCTGAGACTGTTTGAATGCTCTCTTCTGAGAAAACAGTCGATCTTCTGATAGTGATATCTTTCTAAAAACTAATCCAAATGATCTAAATTTTGGATATGATGTGCATGAAGATGTCTAGATGCTAAGTCTAGCTCTACAAGGTTTGAAATGATACTATGGAAGAATGTGGACCAATCTACCAAAATTACTACTAATTGAATTGATTGTACTGAACTGGAAAATGAAAGAAAACAAAATGAAATGCAAATATGTTTGGTTGATACAAGATTGCTCTTGAACCAAGGATGCTCCTGCATCAAATACCTAGGGTTGTTGAAAAAAGTGAGTCCCTCACTTTTCTGGGGCTAGGGGAAAACCAAGATGAGTCTTTTTCCGCTCTACCTTTCCACTTTACCAAATATTCCTTGTATTGTCTTCCTCTTGTGTTGCATCCAATTCTACTGTCTAAGATGTCTTCAATCTGCTCTGGTGCTTGTTGTGGTAATTGCTTCTTCAAATGATCTTCAATGCTGTCACTAAACTCTACTTCATGATACTGATATAGGTCTACAATGTTGAAAATAGGTGATATGCCTAATGTCTCTGGTAGCTCCACTTCATATGCATTTCCTGAATCAAATTTTTTGAGTATCCTACATGGTCCAAACTTCTTCATCTTCAACTTGTTATATATCCCAATTGGAAATATTTCTTTTTTTAGATATGCCATTACCTCATCTCCAACTTCAAACTCTTTGTCTTCTCTCCTCATTTGCTTGCTCCTTATACTTGTTGTGCATCACCTCCAAATGCTTCTTTACCTAATTATGCACTGTCTCCATGTGTCCTGTAAATTCTTTTGCTTTTGCACTCCTCTTGTCCTCCATGTTGATATCTCTCAATTCTACTACTCCTCTAGAGTTAGTTCCTGTCACAATCTCAAATGCTGTCTTTCTGGTTCTCCTATTCATTGAATTATTATATGAAAACTCTTCTTGTGATAGAATCAAATCCCAATTTCCTACTTTCTCTCCAACCAAACATCTCAACAAGTTTCCCAAACTCCTATTTACTACCTCTATCTATTCATTAGTCTATGGATGAAATGCTGACCTGAACTTCAAGTCTGTCTTCATCTTCTTCCAAAAGTAACCAAGAAATCTTTTATCTCTGTCTAAAATTATGCTCTTAGGTAATCTATGCAATCTCACAATCTCCTTGAAAAATAGGTCAGCCACATGAATTGCATCATTTGTCTTCTTACAAGGTATGAAATGTGCCATCTTTGAAAATCTATTCACCACTACAAATATAGAATCATTTCCTCTCTGTGTCTTCGACAATCCCAATATGAAATCCATGCTTATATCTTCCTAAGGTCTCTCTGGTACTGTCAAAGATTTGTACAATCTAGTATTTTGACTACTTCCTTTTGCAACTTGAGATACTCTACAACTCTACACAAGCTTCATTACATCCTTATATATCTGAGAACAAAAGTAATTTTCACTTACCAAAGCCACTATCTTATCAATGCCAAAATGTCCTGCCAATCCACCACTATGCTTCTCTTTGATCAAATTGTCTCTCATTGAACTCCTAGGGATACACAACTAATTTTCTTTGAATAACATATCCTCCTAAATGAAATAATCCAACCACTTACTCCGATATGTCACAAAAGGTTTCTTGCATGGTTTCCAAGGTTCTGCAAAATTAAGGTCTTCTTCATACATGTTCTTCAACTCCTCAAAACCTAGCACTTTAACTCTCATCTCTGTCAGCAAGTTCCTTCTTCTACTTAGTGCATCTGTAACTTTGTTTGATTTCCCACTCCTATGCTTCAATACAAAATTATAATTCTGCGTGAACTCTACCCATCTCATATGTCTTTGATTCAACTTTCCTTGACTGTTAAGGTACTACAAAGCTTGATGATCTAGATACATCACAAATTCCTTAGGCAACAAATAATGTCTCCATTTCTTCAAAGCTTGAATTATGGCATAGAATTCTTGATCATATATTGAATATCTTCTCCTTGCATTATTCAACTTCTCACTGAAATATGCTACAGGTCTACCTTCTTGACTTAGCACTACTCCTATTGCATGTCCACTTGCATCACAATCTACTTGAAATACTTTGTTGAAATATGGTAATGCTAACACCGGTTGCTCTGTCACTTTTTGCTTCAACAGTTCAAAACTTTTATTTTCTCCTGATATCCACTTAAAGTCCTTTATGTCACCTCTCATTGTCATAGGGTTACATATTGAACTAAAATTTCTAATGAACTTCTGGTAGAAACTAGGTAATCCATGAAATGATCTAACTTCTCCAATTCTCTCAGGTGTAGGCCACTCAATAATTGCTCTAACTTTCTCAGGGTCCATCTTCAATCCTTCTATAGAAATCACAAATCACAAGTATACCAGTTCTTCCTTTATGAAACTACACTTTTTGATATTTATCAACAATTTCTCTTCTCTCAGTCTCTATAATACTTGTCTTAGGTACCACAAATGTTCTTCTTTTGTCTTATTGAAAATCAGAATATCATCCAAATATACAATAACAAACTTACCCAAGAATTTCTTCAAAACTTCATTCATCAATCTCATTAAAGCACTCAGTGCATTTGTCAATCCAAAAGGCATCACTAACAACTCATACAATCCTTCATTTGTCTTAAAAGCAGTCTTCCATTCATCTCCTTCTCTGATTCTGATTTGATGATATCCACTCTTTAAGTCTATCTTTGTAAAATATTTTTCTCCACTCAAACAATCCATAATATCATCCATTCTAGGCAATGAAAATCTATACTTAACCGTGATCTTGTTGATTACTCTAGAGTCTGTACACATTCTCCATTCTCCATCGTTCTTCGGTGCTAGCACTACAGGTACTACACTAGGGCTCAAGCTTTCTCTTATCAATCCTTGCCTCAGTAACTCTTGTATCTGTCTATTCAATTCTTTATTCTCTGCTAGTGTCATTCTGTGTGCTACTTTATTAGGCAAACTAGCTCTATGTATAAGATCCATGTGATGACTGATACTCTTGATTGGTGGCAATCCTTCAAGTACATTATCTGATATGATGTCTTCATACTCTATCAACAACTCAGTTATCTCCTTCGATTGTGATTCTTTAGTCTCTAGGGTTAGGGTTCCAAGCTTCTTAGGAATCAATTCATAACACATATTCTCATGTATCAAACCATCCAAAAATTTCCTTCCATTAACCAAATAGATTCTAGCATTCCCACCTACTTCACTTTTAGGTTCATCTTCCAAAGGAATCAAAGTAATTCTCTTTCCATTTGATGCTATAGTGTAGGTATTTTTTCTTCCATCATCTATAGTTTTTCTATCATATTGCCATGGTCTACCAACAATATATGACATACATCCATAGGCATAATATCACACAATACTTCATCATGATAAGATCCATTATGAAATTTTACCAAACATTGTTCACTCACCAGTACCTTATGATAATCTTGAATCCATGCTATCTAATATGGCTTACGGTGTTTGAATCTTTCTAACTTCAACTTAGTCACCATCTCTTCTTAAACTAAATTATCAGAACTACCACTATCAATTACGACCTTACAACGTTTACCTCCTGATTTGCATCTGGTCTAGAACAAACTTTTCCTCTGTGGTGGTTCCTGATTTGTCTTTGCTTGAAATAGTTCTCTCCTCATGACCAATGATTCTCCTTTCTTAGGTTTACCAACTAAACTAGGTGATCCAACAGGTTTTTCTTCTACATAAGCCACTCTTCCACGATTCTCTATCTTCTTTCTTGTACTTCCTTGATGATATTCATATGCTCTATGTCCTTCACTTCCACACTTAAAACAAATTCCTTTTAATGTTCTCCTATCAAATCCTCTTCCTCCTCTTCTGTATCCTTCACTCCGATATGAATTAGGGTTTCCTCTGTGGTAGAAAGTTCTATCATCTCTCCGGTATGAACTGTTATCTTTGTCTTCCTTCTTGAATGTGTTATCTTTTCTGCTTTTCTCTGCAAAGGATCTTTCTCCTCTAAAAAATGTTCTTCCTCTCTGAAATTTACCCCCTCTACCTCTCTATCTCTGCTTATGCTTCTTGTTCAACTTTTCTTCAACTTTCAGGGCAAATTGGTATGCTTCTTCCAATGTTGTCATCCTTACTAAACTCAGTTCTTCTTTAATGTTCAATCTTAGTCCATTGATGTATCTTTCCACTTTCTCCTTGCTTGCTTCACTATGTCCTATCCTTATGATCATCTTATGAAATTCTTCAGTGTATTCCTTCACAGATTTCTCCTTTTGTCTTAGGTTTTGCAATCTCTTCAACAATTCTGACTCGTAGTCAGTAGGTATAAATTGATTCTTCAAATTTGTCACCATTCTATCCGATTTTATGATCTTTTCTTTTCCTCTTCTATTTCTATCCAATTTAACTTCTTTCCACCAAATAGCAGCATGTCCTTTCAACTTAGTCTTTGAAAATTTTACCTTCTCTATGTCTTCAATTTCTTCATATTCAAAGTATTCTTCTAGGTCATTTATCCAATCAATCAGTTTCTTAGGATTTAAATTGCTAGTATAGTTTGGTACATCCACTCTAGGTCTTTTCCCAATCATTGAAATAGCTCACAATGTCTTCACCTAACCTGATTCTTCTTCTTCTAGGGTTTCTTCATTTTGATTAGTAGATAAAAATTCTTCATCATAACTTTCAACGTTAGGTTGAGGTGTCAATCCTCTTATTCAATCTTCTTCAATAGCATCAAAATGAACTCGCATTATTTTCATCATTTCCATCATCTCATCCATTCTTCCATCCATAGTACTAATAATAGGTATTCTCCTTAGTGTCATCTCTTCCTAGGATCAAGTGTAACTGCCTAAAATTTAGTGATCGGCCTACAAGGTGACAACTGCTTCACAATTAGTGATCGGTTGATAACACAAGTAGTCTGCCTTAGGTTCAATGATCTATTCACAACAAGATCTTACAAAATTCCTTTGCAAACTTTGCTCACTTCACTCCCAATGGATTCAAACTTCACTCTGATACCACTTGGTGCAGTCACGATTAGGAGGGTCCAAAAAGTGAATAGTCCAGAGCTTGCAACAAGAGTAAACACAATGGAAGAAACTCAATTATAGAATGCAAATACAAATGCAGATGTTTAGTATATCATATATTCAAAATGAAAACATGCCAGCAACATGCGAGCTTACAAATTAGGGCTCACAGGCCTAATCACATAATGGAAGGATATGGCATTGAAGTGCCTGACTCCAAAAGAATTCAAATGATCTAACTACTTCTAATCATGAACTACTTTCCTATGCATCTATTACATGAATATATATCATCTCTGGATCAGAAGAATCCTCCCGGTCGGCCAAGAAGATTACAAACTCTAATGAAAGAGATGTAACGTGTGTACATGGATAGGTCGGCCCTAAAGAACTTGTATTGCTCCACAAGTTAATGAAACTAGGTGTGGATCTTAGGGAAGGTCGACCAGGTTCCAACCTTTCTTGAGTGATGTGTTAATTAGCTCCACAAGTCATGGAAGTGCTCTGCCAGTCTTCTCCTTTAGCTAATTCTTTGAGACTGTCTGAATGCTCTGTTATGAGAAAATAGTCGATCTTCTAATAGCGATATCTTTCTAAAAATTGATCCAACTGATCTAAATTTTGGATATGATGTGCATGAAGATGTCTAGATGCTAAGTCCAGCTCTGCAAGGTCTAAAATGATATTGTGGTAGAATGCAGACCAATCTATTGAAACTGCTACTGACTGAACTGACTATACTGAATTGGAAAATTAAAGAAAATAAAATGAAATGCAAATACTTTTGGTTGATGCAAGATTGCTCTTGAACTAGGGATGCTCCTGCATTAGTGTCTTACACTTGGGGGTACATTGTCTCATCCAACCTATCATTTCCTTCCTATCTCCCTCATCCTATCATATCCTATCTTACTATCCTTAGCCATTACACCTACATACCTATTTGATCTATCCATCCATCCTCCCTTCCTCCTTTTGATCTTGATAAAGACATAGTGGAAAAATGTTGAAAAATGCTTTAGAAAATCTCTTGATATACCTCATCATTTCTAACCAATCCAATCATCCTCTCATCCTAATTTTTGTCATGTAAAATCTTAAACATATTACCTAGAATGGGGCATGTTGTTCCTATGTGACAGTCTTTGGAGATCACATCCTAACTCACTTATGATGCATGCATCCATCCCACACACTATCACCTACCCTTTTGTCCATCTCATTATCATGTGTCTTCCATCCTATTTATTGTCACCCATCCTTTTGTCCACTTATCTAATCCCATCTTTCTCCTTGCATCTAGACCTGGTTTCCCCTTGTCATTAGTATCTAGCAACAAGTCTATCTAAACTCCAATACAATGCCATCTCATAAAACAAAACTATCCAAAAACAATAAAAAAATATTAAAAATATCCAAAAACAATAAAAAAATATCAAAAATATCCAAAAACATTAAAAAAATCTTTAAAATATCTAAAAAAACAATCAAACAATCTCAAAAATACGAAAAATCAAGCATTCAAAAAATCCAAGAAATAAACCAAATGCAAGTCATCCTTAATCCATACCAATCTAGTCAATCAATTGAGCCAAATCATCCAATCACATCCTTTGGTCTTGATCCTAATCTTGGCATAAACCAAATCACTTAATCATCATCAATCAATCATCAATGGGATATATCACTCCCACATCCTTGTGTTGATCTAGGGATATATCATTCCCCATAATGACAACACTATAATCATCATCAAATCAATCAATCAATCAATCATCAGTTTATAGCTTGACAGGGGTAGTACCTTGTTTGTTTTTGTATCATTTGTGCATGCTTGCTTGCTTTCTTGTGTGTGCCATCTTTTATCTTGCATTTGTCTCAAATATGTATCTTTCTAGCTAATATTCATATCTTGTGTATGTTGAAATAGCTTTTTTGCATTATCCTTTGCATCTAAGGTCATATCATACCTTCTGTGCATGATGACTTTAATGCTCTAAGTATCCTTCCTCATATTTCTAGACAAGGTTGTATTACACTGGGTGCACAAGACACATTGTCACCTTGGTCCTTATACCTTGGTGCATAATGTCTAAGTGCTATATCAAACTATAGGATTGCTCTACTCAAGTCAGCATAACTACGAGCCCCATATTAAATCCATCATCCTATCATCCATCCTTTTATTGCCTTTGTTTTTCTCTATTTTGTTCTCCATCTTCTATCTCCTTCTTTTCTTTACATCCATTCATTTTGAGAGCACACCAATATTCTTCCAATTCATCTGTCCTCTCGAGGGGGCATTATTCAACCTATTAAGTAATCTACTAAGTACTTCTTCTACTTGATTGGGACATCATCATTTCTAATCCAATCATATTCCTCTAAACTAAAATCTTCCTCTATCCAACACAACACTATATTTTAAACTTCTTTGAAATGATGTTACTTCACAACACCATCTGAAAGAGGGGAAAAATGTAGACACCTAAAATTGTCCCATTCCTAGATCAAACATTCATCTGCCATACCTCACATTAATTAAATAATTCTTAATTATTTGATTAATTTTCATCTATTGATCTCCATCTTATTCCTCCATATTTAATTAAATAATTTTGATTATTTAATTAAATTAATTTTCCTCCACACATTAATTAAATAAATTTAAATCATTTATTTAATTAAAGCTAATATTCCATTTCCTTCAAAATAAATAAAATTTAATATTTTATTTATTTATCCATGTGCATGAAATTAAATAATTTATTTATTTAATTTCCTATTATTCCCTCTCCACCATAATTCACTCTCAATCAATTTAGTTAACTAATTAATCAAATTAGCTAACTAAATCAATCAAATCAATTAACAAGTCAGTCAATCTAGTTAACTAATCAATCAATTTAGTTGACTAGTCAATCAATTCAGTTGACTACTCAATCAACTCTGTCAACTCTTCAATCAAATCTGTTAACTCCCCTGATGTATGAGAGGACAAGGACACTTGTCACTCTCTCATTTGCTCACATCCTCTCAACCATTTCTAGCCTTTGATCTCTCTGATCACTCTCCACCATTGATCTTCATTGTTGGAAATCTATAAATAGAACATCTTCTAAGTGTCTCAGGGATATCTCATCCTCATACAACATCATACTATTGAAATCCTTCTAGATCCTCCTATCTATCATCCTCATACAACTAGTTATGCTTGAGCTGAACAATCCACATATCAATATATCTAAGGAGCAAATTATTGGAGTTCAAGTGCACTTCAATAAGCTCAATCGGTGAGGTTAGATTTGTATGCAAAGGAAGGTAAATTGGTGTTTGATTTGATTTATTTTGTTTATGTTTGTATTGCAAAATTTATCTATCACAGTACCTTCACATACTTCTTCCCTGTCATCACAACTCCCTCAATTTCCTCCGCAACAATATCACTTTACATAAACTGATCCTTTCCACATTTTATCATCAAAATTACTTATGTGGTTATTTTATTCACACATATCAATGCCATCACACAACACGCATCACACCTTACTTTCAAAAATCTTGATTTTATATTTATATCATCTGTAAGCCTTCAAAACTTTCTCCTTTGTCAGCCAAGATGAAATGTGTAACATGAAACATGCAATGAACTAGCTGGTCAGCTCCCAAATCATTTGCAGTAAGTAGAAATCCAATGCGGTTCAAACCAAGAGATAATCAGGACCTAATTTACCTTAGCACACTCTTCCACATTCCAAACACATGGCATAATCATCAACATACACCAAGTCGGCTTAACCAAACACTTACCCTTCCTTACATTTAGCTCAAGACCTAAAGTGATACAGGAGACAACAAATAACATCATGTAGATCACACAAAAAGTATTATATGCCTTTCAAAACCTTTCTCTTACATTCCTTTCACCATTTCAACCTATTTAATGCTAGCAAAAACATTTGAACACTAATGCCAGTATCCTTAGCACACTTTGCTTACACAGTCTTGATGTATACATTGAAAATAATACTTGTGGTAAACAAAAACATTTGAAACTTGAACCGAGCATACTAACCAACCATATGACCTTATATTTCAATCAAAAAGGAAAAATATTAAGATGCATTAAAATGCGATGGCTTTTTATTTCTCTCTGATTACCTTATTCATCAACAAGACTTGTCTTCACTCATATGACTCTGTAAACTGCTGCGGTATACTTTAGCATTTGAAACATGAAACACACATACCTTTCACCTATATCTAGCTATCCTCCAAACCATAAGACCATATCTTTAGGTGTGGAAATGTGCGGAGCATTCCTTTGTCTCTCTATGACTGCACGTACCATGTTTCATTACTACCTTCACTCTTTTAACTTTAAAACACTTTGCAGTACAAACCTCATGATCTCAAATTTGAACCATACATGTCTGAGAGTAGTTACAAGCTATCTTCTATATCCATAGGCTGATATCTTCATCTATGGTAGAATGCAGTACACTTTTATGATCCTACAAGACACCTTTCCTAACTAAACAAACACTTAGACAAATTTTCTTCAAACTTTTGCAACTTTCTTCATCAAGTAACAAACACAATGCATTCATATCATCAAAACACAACATATGCAACCATCATAACTTCCATGACAATTAGTGTCCACACATCAAAGATATTGGTAAGATACATTTGTCATGAACTTACACATGAACTTTAGAAGATAAGGTATGACTGTGTATAGATGATACTTATCATCATCTCTCCTTTGATCTGCTCCTTTGACATCTCCTCTCAGTTGACATCAATGACAACATATGCAATAATCTCCCCCTTTGTCATTGATGGCAACACCAACATGATATGCAATTTCTTCCCTTTGACATCAAGGGTAAAGGGCTAGTGGTATTGCTCTGTGTCTGTAAAAACATATAGGCTCCCCCTATCTATACAAACCTTATCATTCTTCATCAGTTCACTCCCCCTGAGAAGTAGCCTCAGTCACTTCAAAACTGATGTATCAAAACTCTATTCTTCAACTTCCTTATGATATACAAGATAATATATACATAGTTCCTTGTTCATAGAACTATTTATTCCTATCTTATTCCCCGCATATCTATACAACATCAAAATTTTTCTTACCTTCAACAATCTTCTATTTACTTAGAATGGAAAACATTTTTATAAATTACCTTCAACTGGGCAAGAGTTGTATCCCAATGCTTCTTTACAAAAGACAAAATGTGAATTTGGCTTTCAAGCTGAATATACAATTCTTCTGCTTCCTCCATAGTAGATGGCACTTTTACCTTTTGAGCAACATTTTTTGCTTCTGTCAAACTACCAGTTAACAAATCTAACCTCAAACTCACAATTTCATTTAGCTAACCAATTTCTCCTTTGATTTGCTCTCTTTGGTCTAGAAGTTGCTTCAACTAGGAGTGTAGTTTTTCTATTTTTGCCCTAGTAGCTCCATCTTTATCCTTCAATGGATCATATACATTGGTCACTTGAGTTATTTGTGACTCAATAGAGTCAATTTGATCCTTTATGTTCTTTGTTGTTTCAAGCCATTTCAAACAAAATTGATAAAGCACTTTTGCATCTTCTAAACATTTCTGAATGCTTTTCATGTTCTCTTGCAAATTATTATGTGCTTTAGCACATCTACCTAATGCATCAACCAATCTTCTATTGTTCACTTACTCAGTTATCTTTTGTTCTTCCTTCTTCTCTAAATAAGAAGATTGAGCTTTCAAAGACTCCAATATAAGATTTTTTTTTGTGTAGGAGGTAGAGATGGATCTCTTTTTGCCTCAAGAAATTTGATGCAGAGGCATCCACACTATAACCTTGACATACAGCATGGATGTCCACAACCCTTCATCATCATCATATTTCCCTTTACACTGTCAGCATCATCATATTTACTTTGCCGACCGATATCCTCCTGCAGACAAACCTTCGCCCTTTCGCCTGTCAGCAGCATCATCATATTCGACTATCGGCAGCATCATCATGTTCGGCAAGCGCGAACATCCTCCTGACGTTCACTGTTCACCTTACCGCCAAACACTATCTTCAGCATCATGATGTTCAACATCATGTTCATCAGCAGGATATAGAACATCCGGTTCCTCCCATATATCCTGATGATGATACTCTACTTCACGCACCTTTCCCCCGATGCTTACGTCACCCCAATATCCTGATGACGATGACGTCACATGCAGCTCCCTCAATATCCTACTGCCTGATATCCTGATGATGAATATCCTGATGACGATGACGTCATATGCAGCTCCTCCTGCTGTCGGCCAAACTTAACTTTATTGGCCCGCGATGGTTTTATCAACCCGATCTTCTACCTTATGCCGATACGCTCCTCCTCGGCAACACCTGATGATGATCACCCCAACGTTCATTCACTTCATGCAATCGATAGCATCATGCTCATCTCCATCTACCTGGATGACGATGCCCGAAGTGACTGCAGGATATACGTAGAAATATCCTGATGATGCCGTTTTAACGAACTTCCAACCTTAGCAAATTTTCAAGTCGCCGAACCTCCTGGGATGACCCGATCCACTTCCAGGGTGATCTTCCAGACTCTAACTATCAGCTCGACCTAGCACATACCCATGCTAGGGCTCTCAACATCTCTCGATGGTGATCCTGCACACCTGCATGCGAACAAACAAACTAAATCCTAACCTACTGTACATAACCATTCCACTGATTCAACGAATCAACCGGTGGAATGGATCAGTGAATCCATGAAACCACCAAAACAGCAGATCGATTACACAAAGGAGATCAAACAGAAGATGAACACAACAGGATCTCTTATTGATTTCAAAAGATGCAATTACAATCATCAGCCTCTCTCTCTGTCTCACTCTGTGCAACCTAACTCGATCCAATACTATATCTTAATCTGTCTCAAGACCAACCGATCCTCAAGCATATATAGGATCTCCTACGAGTACTACCACTCGACTCCAAGCGGCTGGGAAATCTCTCCAGGCGGCTGGGAGATCCAACCGGACCTACAGCATGACAGCTGTCCTAACAAACTATCTAAAAATAGCAAAGTATGGTCAACATGACCTTATTACATTCATTGGTCTTATCAGACCTTCTTGGAAACATTAACAAGACTCAAACTAACTAACTGCCTCATGGAGGCCAGCTGTCAGGTAGGTGCTCCTGCACCATACTCCCCAACAGAAAAGAACTCATGTCCCATGAGTTTGGGTTGTGGAAGTCCTCCACCTTTACACTTTGTCATGTCAGTGTGCTGACCTGTTCCAGCTTTGTCCTCTGCTGGCTCTTGGCTGCTCCAAGACTTCTGAACTGTAACTTGCCTTGTTGCAAGTAAATCCTCATGCCTGTCAATGTAGGCCTTGCTCTCACATACCTTGTGTTTGTCAGGTTGTCTGACCAGAACCTCTGTCTGAACTGCCTCTTGAACTTCTGAAATGTTCAACTCTGTCTTCCTTTCAACCTTTATAGGACAAACAATAGTCCCAACTATGACAACATCCTTGTCATTCCTCTCAACTGGTTGCTGCTTGCAAACCTGTTTCTGAACCTGCTGCTGACCTCTATTAGTCAAAACTATAACTTTCTTCAACCTGTTGTCCTTAACAACTTTTTTCCCTGCAGTGTCCTCAACTGCCTGTGTGCCTGCTCCTATAGGCATCTGCACAAATTCCTTCCTTCCCATTAAAATGATTTTGGCTGCCCCCTGTGCTGCAGCATCTTCCTGCAATGGCATCAACATAATAGTCTTCCCATCTTTCTTGATGGTGTAGGTATTAGCATACCCATCATACAGTACCCTTCTATCAAATTGCCATGGTCTACCCAACAGTAGGTGACAACATTCCATGGGCAAAATATCACACAAAACTCTATCATGATATGCTCCAATCTGAAAATCCACATATGCCTGTTCATAGACAAAAAGTGATTGACTATCACTCACCCAAGATGCCTTGTAAGGGTGATGGTGTGGAATCCTTTCCAAATTCAGTTTATCCACCATCTCCTGAGATACCATGTTGTCTGTTGAACCAGTATCAATGACAACCCTACATACCTTACCTTTGCTCTTGCATGTGGTCTTGAAAAGAGCTCTTCTTTGCATCATGTCCTTTGATGCCTGCAAACTAATTCTCCTTAGCATCAATGCTTCTCCCTCCTCAGGATATGCATAATTGTCAGGCTCCCTATCTCTTTGATAAGTGTTTGAACTCTGCACACTTTGCTCTACTTTCTCCTCTTGCACAAGTTGTACTCTCTTGTCACTTGTTCTATCATTTCTGGATGATGAACCTTTGCTTTCTGGACATTTGAAAGATGGATGACCAAATTCACCACAGGTGTAACACTTGCCTGAAAATGTAGTAGTACCTCTACCACCTCCAAATCTGCCTTTATTACCTTTCCATCCACCTCTGAAATCAGACTGTCCCTGTCCTTTACCAGTGTCTTCTTGACCCTCATTGGTTTGCCTTGTTGTAGGGGCTGATCCTCTTCCCCTCATATTGTTTCCTCTTCCTCTCATGGACTTATCTTGTCCCCTATTCATCTTTTCTTCAATCCTGATTGCCATTTGGTAACAATCCTCCACACTCTTAGGGTTAGCTAAAACTAACTCATCCTGTATGTTCAATCTCAAACCAGCCAAGTACCTAGCCACCTTTTCTACCTCATTCTCATGATGACCAGATCTCATACTCAACTTATAAAACTCCTCAGTATATGCCTTCACATCCATTTCCTTCTGCCTTAAAAATTGCAGCTTCTTAAACATCTGAATTTCATAATCCCTTGGCAAGAATTTACCTTTGATCCTTGCTACCATCTTATCCCATGAAGTGATCTTTGACTTCCCTTGTTTCCTTCTCTCAGATTGTACATAATCCCACCATACTAAAGCATGACCTCCTAACTTGGTCTTTGCAATCTTTACCTTCTGATCCTCAGCAACATCTTCACATTCAAAGTGATTATCAAGTGCAGCAATCCAATCCAGTAACTCATCTTCATTCAAACTTCCATTATACTTGGAAACATCAACCTTCACCTTAGGTTTATCACTCTGCACTGCCTTTAACAGTTTTGCAAATTTCTGGTCTTCAGCATCCAGATCTTCAGCTACCTCTTCATACTCTTCAATAGCATCTTCATCTTCTTCAGACTCACTGTCTTCCACTTCCCTCTTTTTGTTCCTTTCCAGGGCTACAAGCCTGGCTTGAAGTGCTTCAGCAAGCTCCTTCATCTTCCTCATTTCTCTGGCATGTTTTTCCTTCATCTCCTGCAATTCCCTTGCAGTACCACTACCTTTCGGAGGCATTTTGTCAACCTCTCACTCCTTTACCTCTGTCCTTTCGGTGACAGAATCAACACACAACAACCCAGACCTTTTTCTGAGCTCTGATACCACTATGATGTAGAGGCATCCACACTATAACCTTGACATACAGCATGGATGTCCGCAACCCTTCATCATCATCATATTTCCCTTTACACTGTCAGCATCATCATATTTACTCTGCCGACCGATATCCTCCTACAGATAAACCTTCGCCCTTTCGCCTGTCAGTAGCATCATCATATTCGACTATCGGCAGCATCATCATGTTCGGCAAGCGCGAACATCCTCCTGACGTTCACTATTCACCTTACCACCAAACACTATCTTCAGCATCATGATGTTCAACATCATGTTCATCAGCAGGATATAGAACATCCGGTTCCTCCCATATATCCTGATGATGATACTCTACTTCACGCACCTTTCCCCCGATGCTTACGTCACCCTAATATCCTGATGACGATGACGTCACATGCAGCTCCCTCAATATCCTGCTGCCCGATATCCTGATGACGAATATCCTAATGATGATGACGTCATATGCAGCTCCTCCTGCTGTCGGCCAAACTTAACTTTATCAGCCCGCGATGGTTTTATCAACCCGATCTTCTACCTTATGCCGATACGCTCCTCCTCGGCAACACCTAATGATGATCACCCCGACGTTCATTCACTTCATGCAATCGATAGCATCATGCTCATCTCCATCTACCCGGATGACGATGCCCGAAGTGACTGCAGGATATACGTAGAAATATCCTGATGATGCCGTTTTAATGAACTTCCAACCTTAGCAAATTTTCAAGTTGCCGAACCTCCTAGGATGACCCGATCCACTTCCAGGGTGATCTTCCAGACTCTAACTATCAACTTGACCTAGCACATACCCATGCTAGGGCTCTCAACATCTCTCGACGGTGATCCTGCACACCTGCATGCGAACAAACAAACTAAATCCTAACCTACTGTACATAACCATTCCACCGATTCGACGAATCAACCGGTGGAATGGATCAGTGAATCCATGAAACCACCAAAACAGCAGATCGATTACACAAAGGAGATCAAACAGAAGATGAACACAACAGGATCTCTTATTGATTTCAAAAGATGCAATTACAATCATCAGCCTCTCTCTCTGTCTCACTCTGTACAATCTAACTCGATCCAATACTATATCTTAATCTGTCTCAAAGACTCCAATATAAGATTTTTTTTTGTGTAGGAGGTAGAGATGGATCTCTTTTTGCCTCAAGAAATTCCTCCTAATTACTTCTAACATTTCAACCCCCACAACTTGTTGCTAGAGAATTTCTTGTCCTGTGGTGGATTGAAGTATATCTACCAGTTGTAACTTGTGGAGAGGAGATATACTAGACAAGTTAACTTGTCCATCATGCACTAGCAGTTGTAAAATTTGTGGAGTAACCATAGGTTGAATCTGCATTGTTGTGCCAAAAACTCCTTGATTGAGTCTACAAGAGAGGAGGAAGATGTTTTCTATACTTTCTCAAAACTCCCCCTTGCATCAACATTTACCTGCTACTCTTGTTGATCAGGATTATCATATTGCTCTGTATTCTCTAAAGGAGGATTACATCACACAACATTATGATCAGGAGATGCATTTCCTTCACCTTGTGCAACTTGCTCTTCTTGCTCCTCTTGTTGAACTTGTTGATCTGGGTTATGTAGAGGAGATACTTCTATATGGGGTGGAGACACATGTGGTTGTGTAATGTTTCCAATCTGATTTTTATTATTAAATCCAAATCTAAAAACAGATTTAACAAACTTAACACTAATATGCATGAAAACATCCAAAACTAGCTAACTAGTTTGCATAGAAATTACACCCAAAATGTATTTTTAAACACTCCAAAACATTTTATTTCATTTTTCTGATATAAATCACATGTGCATAGATCTGAAACAAAAAAATACCATAGAAGAATTTACCATTACAACAATTCTACACTTCTACTACACACAGCAACACTATATGCTGAAATACACGTGTATTTCACCCCAAAGCCTCCAAACCCCCAGAATGGATGGGAAAAGGCATTGTAGATTATGATGTATAGAAGTTTACATAGAAACCAAACCCACACACAATAGTAAACTCAAACAACACCGAAAAATAGCACATAAAACAAACCAAAATGCTCGAAACACACCCTACAAAACTCTTGAGATCAAACCAGCAATACCTGGCTGGTCAAAGCTGATTCAAACCTCTGAAATGGATGCAACACATTTACTCCACTAACATGCAATGACCTACAATAACACAATTTCTCTAAAACCACAAAAATCTACTCTTGCACACAAAATATTGAAATTGCCAAAATCTCCAAATTCCTTCAGCTCTAATGCAACCTCTGGATGAGATTGCTATCTGAAATCCAAGAACACCACTCTCAAATCACCTAGAACTCATGTTCACCAGCCACAAGCAGTAACTTCAATGGTTTCCCTGTCCAATGAAGAAAACACAAGCTAAACAACTCTGTGAGAAATATCAAATTTACAATAGTTCCAAAATTGCAATACTCCATGTCTTTTATTGCATGAGGAGAAATCTTGGGAACCCAAGATTTTCAATGCTCTCTTTGGGAAGATTCCATGAGTGGTGCTAAAGATAGGGTATGATGGTTGTCATAAAATCTGTCATAGCTTGTCATAAAATCAATCATAGATTCTTTTAATTTATTGCATGCAATCTTCCAAGATGCTCCCAACTTCCAACGCCCCACTTGTGTTGGTATTATAATTTTAATATTTATTTTCCCAAATGATGTAAATGTGATCATGACAATATAAATATTAAATATATATTTTTCCCAGTGTCCCTTGTGACCCTTCTTGACTTCCTATTTTGGGATGGTGGAAACTTACTATTTTTAGTAAGTACTATTTTTGGGAAAAGGGATATGACAAGTCCTCCCTTCCAAAAATTTCTTTCCCTCAAGTAATTAAAACAGTAATGCCCCATAAACCTTATGCCAAAATGATAAAACATGCTAAAATGCATATTAAGCCCCGATCCTGTACTTGTGAAGAGTTGTATTCTTTGCCAAAGAATATTGTGAAAAAATGAGGACTCAGATTCCTTTGTACCAATGGTATGAATCAAACAATAGTATCTATGCAATCTAAGCTCTTGGATGTGTAAGTAATTGATTCATTCTTTCTCATACTCCAATTGATCCACATCTTCCCACAAAGATTTAGTAAACTTGCCAAATGTACTAGCATGAGATAAGACACACTTGTAACTCCTGAAATTTCTCCCAATGATACAAATCTATTTTTTTTCTACTTGTAGGACTGATATAAGATTCAATGCACTCTCCATTATAGAAAATATGAAATTGGGAAGTAGTTACTTCCCTTATCGAGCTACAATACTAAAATATACAGTGTAGGAATGTGCAACAAAAAGACCATACTTTACCTAAACTTGAGAGATATTACTCTCAGCTTCATGGACTGATCTATAGATGAAAAAGTATAGTAGAGGAGTGGAAAATAGCACCATACAACAACAACAAATACAACACAATTCTCCCAAGACTGAATTTGCAAACACCAACCCATCTAAACAGAAGTTGATGTTCTTCCTGAGACTATCTGCAAGCATAAACTTATCACCCAATTTCTGTGACTCATCACTCTAAATCTTTTGCCAAGGAATACTATACATTTTCATGTACACAAATGCAAGAAACATGTTATAATTCCCATAACATATAAATCCCATCAAATACTCATAGAAACTCCAAATCACACAATATTGCCACCATTATTCTACTCCAAACTGAAAGACTAAAACCACAACTTCTGAAGTTGATACGAATGGGGAAAATAACAATATGAAATGATCTATAATAGCATTAAATTTATCTACAACAGCAGCACATTCCGCAATACACAAAGCCCACAAATCTTCACACAACTTCATTGGAAACCTATAGACAACACACACATACTGCACTACTGGAACAACTTCCCTGAATCTCCTCCAAATTAGGGTTATGATTGATGGATTAGTGTTCACTAATACTGTATTCCTTATTTTAACATCATCATGCAAGGATACTTCCTCCAAACACATCAATCTACAGTTGTTCATAACTGAATTTATCAAAATCAGCAACATGTAATTGATGTAACAACTACAAAAATGGCAAACATGTGTAATAGTCGTCAATATGACCAATGTTGAATTAGTGGGAAGCCATCTGGGGTTTGAAAATATCTTCACAAACATCTGTACACCTCTAAAATTCTTCAAAATCATCAACCCATAAACTATTTTCTTCAACAAGCTAAGTGGTTTTAAGAAGAATTTGAGACCATTTCTTGAATCTTTGTTCATGCTTTCAAACTTCATGGAGCTCCTCCTTTGCATTATAACCATAACAACTCCATTTCCTACAACATCACATCCTATAGACAATGATTGTAAGAAATCTAAAATGAAAATTACATAGCATGAGATGGTTACCTTCTCAAGCTTAACCAAAGCTTCTTTGTTTGTTTGGATTGGAAGTATTTCACATGAACTCTTGAGATGCATAATTTTTAAATAATTACCACTTCCCTTGAGTTGCTTCCACTATTTTACTTTCTCATGTGAATGCCCCTTAATAAAGTCATCTTGAAACTCCTCCTCAAAAACACATAGTGTAGCAAATGTCAACTTCTTGCTCTCAAATTGAATAGAGCCCCACATTTGCATTAAGAAAGCCCGATTACCTTCCCCTAAAACATCATGTCCTTCCACAAATGGATCTGAAATTCAAAGTACATGACATGAGTTGTTTACCTTTTCAATCCCTTCCAAAGATTTTTTTGTTGCATCCTCCTGAATGCCCTAAATGCTAGTGTCTTTGGTTAAAGTATATCACATCATTCTCCCACACAGATTCCTGATACAAACTAGTTTCCAACTCTATGACATGTTCGAATCCTCTATCCAAGGGTGATCCTAGGAGTATGTTACTGAACACTATGCTATCCTAATTTGGAAACACTTGAATATTAAAATGAAGACTATGATTCTTACCATAAAATGAGATAGCATGCATATCCTTCATCACCAAACATCTTGTAATCCATGAAACCTATCCCTTGCAAGAAGTCTTCATATATGTGTCTACTTCCATTGTTCCTTTAGATACACCTCCAAAGACCATATCTCTCCCTTCACATGTAATCTTTATTTTTCTAAAATGATGATTCTATAGAAAGTCACTCATGGAATGCAACCATTGCACACACATAACTATTTGAGTACTCAAAGAGTAGAATACATTACATACCCCATGTTTTGGTATTGAAAATTTTAATCTCCTTTGTTGTTGTATCAAATTAAAATTGCATTCTCCATCATGCTTCTATTGTACTACTCTGATACAATTGGATGTTGGGGATTTTGAACTAGAAAACACTTTAGCCTTCATTTTTTTTTCAATATCTTCTTTTTGTGGCTCTTTGGATAAAGCACTAGGATCACACACCAACGTGGATGAGTAGTTTTTTAGTTGAGAGGAGGGATCCACCTTCTACTTTGTACCCTTCATCTTTTCATTAAAGTTGAAATTCTTATCATGATAGCAAAAACATTGTGATGACATAATATGATGATGCAAGGAAAAAGTATGGAAAATGGGCATCCAAAAAGCACCAATTTTAAAGTAAAAGAGAAAGCATTTAATTTATTTTTTTAAGAAAAAGTAGACATTTCCTCCACATGAATAAAGATGTGATATAAAAAAGCTATAATAATGTTGATTCATTTATAGTAGGGAGATTAGGATGGAAGGGAAAAATATGGAAAATGGGCATTCAAAAAGCACCATTATAGAGTAAAAGAGAAAGCATTAAATTTAATTTTTTTTAAGAAAAAGTGGACATTTTCTCCACATGAATAGAGATGTGATATATAAAAGGTATAATAATGTTGATTCATTTATAGTAGGGAGAAATACAAAAATTTGATTAGTTTATGATGTTAAAAATATTATAATTTTGATTTTTCAAAATTTACTTTTATTTGTCAACTAAAATTAATCATCCCTTATTTATTATTTCTTTTGCACTTTGTCTTGATTTGAAAACATTAAACTTATAATTTATTAATCATTTAAGTATTTTAAACAATGATATACAATCTTGTTAGATATAATATTAAAATTCTAACACTAAAATTATTATTTTGTGTTGTGATTAGTATTATTATTTGTTATATGTAGACACCCAAATTTGTCCCAAATTTGTCCATGTCTAGCAACACCTTGTCAAAAATATTATCCTAGGACATCATGTAACATTTTGTCCTAAATCCCACTCTTAATCCCATTTATCCATTAGCCAATTAATTAAATAAAATTTATTTATTTAATTAAATCCCATCCTCATCCTACTTAGCCAATTAATTAAATAAATTTTATTTATTTAATTAATATTCAACTCATATCCCAACTAATTCAAATATTTTATTTGAATTAAGTTACATGACCTTTCATCTCACCTTGACATTTGTCCATTTCCCCTTAATAATGTGTTGTAGTACAACTTTTATCTTTCACATGCACAACTAATGGGACCTAATTTTAGTATTTATCTACACAAGCACACCTAAGCCTTATCCTCATTTGCCACATGTCACATGACTACAATTTCTTGATATACAAGAAAACCTAACTTAATCCTATCCATCCATTTCATCTAAAGCCCTAATTGATCCTAGCCATCCATTGGAACCAAGCCTTTCCTATAAAACAAGCCTCTCTTGAGCCATTAGAGGACAATTTCATGATTCTTCTTCATGCAACTTCACTCTACTGAATTTTCATCTCAAGTCCTCATCCATCATCTTCAATCCATCTAGCTTGCATCTATCAACCGCCAATCATCCATCATTTATCTTCTTATCAACGTTATGTTGTGGAATCAAGCAATCAACACAACAAAGTGATCAACCAATCGAGCTCATCTTGCATCTTCGAGGTATTGAATTATTTAGGTTTAGGTTATGCATTTCATTATTTTATCATTTCGATTTATAAATCCAAAATTTTTTATTATACATTCTGGCACACCTGGTGGGAGTCACTTCGCTTGATCTTTTTTGCAAGTTTTTGTAGTAAAAATTTGCATTCATGTAACCCCCATTGTTGAGTTTTGTAGGTTTAATTAACTTTTTGTTGCAGATCTGCTACTTTTTGGACAAAACCCTAGGTTTTAAATATTTCATCATATCTTCCAAATGGATATGAATTTTTCTAAAATATTTTAGTAAAAGTTTGTCCATGATATAAGGAAGCTACAGCAGAAAAATTTTGGGTTTATCGCAATTTTTGAGGGATTTATCACATTTTTATTTTTTTTATAAAATCATAATTCTGGGCACAAATCAGTGAATGTTTCAGAAATTTTTATATTTCTGGAAAGCTCTCAAAATTCTAATGGGGGTCTATGTTTTACAGATTTAATTTGGAGCTCATTTATAGTGCGAAAAAATTAGATCTTTGCAGACTGTACTGTTTTCATAAATCCACATTTATGGATGTAAATCAGAGAATTTCTCTGATTTCTTTACATTTTCGGAAAGCTCTCTTAAAATTAATAGGGGTCTTTTCTTTGATTTTTTAATTTTCAAACCAAAAATATATCAAAATAATCAAATCTAATTTGGCTATGTATCTAAAATTACAATTTTCCTTGCCTGCTAAGCTTATTTTTTATGCCTACATTATAATATCAATTTTTTTTATGTTGTAGGTGATTATAAGGAGCTTTAGCAATAGCAATATCAATCATCTACAACAACTTGGAAAGCAAAAATAATCAGGTGCACTCATTCTAATCTTTCATCTTAATCATTATTTGAATCACACATTTCGATTTAGGCATAAAATGAACAATTGTTTGCAAATTCACATCAAAAAATTGGGCTAAAACAAACCATTGTATTTCATTATATTTAGATTTGGGCTTTAAAACAAACAAGTGCTTGTATTGTCTTCCACACATTGAATTTCTAAGGTTAATGAACCCCATGCGAGTATGACTAAGTAAATGTGTATGCTCTCTCCTCGCGTCCCAACATGAACTTGGAGATCAAAAAATTTTACTTGTGTTGCTTTTGTTTAGCCTTAGAGAGGCCTGCCTTGGTATCCACCCCAAGGGAATGACCTCAAGCGGTACTTTCATCCAGTCCGCTATAAAAATCAGAGGATAAGGTGAAAGTCAAGTCTAACCGGTATTAGCGCTCACCATACAGTGCTAACTTGAAAGGAGGTGTACCTTTGTGTATATTAAAACTCCTAGTAGGGTTAGTTAAAGTCTTAAGTGGTTTGCTGGATGCTCATGGGGTGCCGGTCCCCCGAATTTACATTAGAACCTCCTTGTGATAGTGGCCTTGCCTTGACTAGGACTTATTAAAGTGTCTTCACGTGCTTGCTTAACCATCATCACATTCTTCCAAACTAAAACTTGCTTATGTGTTTTGTGTGAGTGATTTATGTGTGTATATGCATAATCATTTGTTTGAGCATTGCCAAATCAAGCTCTAAACACCAAGCACATAAACAAATCAATCTAAACATTCATCCTAGTCAACACACATCATATCCAACTCAATTTCATCCACATCATCCAAACAATCCACATCATCATCCAAATCTCTAAACAAGCACTTGTTAAAAAGGACTTAAGACAAACACTTGGGTGACAACATGTTTACACCAGAAGACCCAAAAATCAAATTTCAAAGATTCCTCCAAAATATTTGTCAAGGATCACAACCCCTAAACCAAGATGCCATTGAAACATTACAATTCTTCATCCAAAGAGCTCAAGCCCACGCAAGCCAGTCACCTCAACTGCAACACTTCGTAGCCCAAGTCCAACACCTTTTAGCCACTAGTCAAGCTCAACAAGTACATCAATCCTTGGGTATGTGCAAGAAGTTGGGTCCACTTTTTGGCCAAAAAGTGGAAGTGTTTTCCCTAATTTTCAGAATTTGTCACATTTGACCTTAAAATTTGAAGCACTTAGAAATGGAATCTTAAAAAAAATCACTAAATATAAAATGTAGTACTTAGAGTCTAGTTTCTAAATATGTAATTTTTTTCAATACCTAGATGATACAAATTAATTTTCAATAGGCATTTCTAAAAACCACTATTTAAAAGTCACTTTTTTTTTTACCATACCATGCACATGTACGGCCAACATAATTTGACCTAAATAAAATTATTTTTTAAAATCCTTTTGGAAAAACATGTGTAGTATAGTGAAGTTTGATGAGGATATTTTTTTATAATTTTTTTCTAATTAATTTTTTTTATTAATTTTTTATTAGGCCTAATTGCTACTTTTGAAAACCCGTCATGTACGGACAACATAATTTGAGAAAAAAAAATCATAAAATTAAA
Source organism: Cunninghamia lanceolata (assembly GCA_027924645.1). Lineage (NCBI taxonomy): Eukaryota > Viridiplantae > Streptophyta > Pinopsida > Cupressales > Cupressaceae > Cunninghamia > Cunninghamia lanceolata. Next base: position 1,716,602 of record BSBN01000912.1, read on the forward strand.
AAAAAAAATTTCATTGTGTAAAGAATGATGTGTAGATTGATGACATATAATTTTTTTTTTTAAAATTTAAAAATTAAAATTTATTAAAAAAATACAAACACCTGTCATTTCAAGTTTTTGGACTAGTTTGCTTATAAATTAAATAATAAATAGAAGAACATGTCCAATAACAAAAAAAATTATATATTTGAAAACTAGACAATGTTATCTATAATGGGTTTTCATTTCGTAAAAAAATTTAGAAAAAAAAGCCCTCAGCCATATAGGTAAACTTAGTGTTTCTTCTTGTTTTGTACTTAGAAAAAAACTTGCAAGTCCAAGGCTCAAGGTCGGTCAACCATTCCTATCTCGAGCCTAAAACCCAAGCAAAGGTAAGGGCAAAAGGCGGGCGGAGATTTCTAATTTCAAATAACAGGTACCTGTTATGTTTTCAATAACGGGTACCCGTTTCTATTTTACCCGTTATTTCCCATATTAGGGAAAAAAGTACTTTCACTGTATCCCTGCAACTTGCAAGTCTGATCAGTATGGCGCGACAGCGATAATTTCTACATTTTTTACTTACAAGTGTTTTGTGGAATCTCTTGACAGGTCATATTCTATTCAGATTTTGAAAGGAGTATATCATATGAACAATTCTGAAGTGAAATCAAGTGCATGAGCTATTTTCAAGAGGAATAAAGAAAGAGGGTTTTTATTTTTACATCTACCTTTTACTTCAAAATCTATGGAACAAAGTATCTACATCTAATTCTACTTCAAAAGTTCAAATAAGGACATCAATTATGAAATTGGATTAAGTATCAATTGTTATTTTATCAAGAGGGTTTTGGTAATCATGGGATCAAATCAACGTCAAAGAAAAAAACAAAGGAGGGTAATGACACCTCAAGAAATTGAAGCAAATAGAGAGAAGGAAGCCAAAAGGCAAAGAGATAGAAGAGCAAGAATTCAAGAGATGAAGAATATTGAAGCATCTAGTTCCATGAGTATTGAAGAGAAAGACATTCAAGAGAGTATAAATGATGGGATCAATGTAGATGATGCAACTGTGGAAATGGTGAATTTGGAAGAAAATGTGTCTATAGAAATAAATGCATGTATGTCTCCAAACCCAACTTTCAAAGATATGGAAAATGCGACTATACAAACAAATCCAGGTATGTCTTCACAGCCAACTTTCAATGTTATGGAAAACAGGACTATAGAAATAAATCCAGGTGTGTCTTTGGAGCCAACTTTCAATGATATAGAACACACGACTATAGAAACAAATCCAGGTGTGTCTTCAGAGCCAACTTTCAATGACATGGAAAACATGACTATAGAAACAAATCGAGGTATGTCTTCAAACCCACCTATTGATGATATGAATGAGAATGATATCCCTTTTAGGAGTGAAAATGAAAATGTTTTATTTGAGATTGAAAGAAATGTCTTAGATAATCTTCCTGGTAAGATTTCTTGGAGCCAAATGAGAACTCATGCAAATAAATTATATTAAAAAAAAAATTATAGAAAAAGTCTTGGATTTCAATGTCAACTTATGACGCAATTGATGAAGATATGGAAATTGCGAAAAGTAATGAAAAAGTTTGGCATCTTTGTAAAACCTAAAAAAAAAGATGAATCAATGAAACAAGTTTTATCTAGTGTTGCTAATGCTATTGATTCTATTGGTAAAAAGAGTTGATCTAAAGATAGCAATGCAGCACGAAGAGCTATAACAACTGCTTTAGTCAATAAATCGTCTTCTAATAAAAGAATGATAAGTAAGACAAGTGAAATTCTAAAGATAAATCCTAAAACTTTGAGAAGAGCAGCAAAGAGAAGAGAATCTATTGAAAAAGATCCAATTAACCAATGTTGGAGTTTTAGTGGTAGACTCCCAAGGTATGACATGAAATTAAATAGTGAAATCAAATCTTTAATTGAAAAATATTGGCATGATAATACAAGGGTATCATCTAATGTTAGAGATGTTTTAAAATTATGAGTGGGGTCTAAAATTCGTTATCCTCATCCAAAACATTTATTAGACATGACTCAAACTGAATTATATAAAAAATTCTTAGATGATTTAGTGTTAGAACCTTTTAATATTACCATAAGCCAAAGATCTTTTGAGAAATGTAAACCTTGGTATGTGAAAATTAATAAACAACGAATCTCTTGTTGTTGTAAAACTCATGTGCAATTTTGTTATTATTATGAACTTTTTCTATATATACGTTCTACTTTGCATACTGACGAAATTATGCAGGAATGTGGTATTAATATGCCACCTCAAACAATTAAGGAGTTTGTAGCAGGTTTGTTTTGTGAAACATCTAATGGATACTTATTTTATTCAAAAGCATGTATTTCTGGACAATGCAATAGATGTGGCAACTTTTCATTGTTAGGAGAATGTATGCATGAAAATATTTCACATGAATTTAGACAACAATTAGTGGATGTGAAAAGATTCAAGAATGTTGAATATTCTTTAAAGGATGAAAAAATTGGAAAGTGTTGTGAGTTAGTCACTGAAAAAATTTGTGTGCATGCATTCATCAAAGATTTTAAGGATAATATTGTATCCAAATATGTCAAACACTCCCAATATGCTCGGTGGCTTGATGGACAATTCCATTCATGTAAAAACACCTTTCCAATTGGAACTATCCTATCAGTGGTTGACTTTGTAGAAAACTATACTCTTGCTCCACAAGAGGAAATTCAATCTTAGTATTATAATTCAGTGCAAGTGGCCATATTTGTTCATATTGTATACAGACATGCAGATGATAGTACAGAAGATAATAGAAAAATTTTGAGGGAGTATCATTTCTATTTGAGTGATAACCGGTTACACTCTTCAGAGTTTGTGCAATATTGTTTCACAAAATTTTATGAAAGTTTAAAAGAAAGAGGAATCCAGATGACACAACATTTCATATGGTCAGATAATTGTACAGGGCAATTCAAAAATGCAAGAATGTTTTATTGGCTATGTAGGGCTCACAAAGAAATCAATATCTAACATATGTGGAGTTTTTTTTAAGCTAGACATGGTAAAGGAGAACATGATGGAGCTGGAGCATGTGTGAAAAGAGCTCTTGCTAGAGAGCAACTAAAATTTGAGGATACAGTCAAATTTAGAGATGCACGTGCAATTGTGGATTGGTGTAATGAAAAGTTATCTACGAGATCAAGTCAAAACTCTACAATTCGACGATTATTTTGGTTAGTTGAAGAAGAGAATATTCCTACTCGACTTGATTGTGAGACAATAACTGGATCAACAAAATGGCATTCATTTAAGAGTTCAAATGCAAGCACATGGACTATTTGGACTAGGGAGCTTGCATATTTTTGTCAATTTTGTATTACAGGTGATTGGGGAGCATGTGAAAATACAGAATGGGTTGAAGAATGGAAACAAAGATCCTTGACACCTACAGAAACACAAGATCAACTTGAAACAACAATTGAAGATAATCAAATGTTTGCATCAGATGACTATGATCGTGTTTCAGACCTTGTACAAGAAGGTACTTTTGTTTTCAATTTTTTTTATTGTCATTTTTTTGTACATCTATATATAATTAATTATATATGTATGCATGCACAAATTTATGTGATTTAGATACATGTCACACTTTATTGAATTACATAATTTTTTTGTAGGACATGTCTATGCTGTTATTGCACCTGAGGGCAATGAAGAGGAAACTGAGTATTGGTTGGCTCGATGTGTTGAGACAAAACAAAAGTTGTTACATCCTAGAGTAGATGATGATAACATATAGTATCCAATAGATTCTGTGGTTGTTGTTGGCACTTGGCTACGAAAATATCTAATAAGAAGGAATGGTGTGCCTACATTTGAAGATTATGAAACACATAAGAAGATCATACACTACTCACATTTGGTTGTGGCAACAAATATAAAACTAGTCAGATATCAAGGCAAACCTTCTAATAAACAGTTATGGACACTTTCGATGGAAGAACATGAGTCAATTATAGATGCATTACAAAAAAATGAGGATGCAAATGGTACAATGGAATAAATTTTCAGGTATGTAAACTATACTCTTACATCCCCAAGTTAAATTCTTTCATTCTCATTTCAGCTTCTATATTATTCCCCTTGTCTTAAATTTTGTATCGACTCATGTAAATATATAGTTAATTTACATGTACATTTGAACATTACTTTTTGCAGGTGTACCCTAGACAAGTAGTCAAATTTGCATGATTGTCAATAGAAGTTTTCACCATACAAAAAAATGAGGATGCAGATGGTACAATGGAATAAATTACCAGGTATGTAAACCATACTCTTACATCCCCAACTTAAATTCTTTCATTCTCATTTCAGCTTCTATATTATTTCCCTTGTCTTAAATTTTGTATCGACTCATGTAAATATATAGTTAATTTACTTGTACATTTGAACATTACTTTTTGCAGGTGTACCCTAGACAAGTAGTCAAATTTGCATGATTGTCAATAGAAGTTTTCACCATACAAAAAAATGAGGATGCAGATGGTACAATGGAATAAATTAGGTCAGGTATGTAAACCATACTCTTACATCCCCAAGTTAAATTCTTTCATTCTCATTTCGGCTTCTATATTATTCCCCTTGTCTTAAATTTTGTATCAACTCATGTAAATATATAGTTAATTTACTTGTACATTTGAACATTACTCTTTGTAGGTGTACCCTAGACAAGTAGTCAAATTTGCATGATTGTCAATAGAAGTCTTCACCATACAAGTATGTGAGGTCAATTTTGTAGTCTTCAACTAAAAGTGAACGCAAATTAGGTAATTACATATATATACTCAAATATTTATCATCGATCCTCTAAAGACACCTGCTTGTACATCCCCTTAATTCAGATGTCCTCTTAGCCCCCCTTAAGCCATCAAGTTTTATCTTATACTTTGTAAATTGACTAGTGTACATCTCTCCAAGTAAGCTATCCTCTTTTGTATCCCCTTAAGACATCCTCTTCTAGCTCCCCTTTTAATTAATCCTCTTATACATCCCCTAAAGCCATCCTCTTATGTATCCCCTTAAGACATCCTCTTAGCTCCCCTTAAGCCATCGTCTTTGTATCCTCTTTTGTGTTATTTAGTACATATTGCATTAATATTTTGTGTTTTTGGTACATATTCTTTCATTCTCATTTACATTCATTATTTCTTGCAGGTGTATCTTACAAGTAGATTTTTCCATGATTGCCACTACAAGATTTCATCATAATGTAAATTGTAGATCAATTTTGTAGTCATGTCAAACTAATAACATGGACCTATAAGCTAATTGTATAGATATACTCATATGTTTAATAATGGACCTATTTTTTGTTTTGAGACTCTTTTTATGATCTATGCATTTAATTTTCATGGATTGAATATTATTTTATGATCTATGCTATTAGTGTAGAGGTTTAATAAGTATATATAGTTTGTATTTTTTGTATCATTTTTGTACCCACTTTAGCTATGTTTTGAGATGTGTTGATTTAGCATTTATTTTAAATATTATTTAAATGCACAAATGTTGAAAAGTAGTGTCATGATAGTTAAAGGGAAATAGTCCTAGGATAGTTTGCATATTTGAAACATGGTTTAATATCACCTCTATGAATGCCTAGGTGTAATCATTGGTGTTGTAGAACTCTATTTATGACTACTAAGGTAATAATGAGGGTTATCATGCATAGGTAAGGTATTAAATAGTCATTATTTCAAACTAAATGACTACCATAAAGGTTACTCATTGTCATAGTAAATAGAAGATTATTGTCAAGCATGAAGATTATTGCCATGTATCCAATCTAGACTGTCATAAATCATTGAGATGTTCTCATAAGAACAATTCAAATCTAAAAATCAGTCATAATGAGGTTATATCATCTAAATTCCATTGCAAAAATCCATATGACAATAATAAAACAAATTTAGGATAGTCATGAAACAAATAGGACACTCATGACACAAATAGGACAATCATGTTAGTCAAGAGGTTTTCACAGTGATTGATGATCAAGTATATCATTCTAAATGGTCATTTGCTAGAGTTAGATAGACATGTATTTATGGCAACAAGTGGCCTTCATGAAATTCATAAGTGGTCATCCAAACACCTATATGATTGTCATAACTATCCCTTTAATAGCCACTTGCCTTCATGACCAATCAAAGATGTTATTAAGAACTTGAACATAATCCCTAATACCCACTCAATAAAACTACTAAGAGAATGGCCAATCAAATGAAGACAAGAATCTACATGTATAGCAAAAGGAATCTCAAAAATCATCTAATTCCCTAGCACTAGAAACATTATGAGTAATCATTATAAGCCCGATTAATGCACCAACATTGTCAACCAATAAGGTATAAAAGAGAAGATCTTAAAAGATTTTTTTGTAGCTTATATTGTGTGGATAAGAAATTTAAATTTCCTTGTAGTTTCTTCTTTAAAAGAGTTAGTTTCTCTAAAAGAATTGAATACTACTTCTTGAATAATTTCAAAATGTGATAAATTTTTTTGTACCTTATATTGTGTGGATAAGATTCAAATGAATTTCCTTAGATAGTTTCTTCTTTAAAAGAGTTCTAGTTTCTCTACAAGAATTGTTCATGCTACTTATTGAATAATTTCAAATTGTGATAAAGTTTTTTGTAGCTTATATTGTGTGGATAAAAAATTTGAATTTCCTTGTAGTTTCTTCTTTAAAAGATTTAGTTTCTCTACAAGAATTGAATACTACTTGAATAATTTCCAAATGTGATAAATTTTTTTGTAGCTTATATTGTGTGGATAAGATTCAAATGAATTTCCTTAGATAGTTTCTTCTTTAAAAGATTTAGTTTCTCTACAAGAATTGAATGCTACTTCTTGAATAATTTCAAATTGTGATAATTTTTTTTGTAGCTTATATTGTGTGGATAAGATTCAAATGAATTTCCTTAGATAGTTTCTTCTTTAAAAGATTTAGTTTCTCTACAAGAATTGAATGTTACTTCTTGAATAATTTCAAATTGTGATAATTTTTTTTGTAGCTTATATTGTGTGGATAAAATTCAAATGAATTTCCTTAGATAGTTTCTTCTTTAAAAGATTTAGTTTCTCTACAAGAATTGAATGCTACTTCTTGAATAATTTCAAATTGTGATAATTTTTTTTGTAGCTTATATTGTGTGGATAAGATTTGAATTGAACCTTCTAGTTTCTTCTTTAAAAGAGTTAGAATTCAATACTACTTCTTGAATAATTTCAAATTGTGATAAAATTTGTAGTAGCTTATATTGTGTGGATAAGATTCAAATGAATTTCTTTAGATAGTTTCTTCTTTAAAAAAGTGTTAGTTTCTCTACAATAATTGAATGCTTCATTTGAATCATGTTTTGAATGTTTTTTTAACAAAGATTTTGTTCAAGGACACTATCAAAGTGAGTTTAATATCCTTATCATTTTATCGTGATTTTGTACTTTTATCCTAGGTAAATTACCTTGTTATAAAGTGCCCTAAATTTATCTATTAGATAATTGTAACACCAAACTTATCTATTAGATAATTGTAACACCATTTACCTATCTATTCCACTATGTAAATTAACTTAATTTAGGTTTGTGAGGCAGTTAATAGATTGTTCACTATTTCAAGAAAAACTATTGAACCATAATGCATTTAATCAAGTTTCTTAAAAATTAAAAAATGTAGTCTAGAGAAAAATCTTCTAACATGTCTCAATTAAATAATTTATAATCTAGAAGTGAACAATGAAGCATATTTAACATATTTAACAATGAAGTATATTTAACATACTAAACTACATTCAAGCATATATACTCAATAACATATACATGTAGATCTAGATCTAGATAAGTCCATGAAATATTATAAAATATCTAGGTAGGACCCATGAAATGTGTACTTTAAAACATCTACTCATCATCAGCATATAAATAAATACAAATCACAGTTCATGAAATACTAAAATATATCTAGAAGAACATGTAATTTAGCAAGTTCGACATATATAGTCAAAGTCCTGGAACGGCATATATAAAAAATAATGTGCACATCATATAGTTTAGTCTATGATATAAAACTCTATGTCAGGGATGATCATCACTCAAGTTCAAATCTGAAAGAGGCCTCTTTCTTCCTTGTGAAATGGATGGATCTACCTCATGCTGTACACACAAGAGAAAGAACTTGCAATCAGATTTAAAAATTTTAAAAATGACAGATGGAATTAAATATTTAAATGTAGGCTTTAAAGTGTGCATGTAAATTACCATGCAATCATGCTCATGTAGTCCCACATTTTGTAGTGCAGGTGGTATAACTGTTTCATCTTCGTGACCAAAAGTTTGACTTGCTAATTGCTAGAATTTCAAATAAATCAAGTTTGAAATAAGTTAGAATGTAAATTTAGCATATAAAGACCTAGAAATTGCATTTATAGAAAATTTAGTATAGGACCTGAAAATGTGTAGATGGCTCATGAATTTGTCTCTGAGTACCAACCTGACCAATAGTCTCACTCCTATCATCCTGCACTTACATACATATGGGTGCATATATAAATTTATATAAACTCAAAAAAAGAAACTTAGAAAATTTAGTAAAGTATAGGACCTGAAAATGTGTAGATGGCTCATGAATTTGTCCCTAAGTACCAACCTGACCAATAGTCTCACTCCTATCATCTTGCACTTACATATATATGGGTGCATATATAAATTTATATAAACTCAAAAAAAGAAACTTAGTACAAATTTAGTACAATTTTTTAAAACACACACCGGGGAATACTCAGGCATAATAGCTGACGATGGAGGATTAATGGAAGAAACACCTGAGCCATGTGGTCAATCAGACATGGGAACTACCACATGACCTGAGCCTCTGCAATAGTAGTGTTTCACATACATGTGTACATATAGTTATTTATTTAATTATACACTTGTTAATTTAAAATATAATATTGATAAGTTTCAAAAGAAAATTTAAACTAGAATTAGATACATATGGTTTTAGGGTTAAGATATATTGGTTTACCCCGTAAGGTGTGCCAATCTCTACAGCTGTCGATGCAAAACTCAATGTATCAAATCGTGATGTGGCCCTAGAGCGACTTGAGATCTGTACAACAAATAGTTTACAATTATATATTAATTCATTAAATTATTTATAAAATTTTTGATCTACATTCAAATTATACACTTGAAATATTTAATAAAATGTGGTCAATGTACCTGTGTAGGATTATCATCTGAATATAGTAGAACCAAGTATGACTCCACTCCAGTTGTAGCTGCATCTGATGTGGATGTAGGAGCAGGACCATAACATGGTTGATTGCAATTTGTACACAAATGTGCCCTTGACATGCCTGAGGCTCTATGCTGAGATGCATCGAATCCTCCATGATGCTCTCCACCATTGAATTCAGCTGTCATGTGGGCAGCTTGTTCAGTGAGATTGCTTGAGAGTCTACTCAATGCTCCTAATGTCGACAAAACTGCCTGCTACTGAATAGGTACAGGAATTGTGGGCAAAACAGGAGCAACCATAGGTGCAGGAGGAACAGGTCGATTGGGGTCAACTCGTGCCCCTGGTCTATGTTGTGGCATGCCACAACCAACACCCTAAAATTCTCTCATATCAAAATAATTGGGTTTTTGACCCAATTGAAACTCCACCCATAATTTTCTCAAAAAATATAGCAGCACCTCACAATTAGCATGTGGTGGGTGATCAAACACCATCCACCACCAATCCCAAAAATGTTTCAAAATTGCCTCATGCGTACACCACTTAATTGATATTCTTTTTTTTGTTGCAGCTATAGGTTGATTAGTTTTTGGGTGACGAAAAAATGGGGCTAATGTTTGTTTTGTAATGTGGAGGTCATGGATGTCTTTATATGAAAGACCATCCGCATAGAATCACCTCCTCTCCTCCCGCCAAAGCTGAAATCTATTTAGGTCTACATCGATAGACCTAACAGAATCAATAATGGTTTGAATCGAAGATGCAAACCGAACCACATGAGGAGGCATCAAGTGAGGTTAATTATTAATCAAATTAATGTTCTCCTTAATTGTATTAATATTTTCATTAATGTTTTGCTGCAATTGGGCCTCATCAAATGGAGGGGGTGGGGGGTTTTGAGGTGGAGGGGATCGGGGGTTTTGAGGTGGAGGGGGTGGGGAGTTTTTAGGTGGATCACGGGGTGGGGGGTTTTCAGGTGGATCATGGGGTGGGGGGGTTTCATAAAGAATGTCATCTATTAAAAATTCATCTAGACTCTGGTCATCCATTAGATCTATCTCCTACAAATTTCCAAATATGTAAATTCATATAAAAAACTTACAAATGTATAATATCACAAATATATATACATATTGAAAACTTACAAACAAATATCTATAAATTTAAACTTAATCTAGAATAGATCTATAATTGATTTATAACTTAAAATATCCATGAATTTAGAGAGCACGTAATACTTGAAAATTAAACACATGCACAAGTTTATCATATAATATGATCAAATGATGATGCCTCATACCAATGTCTCCTTAAATTAATCCAACATTTCTCTAAAATATTATATTCTCCTTCCTACTTCATTCCTCTTTAACCATTTTTTATAGGGTTTTTAAACTATAGAATTGGTATTTATAGAGAAAATATGGAATAATTAGAAAAAAGATCTCACAAATTACCAAGAGGAAGTTATGCAAAAAATTACAACATAAAGCTATGTCTAAATTTTTAGATCATTTTCACATAGTGGACAAGGTTCTTGGTTCTAGGTCCTAGTCATACACCAAGGTGTCACTCTACCTAACAACCTTGTCGTATCATCATTTTTCTCAAAATTATAATGGAAGTTACATTTTGACACCTTATATAGTCCAAATTTAAAAGTGCATGCCAAGTGTATTAGATTCCCATTTCTCTATTAATCAAGCTACTTCTAGCTTCTAAGTTAAGCTCAATTGTGACATATTTTACTATTTTGCACCATCTTCTACTTCTATTTTGAGTCCATTTGTAGTGGTAAGCATTTCCAATTACTTGATATGTTGGAATAATATGTTATTTTATATTTCAATACACACGTCTGATTGTCATGTGACAACTTTATTTAATATGTAACTACCTTCATATGCCATTATGGCTATAAGTAATGTATTCGAGGCATTGTCCTCTTGTTTAGTGAACTTGGATAATAAGATGTTGACTTAATAGTAGGTAATCTTTATAGTTTACTTTTTCCTAATCCGGTGTCAATTTCTATTTCCATTGTCTTGTCCTTACATATTTGAATTTCTCTTGTAGGATGATGATATTCCTCTTGGACAACTTCAGCAAAAAGTGAAGAGAAATGGTGATGAAAGAAAGTTTGAGGTGTTGCCTACACCCTTATGATTTTAGCTATTTCAAGTTTGCTTTGTCATGTGGTTTTATAGATACATAATTATAAAATGTAGTTTGAAATTGTAATGTTTGGTTGTTTATTAAGTCTTGTGAAACTTGTTCCATGTTTTGTAGCATAAGAACCTTAAAACTAGAAAACAAGGTCTACATTCTCATCATAAGTCTAGGCTTGACCTTATTGGAAAGGTTTTAGCAATGGAAGTTAGAGAGGGTAATCATGGTAGAGGTGGGGATGGGGAGAGCATTGGCTATCTTTCTCCATCGGTAGTGTCATGAGGCATTTCCATGCTTCATTTTGAAATATATAAGGAATCTTTGACTCTAAATTGAATTAATATTCACATTACTGACCCTTCCATTGCAACCATTTATTCTAGACAATGAGAGGAGAGACCACAATGAGAGCACTTTTATTGTAGGAGATCATGTGGACCTATATTTGAAGGGTGTCATGGTGGGAAAAGGCATTGTGGCTTATGTGAGAAGACATGTACTTTACCACAACAATCAAATCCCACTAGGTTGTGTGAAAGTTAGGATTGTCGAGGCTATTGTTTCAGATAGTAGCCTGCCTTATGCTAGTCCATTTGTAGAGGTTTTGTCCAATTCTGTAAATTCATTTGACATATGGAACCTCTTGGACTTGAGACATTATCTCTCAGTAGTACAACTAAATGATTTATTGCTCTATATATTTTTGTTTCTTAATTTTTTTAATCCAACGTAACAACTTATCGCTTTGCATATATTTGTTCTTAAATATTCTCATTTAAATTTATGGGTTTGTTTTAGGACCAAGGAGTACAAAGTGTCAGGGTCAAAGGACATCATTCACACTCCCAAACCTAAGAAAACATGAACTTGTGAACCGTTAGAATTACCCCTCCTTCAGTGCACAGGGACCTGAAGAAGTGTGTTAGATTTTAGCAAGGCATGTTTTTGATTGCACAAAATAGAAATTGTAAGAGATGATGAGATGGAAGATCATTTTACCTTTATATTGCATGTGAAATTACTCTTTGGAATAGTATATTATTGAGCATCTGAACTTAATTGTTCGAAGAGTATATTATTGAAAATATATGTTGGAATAATATGTTATTTTATATTTCAATACACACGTCTGATTGTCATGTGACAACTTTATTTAATTTGTAACTACCTTCATATGCCATTATGGCTATAAGTAATGTATTCGAGGCATTGTCCTATTGTTTAGTGAAATTGGATAATAAGATGTTGACTTAATAATAGGTAATCTTTATAGTTTACTTTTTCCTAATCCGGTGTCAATTTCTATTTCCATTGTCTTGTTTGTTTAACTATCATTGATTATTTCCTCTGATCATTTATCACATTATTTGGACTTCTATTTTTGTATGAAAATATATAAAATCGGCCTGGACCTCTTTCTAAACCATTTTCTTTCCTCAAATTTTCATTTTAGATTCTCATTTCTACTTTATTTTTCATCACTTGTATCTTTCATATTATTTCTTTTCTTCTCCCATATTAGTCCTCTCTATATCCATATTATTCCCCTTTACTTTGTTTCATTGAGTCTTATGTTTCCATCTCCTAAATTCCCTCTTTCTCCTTCAAACCTTGGTTTAAACCTAGCTTTAGTTTTTCATACCAATTTCTAGATCCTGTTGTTTTTACTCCTCCAAATAGATGACGGTGTGACATGAAGATGTCTACGTGATGCCCTGACATTATAGGTGGACGCTCCCTCTCTCTAGTGATATAGGTCTATTGTGTATTGTATTTTTTAGTTCCGCTTCAGTTCATAAAAAAAATTCCAAAATTTTGTAAATAGTATTTCATTTCTATTCATTTATTGCTCTTAACTTAGAAAAGTTATATTTTCTAATTAATAGCATTATACTCAATTTGCTAGAACTATCACATCTAATACACCTAAGACTCTTCTTAATTATCACATAGTACCTCCTCCTGACTATCAAGTGGTAGCTCATACCTATAATACCTATGGGAATATGCAACAAAAATTCATTCCTATTTCTCTTCCTATATTAACTCTAATTTTACTATAGGCTTCTCATGTGTCTCAAAAGAGCGGTACAGATTATGACTTAATTAAACATTGCATGCTACTTTTATACTACATTTATTACCAATACTACATTTATATACCAATAGTGACCTTGTTAGACTACATTTATACCAATACTACAACATTGTATTCCAACAATATGAGTTACCTTTTGCTGAAGTGTAAAAACAAAATGAACCCATTTTGATTATTGTTGGTGTAAATTATATTGTAGGAAAGTGTAACCTTATAGATAATATCTCTGGTCTTAATGTATTTGGGGTAGATTTTCTAAATCACATAAATATAAATACAACTTGTATTTTGTCTTCTATTATATCAATTATGGGTTTCTAAAACATAAGTCAGAAAGCCCTTGGAAACATCACTTTTCCTATAAAATTGGGCCCTATCACATTACCAACCATGGTGCATGTGATATTGGTTTTCCTTTCTTATGATCTCCTTTTAGGTAGGCAATCTATTCATACCATGGGTGCCATCCCATCAAATTTAAATATTAATATATTCAATTTGTCCATGGGAATAAAAAAAATTACAATAAAGTAGACCCCGATCCATTACAATATTGTCAACAAATTAAACTTGGGAAAAAGCATAATTCTTCACCACTGCTTCAAAGTGTGATGCCTTCTTTATCCTCACAAAAAATACAACTCCTACTGATGATGTGGCTAAAGATTCACCTCTTCTTCTAGTACATGGACTAGTGATGATTGGGGTCCCTTAGATTTCACACTTTCTTTTTTGGAGAGTATAAGATAGACTTGTCACATTTTGAGATTCCTAAAATCACAACTACAACATTGGCATCGCAATCTAATGAGGCATCCATTTCCTCTATGAAAGGATCATTTGAATATACCTCTTGTGTTGGGCATGCCTCTGACATTGATCCTACTTCTTTTGAAGAGTTACAATCATTTATAGGCTTGGTTTTGATATCCTCGCAAAATCTAGTTACAGGCATAGTCACTTAGATCAAAAATAAGGCATTAAGGTCCCTATTGATCCTAATGAATATCATGCTATGAATGGTATTGGTTATAGACATCCTAGGTCTTCATTCTAAAATTATTTGCATGTAGACATGATTTCCTCATCTTCAAACTTATCCCTTTTATCATTAGTGTACCCTAAGTTAATCATCAACACTGAAGCATCCTACATGCCTCCTCTTGATACATTTTCATCTTCAAACTTATCCCTTTTATCATTATTACATATACTAAGTTAATCATATCCTCAGAAAATCAAGTTATAGGCATAGTCGCTTAGATCAAAAAGAAGGCATTAAGGTCCCTATTGAGCCTAATGAATATCATTCTATGAATGGTATTGGTTATAGACCTCTTAGGTCTTCATCCTAAAATTATTTGCACATAGACATGATTTCCTCATCTTCAAACTTATCCCTTTTATTATTCTAGTGGTAGTTCCATCTCCTACAAGTACATCTAAACCCTTGTATTTATAGTTTACATTTTCCTAATCCGGTGTCAATTTCTATTTCCATTGTCTTGTTTGTTTAACTATCATTGATTATTTCCTTTGATCATTTATCACATTTTTTGTCATAATTTTAAAGTGCATGATAGCCCATGCCAAGTGTATTCTTCCCATTTCTCTATTATAGTTTAGGTTTTTAGAGTTTAGGGTTTAGGTTTTTAGAGTTTGCAGGACAACATGGTTTTAGGGTTTATAGTTTACGTTTTTAGAGTTTGTAGTACAACTAGTTTCAAGGTTTATAATTTAGTTTTTTAGGGTTTATAGTTTAGGTTTTTAGGGTTTGTAGTACAACATGGTTTTAGGGTTTATAGTTTAAGTTTTTTAGGGTTTGCAATAATAGAGTTTTAGGGTTTGCAGTAACATACAATCACAAAAAAATCATAAAATTCTAATAACAAGTAAAACCATTTAATAACAAATAAAACCCTAATTTTCATTTTAACCCTACAATTAGAAAAAAAATCTAAAACAAGCTCAAAATAGGCAGAGAACCAACCTGGAAGAGCTCAGTGGTGACGAGGTGGTGGGAGGAGGTGAGAGGGCAAAAAAATCTCTCCTGTTGTGTTTGTTTACTCTTTGGCAATGCGTACCCATTCTAGAAAATCTGTTGTCATTGTCAGCCTCTGTGGGAGAAAATGAGCCCACAGAGCTCTTTTTAAAAATATATATCTTTTTGAAAATAGGTACCCGTTTAGTAATGAGTACCCATTTAGGCTCGAGTGCCCGTTACTAAATGGGTACCCGTTTAGGTTCGGGCGCCCATTCCTAAACGGGTACCCGTTTCTTTGAAAATGGGTACTCGTTCGTAGCGGCATTTTTTTTGCCCGTGCGACTTCCCCTACATGTGGACTGAGTTTCTTGCTTTTACGCCCTTAGCCACTCCATACCAACCTAATCCACCTCATAGCCACATGTCATATCCATCCACTTCCTATCAAATTAATCCACCTATCCACCAAATCAATGCCACATCAACTTATGAACATCCACCTCAACCTTATCCAATCCCTCATGCTACCATTCCAATGCACTACCAAGCCCATCCACAAGGCAATCAAGTGATATCACACAAACAACAATCAAGTCCAAATGGCCTTTTGTATATAAATCAAGTGAGCACAAGTCAACCTTGCCAACAAGATCAAATGCCCTCAACTTTGGGTCCACCTCAAGATATTTTGTCTACATAACCTAGCATTACACCTAGCTACCAAGACTATCAATGGCCTCCACAACAAGCACAAATGAGCCCAAATCCACCTTTGCAACAAGAAGCACATGCAACTCCAAGTAGCCCTTTATACATAAACCATGCAAGCCTAATGCAATAAGACTTAATTACCTTTGACAAGGGAGATACGAACCTAGCTAATTCATCCTATGAATACCCTCCATCATCTAATCACACGCCAACACATGAGCCAACTAATCCTATCCCAACACCACCATGTGATCCTACTCCTAGTCCATTGGTCCATCAACCTTCCAAACCACCAAGGCCTCCATTACCTTCATCACCATGTCATTCTAATCCTTCACCAAAGGATGCGGCTGAGATAGTTTTACAAAGAATGCTTAAACAAAAACTCATTGAACTTCCTAAAGTCAAACCATGTGAAGAAAGTCCATATGATGAACATGATTATTGTGCATGCCATAGGACCAAAGGCCATAATACAAATCAATGCCCAATATTTGTCCCAATTGTTTATAAGGTGTACCCACCTATAATGGGAAATCATGCCACATCATCCCAATCTCATGTGTCACTCCCATCTAGTCCAAATCCTAATCCACCCAATCCAATTAGCCCCCAACCTAATCCTAGTCCTAAGCCTGTAACATCATTTGCTATTATTGCCCATCCATTATATTTCCCATCCACTCATACCCTTGCGAAGGATGTGATCCATTGGCTATTAGCAAGGATTAAACCATCTCCATGTCAAACACCCATTCATGAGCCTACCAATGAACTTCCAAAGGTCATGTCCAATCCTATAATCTCATCATGTGGTTCACATATCCTTGAGCCTCTTCAAGAGCCTTCCATTAACATACCTAGCCCTTCAAGCCCATCATGCGACCTACAAGCCAACAAGTCTATTCAAGAGTCTCCAACCACAAGCCTAAGTCAAGAGCCATCATGCCCTCATATCAATAACTATCAAGAGTCTATCAAGTCCACTCAAGAACCTACCACTTTCATCCAAAGTCAAGAGGTATTTCAAGAGCATAATCTTAAACATGTGGAAATATTGAACCCTAATCTTAATCAAGATCAAAGCACCTCTAAGTTCCACCTATCTATGACCTACTTATGGGTTGCCCTCAAGCTATTAGCCATCACCATGACCTCATTCATGAGAAAATTTATCCTTTGTATAGCCCACTTAATCCTCTTTTTTCTCATATTTTTTATCAAGCTTCTAGCTAAGATAATGAAGAGCATGATGATCCATTTGGCCAAAATTTATCCATCTCATGATCAAGATAATATCTATGATGAAGAACCTATTAAAAAGTACCTTGATCCTATCCATAATCCCATAACCATCCATGAGCAAGATATCCCTAGTCATATGCCATCTAGCCCTATCCATAATGAGCAAATATCCACTTGCAATGATGAGACACTTGTCCCCCAAGTAAGCATAAAAGATCAAACAAATAACTTGGATCTTCGTGAACACAATGCTAATCAAGATCCTAATGTTTCTTCATCCCCATCTACCATCGATCCCATTTCAAGTCCACCACCATATCCAATGGGTTTATCCACACTCATCCATGAATGTTCTTCCTTGGGACAACAACAACCTTTTTCCTCCACTTCACCTTCTCCATCCAATAAAGAGCTCAAGTCTAGTTCCCAAACTACACCAAGTCCTATAGTCCATCGCATACTCCAAAACATGAACTACCAACGTAAAGGCCTAGGCCTTTATGAACAAGGTATTTTGGAGCCAAACCATGTCAAAGTTCCTCCATGCTCATATGGCCTTGGATACACACCCCAAGGTAAACAAGGCCAAGATGTTGGTAATCCCTTCATGCATCCTAAACCTACCACTTTCCATTGCACCCCCCATCATCTACCCAAAACATATGTTGTCATTCCACCTCCATCAACCTACAAATGTCAAAAGCATGTGACCATACACCTTCTGCCATCCACTTTTCCTCCACTTTTACAAACTCCAAATATCCCTTCATCCACCTTGCCACCATTGCTTCCAACACCTAACATACCTATCACTCATAAGTACCCTTACATTCCTAATTATGACCAACAAAAGCACACATCGCCTAAGCATGAAGCTTCCACTCATTACACCAACCCCGCTTCCATCAAACCCATGGGATTCCAAAATAAACATTTGGATGCCTATAAAGCAAAAAATCTAAATAAAACTCCTAAGGACCCTCATGCCTTAGGGCATCAATCTAAAAAGTCTCTAAATCCTCCATCTTCTATGCAAAGTACATTCACAAAGCTATCCAAACCCATTCCTCCAAAAGTAAATCCCAAAAGCAAAATGGTTTGGGTTCCTAAGAAAATATCTAGCAAGTCAAATGAGGCATCCTCATCCACATCTCAAGAATCCCAACCACCTATATCCATCCAAAAGCCTACTTCCATCCAAAACTTTCATTCCCTTCAAAAATCCCACAAGCAAAACAAAAACACTAAAAATACTAAATCTATGTGGGTTCCCAAATGCTTACATCAATCATCTCCTAAGCAAACATCTCCATTTCTTCCTACACCACCATCTCATCAAAAGCTTCAATGTTTATCATGGTGTGTGCAGACATTGATCATGGTTCCCTTCCATTCCAAAACATTCCCACATAACTACATCTCCCCATCTTCCATCCATTATCCTACATATCTCCCCCATGCTATCCCTATGGTCCATGCTTTGGCATAAAATTTTCATCCATCTTCATTCCATAAGCCTATACAAATCCACACCATAAGCCACTAGCCTACCCTTTCATAATCCATTTCATCATCCATTATCTACCTAATCCATCTCCCATCCATGCAATCCCTTATCAACATCGATGAGCATAATGACATGGTCCATGCGATGACATCCATCTCTAATGGGACACTACCAACATTCATAGCACTAGACACTTGAGTCCATCCTATCCATTACCATGGTGAAAACCTGGCAAACAAGCACCATGTGTAATTGTCATCCCATCTAAAAAAAAGGGAAAAAAAAAGAAAAAAAAATCAAAATAGTAAAGAGAAAGCCCTTCGTCCAATGGTGAAAACTTGGTAAACAGGCACCTTGGATAAGTACCATGATGAAAACCTGGCAAATAGGCATCATGTGTAGGTTGATCTTCTATGTCACTTACACTTGGGGGCACCTTGTCTCATCCAAACTACCCATCCTATCATACCATCCTATCATTTTCATCATATCTTGACATCCTACCATCCTTAGCCATTACATAAATATGCCTATCCTATTGAATCCATTTATTCATCCTCCCGCCTTTTGATTTTGATGAAGACATAGGGGCAAAAATTTTGAAACATGTTTGGATATTTCTTGACATACCTTCTTTCCAAACCAAGTCCTATCCATTGACCATTTATGCATCCCATTTAAACCAATCCATCATATCATCCCATAGTCATGAACTTTGTCATGTAAAAATCCTAAGCATTACCACCTAGAATGGGGCAAGTTATTCTTCCTATGCAACATAACCTTTGGAGATCACATCCTAGCTCCCTTATGATCCATCCACTATGGCGTACCCTTATCATGAGCTTCTTATAGCTTATCCCCATCTATTTATCATGAGCTTTCCACTATAGCCTACCTATCTATTTATCATGAGGCATGCATCCATCCCTTATATGGCCTATCCTCTTATCTATCTATCTATCATGAGCCTTTCATCACATTTACTATGAGCCCATCCTTTTATCCATCCCTTGCACCTAGACTTGGTTTTCCCTTGTCATTGGTATCAAGCACAAAGGCTACCCAAATTGTAAATCCATTGGCGTTTTCCAAAACATTTCAAAAAACAGAAAAAAAAAATCAAAATATGTCAAAAATTCCAAAAAAATTAAATATCCAACAAAAAATCCAAGTAATAAAACCAATCATATCATCCAAAACAATCCACTCCATCAACAATCAATCAAAATTCATCATCATCATCTTCAATTCTTCCTATCAATAACATTCATTCATCCATTTCAATCAATCACTTCTTCCAATCATATCAATCAAATCAATCTAAGCAATGATCTTAAATCCAAGCCACACTAATCCATATCAAGCAAGCTAATCAATCAAGGAACATTATCCAATCAAATCAATAGGTTTTGATCCTAATCTTGTCATGAGCTCAATCAATCAATCATCATCAATGGGATATAGCGTTCCCACATCCTTGTGTTGATCTAGGGATATATCTTTCCCCGCAATGACAACACTATCTATCATCATCAATCAAACAATTAATCATTGGTTTATGACTTGACAAGAGCAATACCTTGTTTGTTTTACATACTTTGAGCACATTAAGAGCATTTTCTTATGCTTAGATTGAGTGGACACTCTAATAATCATACCATCACTATCATCATCAAAACAATCAACCTAGCAATAGCAACATCACAACCAAAGCACATCAAGCCATCTATCAAAACAAATCCTATCAATCATCAACATCAACACCAAAGCAAATCAACTAAAGCACATCAAGCCAACCATCAAAACAAATCCAATCACTTTAGCAAATCAAAAGTAGCTCAATCCACCACATATCATTCCATCATCAATCAATCTCAATCCATAACCCAATCTTTCATCATCATCAATAAAACATCATAACTACATCTCATTTCCATCATTAAGTGCCTTGATCCCGTGGATACAGGGTATGTAGGCAGTCTGGAGTATGAAGGCAGTGAACAGATTCAAGCACAAATGATTTTCTTCTTTCTCTTATCATCATTTCTTCTATCATGTATCTTCTACAATAAACAACTTCTTCCAATCAATCTATCATCCAATCAATCTATTTATAGCAATCCATCATCACCAAAATCATAGCACATCAATCCAACCATCAAATCAATTCATCAAACCAAATCAATCTTCATTTATCATTTCATCATCATCAACCAAATCCAAACAGTGATCCAAATGCAAGCCCATCCTTAATCCATACCAATCAAGTTAATCAATCAAGCCAAGTTATCCAATCACAATCAATGGTCTTGATCCTAGCCTTGTTGTAAGCCAAATCAGCCAACCAACCAACCAACTTAGCAAACAACCTTGTGTTGATCTAGGGATATAGCTTTCCCCACCATGACAACACTCTCAACTATCATCAAAACAATCAATCGTTGGTTTACAGCTTGACAAGGGCAATACCTTGTTTGTTTTTGTATCATTTGTGCATGCTTACTTGCTTGCTTGTGTGTGTGTTATCATTTTATCTTACATTTGTATCAAATCCGTATCATTCCAGCTAATATTCATATATTGTGTATGTTGGAATAGCTTTTTGCACTATCCTTTGCATCTAAAGTCATATCATACCTTTTGTGCATTAGGACTCAATGCTCTAAGTTTACTTCCTCATATGTTTGACAAGGTTGTATTACGCTGGGGCACGAAACACATCATCACCCTAGTTCCTTATACCTTGGTGCATAACGTCTAGTGCTATATCAAACATCATGGTTGCTCACTTTCATTGTAGCATAATGCACCATCATTTCTTCTATCTATCCCCTTATCTTTCTTTTGTAGCCTATCCGTGTTTGTCCAACCCACCTATCCTCTCAAGGGGGCATCATCATTATTCTATCCTACATCATCATTATCCCATTCCATCATCATCATTATCCTTTTCCTCTATCCATACCTTAGCTTCTTTGAAATGATGTTACTCGACACAAATCTCATCATCTCAAACATCATCTCAAAGAGGGGCAAAATGCAGACACCTAAATTTGTCCCAAATTTGTCCATGTCTAGCAACACCTTGTCAAAAACATTATCCTAGGACATCATCTAACATTTTGTCCTAAATCCCACTCTTAATCCGCTTTATCTATTAGCCAATTAGTTAAATAAATTTTATTTATTTAATTAAATCCCATCCTCATCCTACTTAGCCAATTAATTAAATAAATTTTATTTATTTAATTAATTTCCACACCATATCTTATTCCATCCTATTCATCTATTTAATTAATTAAATAAATTTTATTTATTTAATTAATATCCAACTCATATCCCAACTAATTCAAATATTTTATTTGAATTAAGTCACATGACCTTTCATCTCACCTTGACATTTGTCCATTTCCCCTTAATCATGTGTTGTAGTACAACTTTTATCTTTCACATGCACAACTAATGGGACCTAATTTTAGTATTTATCTACACAAGCACACCTAAGCCTTATCCTCCTTTGCCACATGTCACATGACTACAATTTCTTGATGTGCAAGGAAACCTAACTTAATCCTATCCATCCATTTCATCTAAAGCCCTAATTGATCCTAGCCATCCATTGGAACCAAGCCTTTCCTATAAAACAAGCCTCTCTTGAGCCATTAGAGGACAATTTCATGATTCTTCTTCATGCAACTTCACTCTGCTGAATTTTCATCTCAAGTCCTCACCCATCATCTTCAATCCATCTAGCTTGCATCTATCAACCACCGATCATCCATCGTTTATCTTCTTATCAACGTTATGCTGCGGAATCGAGCAATCAACACAACAAAGCGATCAACCAATCGAGTTTATTTTGCATCTTCGAGGTATTGAATTA
Source organism: Cunninghamia lanceolata (assembly GCA_027924645.1). NCBI lineage: Eukaryota > Viridiplantae > Streptophyta > Pinopsida > Cupressales > Cupressaceae > Cunninghamia > Cunninghamia lanceolata. Next base: position 1,739,498 of record BSBN01000912.1, read on the forward strand.
TTTGGGTTTAGGTTATGCATTTCATTATTTTATCATTTCCATTTATAAATCCAAAATTTTTCGTTATACATTATATTTTGCATTTTTAAATATTGTAAATAATAATTTTGTACCTAAGCATAAAAATAAGGAATTTGAAATTTTATATACTTTATTTGGGCGTTAAAGGTGTTACTCAAAATTATTAACATTGTCCTTATGTACAAATCCTGGTCATTTTGGGACTTAGTCTCCCTTCTCCTTTTTCAAGTCTTCAAGTCCCTCAAGTTTTAGTCTTTGAGAACTTAGTCAAATTTTTATTGTTTAGTCATTTCTACAAAACCTTCAAAATATGAACCTTTTTGATAGGTTCGCGAGTTCATGAACCTACCGATTTGCTAAAAGTTCATGTTTTAGTCTTCTTTTCCTTTTTGGTGAGTTTTCATTTTCATGAACCTATCCTTTGTTTTCATTTCCTTTTTTGGCAAAATATCAAGTTTGCTAACTTCTCAACTTGCCGAAAACTTTGTCTCCTTTTGTATTTCTCTTTCCTTTTCAACACTTTCTTTAGTTTGAGAACTCCTTTTCTCACCAAAAAGAATGTGTTCAGAATCTCATGTTTTGAAGTTTTTCTTAGTTTGCTAACTCTTGTTTTAGCCAAAAGGAAATTTTTGGTTTCAATTCATTATGAAGTGTTTTGGTAACTTTCCCAATTCACAAACTGAAGGAAGTGTCGAAAGCTTGGTTCATGAGTTCTAAATGTGCCAAAATGCTAAAGCACTGATAGAAAAAGAAAAAGTTCAAAAAAAGAAAAGTTTGATAGTTCAAAATCTTTCCAAAATGTTGAAACTTCAAGAGATTAGTTAGTTCGTAAACCTAAAAGTTCACTGAAAGCATATTCATATGTTATATATTTCACCGAAGGACCAAAGTTTCTTCTTCCATTAATTTCAGCAACTCATAGAAAAGGAGAACTTGAAGTGACCTAACTTTAGCTATAAAAAGGGAATTTTTCAAATCATTTCTATTCATTGCTTTCAAAACTCTGTATTTTCTGCCTAAGGGAGAAGTTTGTTCATTACCATTGCAATCTGCTATCTCAAGCTCACTCACTTAGTTCACCATTGCTAAAGGCCAGTACTATATTTCCATCACTTTTCCTATGGGTCATTGCATATAGTGAAATTGGTTTAGACTTTCTAGAAAATTCCACACCATGTTTTTCATAAACTCTATGTATTTTGCACATTGTGAATTGATAGAAAAAGCCACCTCCTTTGTTGTATACCAAAATATACTCAGAATTGTTACTAGCTTGAATTTATTGTTACTCATCATTCAAAATGTAATACAAGTATTGAGGGTTTGATATTTCCATTATCATTCAAAATCACTTGGCCAAAGTGAAATATAGTGAATTGGGGCATATTGATCTAAAGGATTTCTAGAAAAGGATGATTGAGAATCGTAGAAGCCCCAAGGCTGAGGCAACTTTTATAAGTGGACTTGCTCATGTGGGAGGATTCCCATTGGTGGTACAATGCACAGATTTAGTTCTTGCTTGCATATAGAATTACCACCTTGAGTCTAGAGAAGTAACAACAATGGAGGGTAGGGTAATTGCTAGGTTATATGGTGCATCTTTGAATGGTACTCTCAGGTTGCCTACAAGAGAGGAATATGTAGATATGTCAGTAGAAGGAGGTTGGAATTTTTATCTTGATAAAAGGATTTGTGTCAAAATAACATTTACAAGCACTGGCTAAAGGTCGATAAGAAAGGGAAATATCAAATCCCAAAAACTCTACAAAGACCACATTTCAAAGAGGATATCTTTGACATGATCAACTTACTTCACAGAGTGGTCGGAGACAAAGATAATAGCACTTTTAGCCAATGGATGTGCTAGTTCATTAAATATTCATTTTTTATGCTTCTCAATTTTTGGATTGGGATAGAGGGATCAATGATCACATGCATGATCAATTCATTAATTTTCAAAGGAAGCAATGAATTTATATGTCCTCTTATCTATTTTATGATATTGATGCTATGGATAGATGGCCTGGGTTGAACATTGTTGGAGCTTTCTCAAATGATATACAACTATATGATTATTATCCTTAATTACAAATGGAGTATAGAAATAAAGACTACATGAGGGTAAGTGATGCAATTTGTATGCTTAATGTGAGGAAAATTGATGGCAACCCTAAAGTTAGAATTTCTTCCCAAGCAGCTAAGTTGATCATGAAATATGGAAGCCATTTTACTCAATTTGAAAAATTCACTTGCCTAAGGATTAGGTGTTTTGATAATGATCCATATAAACTACCAAGATATGCCAATGATTATCTTATTTTCTTGGAAGTTTGTAGACAAATGAATGAAGCTAGTAAGAAAAACCATGAACATAAAAAGGGTGGATACACTTTCCCTGTTCATTTGACATATTATTCATGTAAATCTCATGCAAATGGTTTGAATGTGGACAAAATTCTATCAAAATTGAGTTTTCATACTTATACTTTGAAATTATATTTTGATAGAAAAAATTATGTCAAAGATAATTTGAATACAAGAGGTTCTTATGAGCATCAATCTCATTTGGAAGATTATTGGGAAGATTGTACAGATGAGCATAAGGTCAGGAGAAAGGATTGGATTATTAGGATTAAGGTGCCATTAACCTTGTAAATCCTTGTAATTATTTTTCCTAATATTTTTTGTAAATCACCCAAAGGGATGTATAATTTTTACTGGCAACGGTAAAAATTATTTACCAAGGATAGTAATTATAGAGTTACTACATCGGTAAGTTCCAGAGTTACTGGTAGTAGTTATGGAGTAACATTTACTAATGGTAATTATAAAAATCAATAGTAATTAAGGGTAGGCTCCACCTTGGAGGAATCAACTATTTTTTCCTTGTATGACACCTGTCATAAAGTTGGTAAGTGGTTGTAAGAGAATCTATGACAATTGTAAGTTGTCATAAGATTCTATGACAATATGACACCTTATGATAGATATTTATGATTTGCAAGTTGCTATACTTAGCTCTAGGTGCCCATATTGGAAAAATATTATTTGGGGCATGTTATGATGGTTATGACAATATTTACTACCCTGTAAGTGCCTATTCTTGTCCACAGGCACCCAAGTTTGCATGGTTGATGATTGACAAATGGCATGATCTTGTAAGAGGTCATTTAATGTTGCATGTTGGAGTATCCAAGGAGAGAGAAAGTGGATGCCTAGTTTGGGGAGTGAGAAACCCTTAAAACTCTAGTACCTTGTATGTGTTGTGCATGTCTTAGAAATCAAAATTTTCTTGTACATGGGGGTAAGTGCAAGAAGATGGGGGGCTAAAAAGGGGTCTTAAGTGGCCACTTTTTTTCTAAAATCAGGAAATGCTAGCCTTGGATGAGAAATTGAGCATAGTTACACTCAAAATTTGGAGATGCAACCAAAACAATGTTCGTAGTGCTCTGAGTCTACTTTCTAAACTACTAATTATTTTTGAAAATGGTATAGATTAAGGGGTTCAAAAGAGGGATCCACAGAAATTGGTGTTGTTTCTGTCAAAAAAACATAACATAGCATGTTTTGTGGCTCCCTCAAATGGTTAACTTTTTTTTGGTATTTTTAAAATCACTTCGATGAGAAATTAGCTAATAGAATGTAGTTTATGCCCAATTTTTTTGATATTTTTTTGATGAATATTTGATTTTTTACTAATTTTCAAAGTGGACACATCCTAAAAAATAGAATTTTGGCCATGCTACCCCTATAAATTTTGAAAACTAATTGAAAATCATTTTGTCTTTTTTTTAATATGTGTAGAATGGAGTCTAGTTTCTAAATATGTAATTTTTTTGAAATTTCAATGAATGGTTAATTTACAATGAAAAAAAGAGCAAATAGTGGATTTTACCCAAAACCGGACACACAAACAAAAGAAATTAAAGATGAAAGGCTTAACATTGTCAAAATGTGAAAAAAATTACATTGTTAAATAGCTAAGAGAAAGCCTAACATTACCTAGGTGTTCAATTTGTTTGACCTTGAAACACATGCAAATCTGAGGATTAGCATGAACAAAATTATGTGAAATCTTGAAGAATCTGCAAAAACACGTCTGTGGATGTTGAAAAGGCACTCCAAGCCTTTGGGTTGGAAATCCAAAGCAAATCCCAAGCCCAAGGCTTGGAATTCCCAAAGCACAACATAACTTGAGTGCGTTATAACGTGAGCGCGTTATAACGTGTGCACGTTATGTTGTGCTTTTTTGCTTTTTTACATTTTGCTGGTGGTTTCCTAGTTTAACATAACACAAGCGCGTTATAATGCGCTCGCGTTATGTCTTCCTTTGAATGAGATATGTTCAAATTTCATAAGTATGTTTCATGGATGTTTATATCTATTCTTGTAGGTATGTATGCATGCTTGTATGTATGTATATGTATGCATGCTTGTACGTATGCATCTTTGTATGTATGTATGTTTGTATGTATGCATATATGTATGCAAGTGTTTTAGGTTTAGTGTATATAAGGACCTAAGCCTATATAGTTTTGAGGGTTGAGGGTTGAGGGATTAGGGCTTAAGTAATAGGTAGAGGGTAGAGGGTTGAGGGTTACAGTTGAGGGTTAATATTCAGGTTGTTGAGTGTATAAGATTAAATGTGTAAGGCGCATGGATTAGGGTTTAGGGTTTACAATATGGATTGAGGGTATATAAGGCATAGGGTGACTTGGTTTGAGAGCACATATGGTTTAGGTTTAATTTAAGTATAGGGTTGAGGCACAATATTTGAGGTTTAGGATATAAGGGTGAGGTTATATGGTCTAGGGATGAGGGTTTGAGGGTGTAGGCTTTAGGTTTAAGGTATAGGGTTGAGGGTTCAGGGATAGGTTTTAGGGTTTAAGGGTTGAGGGTTAAGGGTTGAGGGATAGGGTTTAAGGTTTAGGGGTAAGGGATTAGGGTTTAGGGTATAGTGTCTTGGGTTGAGGGTTTAGGAATAGGGATAGCATTTAGGGTTTAGGGACGAGGGATTAAGGTTGAGGGTTGAGGGTTGAGGGATTAAGGTTTAAGGTATAACTTTCTGAGGGTTGAGTGTTTAAGGAAAGGGTTTAGGGTTTAGGGTTGAGGGATTAGGGTTTAAAGTTGAGGGATTAGGGTTTAAGGAATAGTGTTGAGGGTTGATGGTTTAGGGATAGGGTTTAGGGTTGAGGGATTATGGTTTAGGGTTGATGGATTAGGGTTTAACGAATTTTGTTGAGGGTTGAGGGTTGATAGAATAGGGTTTAGGGTTGATAGATTAGGGTTTAATGTTGAGAGTTGAGGGTTGAGGGTTGAGGGTTTAGGGATAGGGTTGATGGTCAAGGGATTAGGGTTAAAGTAGAGTGTTGAGGGTAGAGGGATTAGGGATAGGGTTTAGGGTTGAAGGTTTAACGATTAAGGGTTGAGGCTTTAGGGCTGAGGGTTAAGGGATTGGGGTTTAAGATATAGTGTTGAGCGTTGAGGGTTTATGGATAGGTTTTAGGGTTTAAGTTTTAAGGGTTAAGGGTTGAGGGATAGGGTTTAGGGTTTAGGGATAAGGGAATAGGGTTTAAGGTATAGTGTCTAGGGTTGAGGGTTTAGGGATGATGGATTAGGGTTGAGGGATTAGGGTTGAGGGTTGAGGGATTAGGGTTTAAGGTATAGTGTCGAGGGTTGAGGGTTTATTGATAGTGTTTAGGGTTGAGGGTTGAGGGATTAGGATTTAGGGTTTATGGATTAGGGTTTAAGGTATAGTGTTGAAGGTTGACGGTTTAGGGTTGACAGATTAGCATTTAGTGTTGAGGTTAGGGTTAGAGTGTCGAGGGTAGAGGGATTAGGGATAGGGTTTAGGGTTGAAGGTTTAAAGATTGAGGATTGAGGCTTTAGGGATGAGGGTTTAAGGCTTAAGATATAGTGTCGAGTGTTGAGGGTGTAGGGATAGGGTTTAAGTTTTAAGGGTTAAGGGATAGGGATTAGGGTTTAAGGTATAGTGTTGAGGGTTGATGGTTTAGGGATAGGATTTAGGTTTGAGGGATTAGGGTTTAGGGTTGATGAATTAGGATTTAATGTTGAGAATTGAGGGTTGAGAGTTGAGGGTTTAGGGATAGGGTTGATGGTCAAGGGATTAGGGTTACAGTATAGTGTTGAGGGTAGAGGAATTAGGGATAGGGTTTAGGGTTGAAGTTTTAAGGATTTAGGGTTGAGGCTTTAGGGATGAGGATTGAGGGATTAGGGTTTAAGATATAGTGTTGAGTGTCGAGGGTGTAGGGATAGGTTTTAGGGTTCAAGTTTTAAGGGTTAAGGGTTGAGGGATAGTATCGATCCCATTGAGGGTTTAGGAATAGGGATAGTGTTTAGGGTTTAGGGATGAGTGATTAGGGTTGAGGGTTGATGGATTAGGGCTTAGGGATAGGGTTTAGGGTTGAGGGATTAGGGTTTAAGGTATAGTGTTGAGGGTTTAGGGATAGGGTTTAGGGTTGAGGGATTAGAGTTAAGGGTTGAGGGATTAGGGTTTGACATTGAGTGTTGAGGGTTGAGGTTTTAGGGTTGAGGGTTTAGGGATAGGGTTGAGGGTTGAGGGATCAGAGTTAAGGGTTAAGGGATTAGGGTTTGACATTGAGGGTTGATTACATTGAGGTTCGAGGGTTGAGGGTTTAGGGATAGGGTTGAGGGTCGACGGATTAGGGTTAAAGTAGAGTGTCGAGGGTATAAGGATTAGGGATAGGGTTGGAGGGTTTAGGGATAAGGGATTAGGGTTTAAGGTATAGTAACGAGCCTGTTGAGGGTTTGGGAATAGGGATAGCATTTAGGGTTTAGGGATGAGGGATTAGAGTTGAGGGTTGAGGGATTAGGGTTGAGGGTTGAGGGATTAGGGTTTAGGGATAAGGTTTAGGGTTGAGGGTTGAGGGATTAGGGTTTAAGGTATAGTGTTGAGGGTTTAGGGATAGGGTTTAGGGTTGAGGGATTAGAGTGAAGGGTTGAGGGATTAGGATTTGACGTTGAGGGTTGAGGCTTTAGGGTTTAGGGTTTAGGGATAGAGTTGAGGGTTGAGGGATTAGAGTTAAGGGTTGAGGGATTAGGGTTTGACGTTGAGGGTTGAGGGTTGAGGGTTGAGGTTTGAGGGTCAAGGGTTTAGGGATAGGGTTGAGGGTCGAGGGATTAGGGTTAAAGTAGAGTGTCAAGGGTATAAGGATTAGGGATAGGGTTGGAGGGTTTAGGGATAAGGGATTAGGGTTTAAGGTATAGTATTCAGCCCATTGAGGGTTTAGGAATAGGGATAGTGTTTAAGGTTTAAGGATAGGGTTTAGGGTTGAGGGATTAGAGTTAAGGGTTGAGGGATTAGGGTTTGACGTTGAGTGTTGAGGGTTGAGTTTTTAGGGTTGAGGGTTTAGGGATAGGGTTGAGGGTCGAGGGATCAGAGTTAAGGGTTGAGGGATTAGGGTTTGACATTGAGGGTTGAGTACATTGAGGTTCGAGGGTTGAGGGTTTAGGGATAGGGTTGAGGGTTGAGGGTATAAGGATTAAGGATAGGGTTGGAGGGTTTAGGGATAAGGGATTAGGGTTTAATTTATAGTATTGAGCCCATTGAGGGTTTAGGAATAGGGTAGCGTTTAGGGTTTAGGGATGAGGGATTAGAGTTGAGGGTTGAGGGATTAGGGTTGAGGGTTGAGGGATTAGGGTTTAGGGATAAGGTTTAGGGTTGAGGGTTGAGGGATTAGGGTTTAAGGTATAGTGTTGAGGGTTTAGGGATAGGGTTTAGGGTTGAGGGATTAGAGTGAAGGGTTGAGGGATTAGGATTTGACATTGAGGGTTGAGGCTTGAAGCTTTAGGGTTTAGGGTTTAGGGATAGGGTTGAGGGTTGAGGGATTAGAGTTAATGGTTGAGGGATTAGGGTTTGACATTGAGGGTTGAGGGTTAAGGGTTGAGGTTCGAGGGTTGAGGGTTTAGGGATAGGGTTGAGGGTCAAGGGATTAGGATTAAAGTAGAGTGTCGAGGGTATAAGGATTAGGGATAGGGTTGGAGGGTTTAGGGATAAGGGATTAGGGTTTAAGGTATAGTATTGAGCCTATTGAGGGTTTAGGAATAGGGATAGTGTTTAGGGTTTAGGGATAGGGTTTAGGGTTGAGGGATTAGAGTTAAGGGTTGAGGGATTAGGGTTTGACATTGAGTGTTGAGGGTTGAGGTTTTAGGGTGAGGGTTTAGGGATAGGGTTGAGTGTTGAGTGTTTAGGTTTTAGGGTTGAGGGTTGAGGGTTTAGGGTTGAGGGATTAGAGTGAAGGGTTGAGGGATTAGGATTTGACATTGAGGGTTGAGGGTTGAGGCTTTAGGGTTTAGGGTTTAGGGATAGGGTTGAGAGTCGAGGGATTAGAGTTAAGGGTTGAGGGATTAGGGTTTGATGTTGAGGGTTGAGGGCCAAGGGATTAGGGTTAAACTAGAGTGTCGAGGGTATAAGGTTTAGGGATAAGGGATTAGGGTTTGCGGTATAGTATCAAGGCTGTTGAGGGTATAGGAATAGGGATAGCATTTAGGTTTTAGGGATGAGGAATTAGAGTTGAGGGTTGAGGGTTGAGGGATTAGGGTTTAGGGATAAGGCTTAGGGTTTAGGGTTGAGGTAGACAAGGAGCGACTGAGAGAGATAGAGAGGGGAGAGGTAGAGAGGTGAGGGGGAGAGATAAGTGAGATATGGAACATGAGCTAATGGAACTAGAGGTGAGATATTGTAAAGGTGCTATCGAAGGTGAGATAGGCACAAATATTTATGGATCAATCTATAGCAGGACAAAATGTGAGCACGTTATAACTCGCTCACATTTTGTCCTGCTATAGAAATGGTAAAAAGTGTTGACCCCCGTGATCTAGGCCCACATGCTTTATTTTCATGTTGATTATGCACGTGTTCTGACAAAAAAGAAGTGCTTTCATGCTATTGGGAAGTTCACATGCATATTTTACACATTCTACCACTTTTGCATGATCTTTCCACCACCTTTTTTGCTTTGCCAACTTGAGAAGGAGGAAATAACATAGTTTTCACACCAAGTTTGATATATATCTATTCAAGTTTCAATTTTTGTAGTGTTGCAATGTTAATTATGATTCAATTTTAGGAATTTAACATTATAGATTGGTTAATAGTATTGTTGTTAGTAATTATATTTGAATGTTATTCAATTTAACATTGAAAAGGAAGCAAGTGGTGAAAAACTCAAATTGTTGAGGAGTTTGATACAAGAAAAAAAAAACACTACATAATTAGGTACTCTCTCTATTCGAATCTTCATTTTTTAGGTATGTCAAGTCTTTACATGCATGTTCTATACATTTTCCTTAATTCTATTTGAATTACTTTATCATGCTTTATCATATATGTTTAAAATAGACACATTCCCAATCAAGAAAACAACCTACAATCTCACATGATGCCATGTATATTTTCTACACTTGGGCTCTTTAATAATTATGTGTAATAAATAGACCTTAACATACCATGATGTCAAACTATACAAGAATAAATCCTTACAACATAATAAAAATACAATCCCACTATTATGGTTGAGTGACATTTACTCTTTTACATGATGATTCTATGTACATTTACTATGAAGGGTTGAATGACATATATTTTAGTTATTTGTATGGATTCATTTCTTAGGAACTAATATTGGTCTCTTTATCATGCTACAGATAAATTCTCCATCATGCCGAGGAAATGATCAAGAATCAAACCAACACAGGAAGAGGTAGAAGCTAAGAATACAAAGAAAGCAGTGGCTATGAGGGAACTTCGTGAGAAGAGGAAATTGGACATGATAAATGAAGACATGCCAATTGAAGAGGAACCACAACTATCACAAAGAGATATGGTATTGGTGGCACAAAGATAATGAATGCAAAAACTTCGTGCTATGAGAGATTTGAATACCATAGTTGGAGACACGTCCTCTACTGCAAGTCAACATGTAGGGACACCATCTACCACATCTCAAGTTGAGAGTACATCATCACTCACATGTGATGAAGGAGGTACACCATCATTTCCACCTCAACCTCAAGGTATGTCATCTATTCCATCTTCGATCGAAGGTATGCCATCTATCCCATCTCATTTAAATATTGATGAAATTCCTAATGTTGTGATGAATTTACCTAACTTAACACCACCTAGAATTTTGTATAGAAAGCCAAAGTATTTGATTGATATTGATGAGAATATTTTGCAGCCAATGGAAGGTAAGATTCCAAAACACACTTGTAGAAGATATGCTAATAAGATTTAGAGATTGTTCTTTGAAAAGTTAAATGAGACTACAAGATGTCAACTATTCATTGAAATGATGCGAAGTATAAAGTATAGGTCCATCATGAAGATTCTTGGGTTGAGAACATCAAAGGCTTCAAGTGAAAAATCTATTGTCAAGAATCTAATGAGTGCGTATGAGTGTGGGTAACACCTCACGCACAAAAGATAGTAATGCAACATGACATGTGATTACATCGACTATAGTAAGTAGTCAAACGAGGAAAGCTTGTCTCATTAGAAAGATGAGTCAAGAATTGAGAATTAATAGGAAAAATTTATCAAGAGCCGTTGGAAGACACCAAAGAATTAAGGACACTAATGCCAATGAATTATGGGCATTCTCAGGGAGACTACCACGAAAAGATAAACCAATTGTTGAAGCATTGAGATCACTAATTGGAGACTTTTGGAAGAATTACACAAGGGTATCTCCGAATAAAAGGGATGTGGTAAGAAGGAGAATCAATAGTTGGAACCGTGAGCCACATCCAAAGCATTTTTTGGATGAGACTCAAACACAGTTTTATGGTAAATTTCTAGAGAAGTATCCTCAAATTCAAATTTGTCAAATATATTTTGAAATTCTAAAACCTTTCTATGTCAAGATAAATCACACACGCACTACTTGTTGTTGTAGATTACATATTGAATTTTCTAACCATTTTGATGTTTATAGGTCTATATGTTTAGATATGCATACTAACAATGTTTTGCAGGGTTGTACCATACGTGCCCCACCAACATCTTCAAGAGACTTCATATCAAGAATTTTATGTGGAAGAGAGGAAGGTCAAATATTCTACAAGAAATTATGATTGGATGGCAAATGTCATCGTTGCAGTGGCTTGCAACATTTGCCAATATGTGAACTTATGGAAAGAGCACACGCGGTTGGAAATGAACTAGTAGAGTTTGGCAAGTATAAAACAGTGGCATACAATACAAAAGATGGTAAAGAAGAAAAGAGGTGTGAATTGGTTATTGAAAAGATTCCAGTGTATCAGTTTATGCCTATATTTTGTGATAGCATAGTGTATGAGTATGCAAGACATGCCCATAGAGCTCGTTGGTTGGACTTGCAATTCAAGTTATGCAAGGACACATTTCCAGTTGGTAGAATTGTTTTAGTCATCGACTTTGCAAAGAACTACAGTCTAAAACCATAGCGTGAGGTGCAATCACAATATTACAACTCCACATAGGTTTCTATATTTGTGCACATCACATTCATTCATGCAAATGATAGTACAGAGGATGACAAAAAGATCATAAGGGAGTATAATTTCTATATTAGTGATGATTGCATGTATTCTACGGAGTTTGTGCAAGGTTCCTTTTAGGTGTTGTACAATGATTTGGCTAGAAGGGGCATATTATTCATTCAGCATATCATATGGTCGGATAACTATGTGTCACAATTCAAGAACTTAGAATTTCTATTGGCTGACTAGGAGGCATAATTTTATAGGTATTCAGCATATGTGGAACTTTTGTGAGGCCGAGCATGGAAAGGGGGAGCATGATGGTGCAGGAGCATGTATCAAAAGAGCCATAGCATGAGAAGAGTTAAAGTATAAAGACAATACAAAGTTGACAGATGCAAAATTGATTGTCGAGTGGTGTAATGATTCCATGGGTCTAGGTAATGAAGGTAAGTCTTCAGTTCATAGATTTTTTTGGTTGATAGATGATACTAACATTGCACCATATGAGGACTGTTCTACACTGATAGGATCAAGTGAGATACACTCTTTTAGAAGCTCAATTGTAGGTTCATGGAGTATCCATACACAAAAGATGTCATGCTTTTGTTCTTCCTGTACAATTCAAGCCTAGGATGAGTGCAAGTCAAAGAAGTGGGTTGACGAATGACAGTTATCTTAGCCCACTTGACACTTATCAACCCCCGACAGCACTAGAACTACCACAGATGGAATCATCAGTTGACTTTGACCACATATCAAATCTAGTTCAACTAGATAATATATCTATTTGCATAGTTTTTGAAATTCCTAATGTCATCTTACTTTGTAGTGTTTTTGTAATGTTGACTAATTTCATCTAATTTGCTACACATATCAATGTAGGGCACGTATATATAGTTATTGCAGATGAAGATAATGAAGAGGGAACAAATTATTACTTATGTCGTTGTGTTGAGGCCAAAAAGAAATTGGAGGCCCTAGTTACAGATGGAGAAAACATCGAATACCCTACAGGCTTAGTGGTTATTACTAGAACATGGCTTAGAAGGTACCCACATAAGAGTGTTAATGTTTGGTTGTTTCAGGACTTTGACACGCATCAGAAGATTCTTCATTACTCGAACCTTGTCATGCATCCAATGTTTATTTGATACAGTATCGGGGTAGACCTTTGAACAAAAGCTTTTGGAAGGTATGTGAGTCTGACCATGAAGCAATACTTGACACAATAAAGAGTAGAGTAGACCCAGATGGTTCATTGGATTAATTTGTAAGTATTCACATTGATTTTGTAAAGTCATGTTACATTGAGTTGTAAGTATGCACATTAATTTGTAAGGTTTGTCTTTTTTTATTTGCTACTACATTTTTACACATATACACATTTTTGCATCATGTTATGCTTCATGGGGTTAGACCTAAGTGATGAATGAAGTTGATCCTGAGAATAATGTATAAAATCTAGGTAATGTATAAAATATAGGTGTCTCTAGGTGTCTTGGTTTCTAACTAGATAATAGGTGTCTCTAATTGTGTCTTAGGTATATATGATATGTCAACTAGGTCGATAGAGACTAGAAAAAAGGTATTTAATCTAATCTAGGTGTCTTAGGTAGATACTATATATCAAAGACCTGTCTAGAGACTAGAATAAGGTATAATCTAGAATGATCTATGTGTCTTCTAGGTAGGTGTCTTCTATAATTTAATCTAGGTGTCTTAGGTAGGTACTATATGTCAACTAAGTCTACCATAATAGGTGTGTTAGGTAGAACTATAATCTAGGTGTCTAGTTGACTTAGGTCTAGACTACGCTAAGCTATAAAGACTATGTGTCTTAGGTCTACTATGTCAATAAAATCTAGATGTACATACTATACAATAGGTGTCTTAGGTGTCCTACGTCTACTAGACTACATGTGTCTTAGGTCTTAGGTGAGGCCACATGAGCTTCCACCTTCACGTGGTTGGCCTCATCAATATAGAATATTTATATTTCTTGAAGCTAAGAGAAGCTCTTTTTCTTAATAGGAAAACTTTATCGACTTCAGTTGCACTAATGGTGCAGGGGCACCTAGGTTGTCATGCCTCCAAGAGGGGTTGAAAAATGAAATTTTGTTTTGATTGAGTCAATTGTATGTAATAAGGTCTTCTAAGACCATTTCATTTGTTTTTAAGTCACTTTGAGTCATTTGGGGTCAGTTTGAGTCTTTGAGTCATGTTGCAAAAAAATGTCAATGTTGTCAAGTTACATAAAGCAACTTTTGCATTTTTTGTGTCATGCTCCTGATACGACCAAATTGACAGTTCCAACACATCTAAATGGGTATGTTTAGGCTAGGTATGGTTCTATTTTTTAGCCAAACATGACGAAACAGTCTAAGCTACATTGTACTAATGATATCCCTGAACAGTCCAAAGTGCAAAAAGGTAGCAATCTTTGATGAGATGTGACTCAAAAACTATGTCACTTAGAAACATTCCATCTAAGGTAACATGATCACATAGAGTGCCTCTACAATAAAATCTCTCAATTTTTTATATCTCTGAGGCGTTTGCCCGTGGTGAATGGTTTTCTACTGCCCCAAAAATTGTCAGAAGGAGGAAGTGTAAAATTGCAAAGGGGTGTAACTTTCATCCTACTCTTGATGCGACCAAATTGACTATTCTAATGCATCTAGATGGGTACATTTATGCTAGGCATGGTCCTTTTTTTACCCAAACATGTCGAAACAGTCTGAGCTACATTGTACCGACGATATCCCTGAAGAGTCCAAAGTGTAAAAAGATATCAATCTTTGACGAGATGTTACTTGAAAACCATGTCACTTAGAAACATTCCATCTAAGGCAACATGATCACGTAGAGTGTCTCTACAATAAACTCTCTCAGTTTTTTATATCTCTGAGGCATTTGCCTGTGGTGAAAGGTTTTCTGCTGCCCCAAAAATCGTCAGGAGGCAGTGTAAAGTTGTAAAGGAGTGTAACTTTTGTCCTGCTCCTGATGCGATCAATCTGACTATTCCAATGCATATGGATGGGTACATTTATGCTATTCATGGTCATATTTTTTACCCAAACATGTCGAAACAATTCGAGCTACATTGTACCGATGATATCCCTGAACAGTCCAAAGTGCAAAAAGGCAGCAATCTTTGATAAGATTTTACTTGAAAATTGTGTCACTTAGAAACATTTTGTTTGAGGAAATGTGATCATGTAGAGTGCCTCTACAATAACCTCTCTTGGTTTTTTATATCTCTGAGGCACTTGCCCATGGTGAAAGGTTTTCTGTTGCCTCAAAAATCATCAAAAGGAGGTAGTGTAAAGTTACAAAGGGGTGTAACTTTCATCCTGCTCCTGATGCGACCAAACTGATAGTTCCAACACGTCCAGATGGGTACATTTATGTTAGGCATGGTTCTATTTTTCACCCAAACATGTCGAAACAGTCTGAGCTACATTGTACCAACGATATCCTTGAAGAGTCCAAAGTGCAAAAAGGTAGCAATTTTTGATGAGATGTTACTCAAAAACTATGTCACTTAGAAACATTCCATCTAAGTCAATACAATCAGGTAGAGTGCCTCTACAATTACCTCACTCTAATTTTTATATCTCTAAGGTATTTGCTCGTGGTGAAAGGTTTTCTGTTGCCCCAAAAATCGTCAGAAGGAGGCAGTGTAAAGTTGCAAAGGGGTGTAACTTTTGTCCTACTTCTGATACGACCAAACTAACTTTTCTAACACATCCAGATGGGTACATTTATGCTAGGCATGGTCCTATTTTTCACCCAAACATGTCAAAACAGTCTGAGCTACATTGTACCGACAATATCCCTTAAGAGTCCAAAGTGCAAAAAGGCAAAAATCTTTGACAAGATGTTACTTAAAAACCATGTCACCTAGAAACATTCCATCTAAGGAAACAAGATCACATAGAGTGCCTCTACAATAACCTCTCTCAATTTTTTATATCTCTGAGGCGTTTGCCCATGGTGAAAGGTTTTCTACTGCCCCAAAAATAGTCAAAAGGAGGTAGTGTATAGTTGCAAAGAGGTGTAACTTTTGTTCTTCTCCTTGTGCGGCCAAACTAACAATTCCAACGCATCTAGATGGGTATGTTTAGGCTAGGCATGGTCCTATTTTACACCCAAACATGCCAAAACAGTCTGAGCTACAAACACTAACTAGTCTTCAATCTTCAAACACTACAAATACCATGATATCCTGCATAAAGCTATCTTTTAGCCTTTTATAAAGGCGTGCCCATCAAATTCAACTGTATAGAGATGATTTTTTGTATCCCAAATTCTTTTTAAATACTAACCTTCCAATCCTTTTTCTCGCCCTCATATCAATTAAATATGACCTTCGATTATGATATGGCACTCGAGCTTATGAGAGTTTACCAGAGATGCTGGTTGAGTTAGGTTGAAGGGCCAATGAACTAATGACTTAAAGACCCTTTAGTAGGTTGATTTAAGTGTGTAGACACCCAAATTTGTCCCAAATTTGTCCATGTCTTGCAACACTTAGTCAAAAACATCACTTAGACATCATGTAGCATTTTGTCTTAATCCCACTCTTAATCCCATTTATCCATTAGCCAATTAATTAAATAAATTTTATTTATTTAATTAATTTCCACATCATATCCTAATCCCACTTCTCAATTAATTAAATAAATTTTATTTATTTAATTAATATCCAACTCATATCCCAACTAATTCAAATATTTTATTTGAATTAAGTTTTCATCATAAGCCGACTTTCCAATTAATTAAATAAATTTTATTTATTTAATTAATTTATCTTATCATTTAGCTGACATGTGTGCCTCTTTCATTTAAAAAGATAAGCGGTACTACATACTTTATTTAATATCTTTCATATGTAGTACTTTTTATGTACACAAGCACACATGAGCTCTATTCTCTTTGACACTTGTCAAATGACTACAACTCCCTTGAAGAGTGGGATAACCGAATCAATCCTAGCCATCCACATCAATCATTTAGCTTTTTAATCTCAACCATCCATTTAAACCAAGCCTTTTCTATAAATCAACCCCTCACAAGCCATTAGCATGCATTGAGCCTCAAGTACCCTTATTTTGCCAAATTTTCTAAGAGGCATTGATCCTCAAGTATCCACATGCTGTCGGAATATCATTAGAGCCTTTGCATCCTTCATCTATCATTCATTCTATCATCTTCATCTTAATGTTATGCTACAGAAGTGAGCACCTAACATTCCTCCAACAATAATCCTTCAAAATCTTACATGCTCATGCGAGGTAGAGAAGAGCAATGGAGATAAATCGAGCATAGCGTGGAGATTAGTTTGCATTTACATTTGTTATTTTGATTTTCATGTTGTCTTGTGCTTCATTGTGCATTGCTAGGGTTTTTATCATTGTTGTTTATTTATTTGCCCTGATTTGCAATTTTACCCTAACTACATTTGGCACGCCCGGTGGGACTCACTTCGCTTGATCTTTTTTTGCAAGTTTTTGTAGTAAAAATTTGCATTCATATAACCCCCATTGTTGAGTTTTGTAGGTTTAATTAAATTTGTGTTGTAGATCTGTTGTTTTTTTGACAAAACCCTAGGTTTTAAAGATTTCATCATATCTTTCAAATGGATATGAATTTTTCTACAAGATTTTAGTAGAAGTTTGTCCATGATATCAAAAAGCTACAGCAGAAAAAGTTTGGGTTTATCACAATTTTTGCGGGATTTATCATGTTTTTATGTTTTTTCATAAAATCACAATGTTGGGCGCAAATCAACGAATTTTTTAGAAATTTTTAGATTTTTGGAAAGCTCTTGAAATTATAATTGGGATCTATGTTTTACATATTTAATTTGGAGGTCGTTTAGAGTGCAAAAATATCAGATCTTTGCTGACTATACCTTTTTCATAAATCCACATTTTTGGGCGCAAAACAGGGAATTTTTCTGATTTCTTTACATTTTCAGAAAGCCCTCTGAAAATTAATAAGAGTCTCTTCTTTGATTTTTTAATTTTTGAACCAAAAATGTATCGAAATAATAAAACCTAATTCGGCTATGCATCTAAAATTACAATTTTCCTTGCCTGATGAGCCTATTTTTTATGCCTGCATTATAATATCAGTTTTTTATGTTGTAGGTGATCATAAGGAGCTGGAGCAACATTGACATCAACATCTACAGCAATTTGGATAGCGAATTAACCAGGTGCAATTATTTTATTTCTCATCTTCTAATCATTGTTTGCAAACACATTTGGATTTTGGGCATAAAATAAACAATTGTTTGCAAATTCACATCAAAAAATTGGGCTAAAATGAATCATTGTCTTTCATCACATTTAGATTTGGGCTTTAAAACAAACAAGTGCTTGCATTGTCTTCCACACATTGAATCTCCAAGGTTAATGAACCCCATGCGAGTGTGACCAAGTGAATGTGTATGCTCTCTCCTCGCGTCCCAACACGAACTTGGAGATCAAAAACATTTACTTGTGTTGCTTTTGTTTAGCCTTAGAGAGGTCTGCCTTGGTATCCACCCCAAGGGAATGACCTCAAGCGGTACTTTCATCTGGTCTGCTATAAAAATTAGAGGATAAGGCGAAAGCCAAGTCTAACCGGTATTAGCACTCACCATACAGTGCTAACTCGAAAGGAGGTGTACCTTTGTGTATATTAAAACTCCTAGTAGGGTTAGTTAAAGTCTTAAGTGGCTTGCTGGATGCTCATGGGGTGCCGGTCCCCCGAATTTTCATTAGAACCTCCTTGTGATAGTGGCCTTGCCTTAACTAGGACTTGTTGAAGTGTCTTCACGTGCTTGCTTAACCATCATCACATTATTCCAAACTAAAACTTGCTTATGTGTCTTGTGTGAGTGATTCATCTGTGTATATGCATAATCATTTGTTTGAATATTGCCACATCAAGCTCTAAACACCCAAACATATAAAGACAAGTCATCCTACACATTCTTCCAATGACATTCAAACCCAATCACTTTCATCCCAAACATAGCCTAGTTATCATCCAACTCTTCATATCCACATCATCCAAACAAACCACATCATCATCCAAATCCCTAAACAAGAATTTGCTAAAAAAACTTAAGACAAACACTTGGTGACAACATGTCTACACTAGAGGACCTAGAAATCAAATTCCAAAGATTCCTGCAAAATCTTTATCAAGGATCACAACCCCTAAACCAAGATGCCATTGAAATATTACAATTCTTCATCCAAGAAGCTCAACCCCATGCAAGCCAATCACCTCAACTGCAACACTCCATAGCCCAAGTCGAACACCTTTTAGCCACTAGTCAAGCTCGACAAGTACAATAATCCTTAGCCATTCCATACCAACCTAATCCACTTCATAGCCACATGTCATATCCATCCACTTCCTATCAACTTAATCCACCTATCCACCAAGTCAATGCCACATCAACCTATGAACATCCACCTCAAGTTTATCCAATCCCTCATGCCACCGTTCCAATGCACTACCAAGCCCATCCACAAAGCAATCAAGTGATATTACAAGAACAACATCCAAGTCCCAATGGCTCTTTGTACATAAATCAAATAAGTCCAAGTACACCTTTTCAACAAGACCACCAAGCACCATTGATAGATCTAAATCCACCTTTCCAACAAGAATCATATCCAAATCCCAATGGCCCCCTGTACATAAATCAAATAAGCCCAAGTTATCCTATGCAAGACTTAATTACCTTTGACAAGGGAGATACCAATCTAGAGTGGCCACCACCATCCAATCACATGCCAACGCATGAGCCAACTAGTTCTATCCCAACACCACCATGTGATCCCATTCCTAGTCCATTAATCCCTCTACCTTCCAAACCATCAAGCCCTCTATTACCTTCATCACCATGTCATTCTAATCCTTCACCAAAGGATATGGCTGAGAGAGTTCTACAAAGAATGCTTGAAGCAAAACTCATTGAACTTCCCGAAGTTAAACCATGTGAAGAAAGTCCATATGATGAACATGATTATTGTGCATACCATAGGACCAAAGGCCATAATACAAATACATGCCCCATGTTTTTTCTAATTGTTTACAAGGTGTATCAACATACAAAAAGAAATCATGCCACATCATCCCAATCCCATGTGTCACACCCATCTAGTCCACATCCTAATCCATCAAACTCCATTATCCTTTCATCCAATCAAAATCCTAGTCCTACGCTTACAACATCATCCTCTACTATTGTTCATCCATTATATTGCCCATCCACTCATACCCTTGCGAAGGATGTGATCCATTGGTTATTAGCAAGGAACTACTTATCCCCATGTCAAACATCTATTCAAGAGTCCATTAACATACCTAGTCCTTTAAGCCCATCATGCGACCTACAAGCCATCAAGCCTATTCAAGAGTCTCTTATTAATCGAAGTCAAGAGTCATCATGTTCTCATGTTGTTGACCAAGAGCCTATCCAAGGGTCATCCAATTCCATTCAAGCAACTCAAGAGGTATGTCAAAGGTTTAATCCTAAGCATGTGGAAACATTAAGCCCTAGTCCAACTCAAGATCAAAACACTTTCATACAACCCATCCATAACATTTACCTTCTTTATGATCAAGATGATACCTATGAAGAAGCTATCCATGAGCACCTTGATCCTATCTATAATCCTATATCTATCCATGAGAAAGATATCCAAATTGCTCTTATCCTTCTGCCATCTAGCCTTATCCATAATGAGCAAACATCCACTTGTCATGATGAGACACTTGTCCCCCAAGTAAGCATAAACGATCAAATAAATAACTTGGATCTTAGTGAACACAATGCTAATCAAGATCCTAATGATCCTCCTTCCACATCCACCATCGATTCCACTTCAAGTCCACCATCATGTCCTATTGGTCTTACAACCTTTGTCCATGAATGTTCTTCCTTAGGACAAAAACAATCTCTATCCACTTCACCTTCTTCATCCAATAAAGAGCTCAAGTCTAATGTTCAAAGCACACCTAGTCCCATAGTCAATCGCATCCTCCAAAACATGAACTACCAAGGCAAAGGTCTAGGCCTTTATGAACAAGGTATTTTCGAGCCAAACCATGTCAAAGTTCCTCCATGCTCATATGGCCTTGGATACACACCCCAAGGTAAACAAGGCCAAGATGTTGGTAATCCCTTCATGCATCCTAAACTTACCAGTTTCTATCGCACCTCCTATCATATACCCAAAACATATGTTGCCATTCCATCTCCATCATCTTATAAATGTCAAAAGCATGTGACTGTACACCTTCCGCCATCCACTTTGCCTCCACTTTTACCAACTCCAAATATTCCTCCATCCACCTTGCCACCATTGCTTCCAACACCTAACATACATGTCATCCATAAGTATCCTTACATCCCTAATCATGGCCAACAAAAGCACACATCATTTAAGCATAAAGCTTCTAATCATTCCATCCACTCCACCCACCCCATGGGATTCAAAAGAAAATTTTTTTATGCCTCTATCTATAAAGCCAAAAATCCAACTAAAACTCATAAGGTGATGCAGAGGAATTGCAACAGAAGCTTACAAATGGGAAGGAGGAGTCATTAACACAACCAGCATGTTAAAATCCTGGACATGCAGTATGTAATACCTATTGGCTTATCATCATCATCATATTTCTTGCTAACACAAACAGCATCATCATATTTCAAAGAGGCATGAAATATCCTCCTGCTAACTACTGTTCACTTCCTTATCGCCTTTCGCCTTTCACCTGTCAGCAGCATCATCATATCCAGCAAGCGCAAACATCCTCCTGATGTTCACTGTTCATCTTACCGCCAAACTCTATCTTCATCATCATGATGTTCGACATCATCTTCATCAGCAGGATATAAAATATCTGGTTCCTCCCATATATCCTGATGACGACAACTTCAAGCACCTTTCCCTCGATGCTTACGTCACCCCGATATCCGACTACTCAAACAACAGCATCAGGATATGACTTATCCGGTCATATTGAAACATCCTGATGATATTAACCAAACTTTATGCCGATGACTTACGCCAATGCCAAAACCCTTAGCGACAACAGGATAAACTTGCATAGGGTGATATTCGCAATATCCTGATGACGATGATGTCACTTGCACCCGATGATGATGTCAATGCACCTAGTGATGATGTCAACAGGATATAAGACACTTATATCCTCCACAACATGATAATGAATATCCGGTGATCTTTTCAATATCTTGATGATGACCTTTCCGGTCCTTAGCCAAAAAGTGAACTTTCACTTCGGCATGCGATAGCAATATGTGGACAATGGATACACACGAAAGATGATCCTGACGATGATATACACACTGAGTATATATCCAACCTATATCATCCTGATGCACTTGAAACATACAATTTTTGTCAGCTTCATAACCCGATCCGGATAGCGATATACTCGCAGATGTCGATACGATTCACTCCGTCTGGAAAAGCACATGCAGATCCCTATATATCCGTCAGCTACATGCAAACTCACAAAACCGCACAATTTTACAAAGAAAACATGATGATCAGGCCGGATCACCTTCAGATCAAAATTTAATAGTTTATCTTCCTAAATCCTAGCACATGAGGATGCTAGGTTGATTCACAGCATGCTACCAATCGATCTCCCACACAATGAAATGCATAAACAGAAAACTAAAATACAACCTAAACTAACATGCATGACCATTCCACCGATTCACAGAATCAACCGGTGGAAGGGTTGAAAGAATCCATTAACCTGTAATCAGAACAGAAATCAAAACATAAACAGCTGATAAACCAGATAATGCAATTGATGAGATCTTATTTAGATGAAACACAAATGTCCTGTTTCTACAATACTATCGAACAACAATGTTTCACAATGTCTAGCCTGATCTCTGGATCTCACTCAATCACCAGTACAACATAACATAACTACTACTCTCTCTCCTCTATCACCAGTACAACATAACATAACTACTACTCTCTTCTCTATCTCAAACCCTAACTGATCTGAGTTATTTATAGCAATATCCTACGAGTACTACCAACTCGATTCCCAGCGGCTGGGAGCTTCCAAACGGCTGGGAGAGGACAGCTCATACTACCTGATCACGAGCTCTAACTGCCTGCACACTCTCCTAGGCTGATCTAATACATATGCATTGGTCCAATGGACATTATTACATTATGAAGTCAAACATGCTAAAACTAGACTAATGTCCTGTCATGCGGACAATGAACCTATATCCTGTCTTGTAGGGGTGCTCCTGCACCATACTCCCCAGAAGAAGAAATCTCAAGTCCACTTGAGATGAGAGTATGAAGATCTGCACCATGTTTCTGGATCTACAATTCAGTCATCCAGACTGCTTCAGAATTAGGTTTTCCCTTCCAAGAGACTAGATACTCCAAGTACTGTTTGTTCCGGGTCTGTTTGACCACTCTGGTGTCCAAAACCTTCTGCAACTATGGAGGATCATGCTTGGGAATGTTATCATGGACTGTATCCTATAGGAGATCCTGGTCTGCATCTGGATTAGACTTGTAGCGAGTTAAATCACATACATTGAATATAGGGGACAAACCAAGATCAGGGGGGAGTTGTATCTCATAAGCATTCTGTCCATGCTTGTGCAAGATCTGACATGGTCCAACTTTTCTCTGCATAAGTTTAGTATATTTTCCCTTAGGAAGTCTATCCTTCTTCAAATGAACCCATACCAAATCTCCAACATCAAACTGTACATCCTTCTTCTTTTTATCAGCATATTCCTTATACTTCAAGGTTGTTTGTTGCAGTTGGGTCTTGACTTGATCATGAACCTCTTTGATGGCTTCTGCAAAAGCTTCTCCTTCTGCACTAACAGGGTCTACTGTAGGTAGATCTCTCAATTCCAAAATTCCTCTTGGATGCACACCATAAATTATCAAAAATCCATCCTGGATCAAAAATTCAGAGAATTCAGCATGATATTTCTCTCCAAAAGAAGTACATACATGATATATCTCCCCAAAATCTTCATCAGTCTCATACATGGTCTTTAGTGAATCAATGCCAACACTTTCTAACTGAATCTGGTTGACTGTTAGAACTCTCCTGCTCAAAGCATCTGCAACTTTATTCTTGACTCCTTTCTTATGCTTCAATGTAAAAGTAAACACTTGTAAGGTTTCTACCCATTTCATGTGTCTGTGGTTCAGCTTTTCCTGGCTGTTTATGAAACTCAGAGCCTAGTTATCTGTGAATACTATGAATTCCTTTGGCATCAAGTAATGCCTCCATTTCTTGAGTGACTGGACTAAAGCATACATTTCCAAATCATATGAGGAATACCTCTTTTTAGCATCATTGAGCTTCTCACTGAAAAATGCAATAGGTCTACCTTCTTGGCTGAGTACTACTCCAATGGCCATGTGACTGGCATCACATTCCACCTGAAAGATTTTGTTAAAGTCTGGAAGTGCAAGGACTGGCTGCTGTGCCACCTTCTTCTTCAATGTTTCAAAAGAATCATCTGCTCTTTGAGTCCAAACAAATCTGCACTTCTGTCCTCCTTTGATGGTATCAAGCATGGGTGCACAAATATGACTAAACCCTCTTATAAACTTCCTGTAGAAGGTTGCTAACCCATGGAAACTTCTGACATCATTCATAGTCTTTGGGGTTGGCCAAGACAATATGGCACTTACCTTCTCCTTATCCATTTGTAACTTTCCATGTGAAATGACAAAACCCAAATATGTGATCTCCTCTTGCATGAACAAACACTTGTCTAAATTTATCATCAGCTGCTCTTCATGTAACCTCTTAAGAACCAAATCTATGTGTCTGAGATGTTCTTCTTTTGTGTTGCTGAAAATCAGAATGTCATCTAGATATACTATGACAAACTTACCAATGAACTCTTTCAAAACCTCATTCATCAACCTCATAAAAGTACTAGGTGCATTAGATAAACCAAAAGGCATAACCTTCCACTCATATAACCCTTCATTAGTTTTGAATGCTATTTTCCATTCATCTCCTGGCCTAATCCTGATCTGATGATATCCACTCTTCAAATCTATTTTTGTAAAATACTTAGCACCTCCTAAACAGTCAAGTAAATCCTCTATCCTAGGGATTGGAAACCTATACCTGATTGTGATCTTGTTAATAGCTCTGGAATCTGTGCAAAGCCTCCAAGTAACTTCCTTCTTTGGTGCTAGTACAGCTGGTACTGCACATGGACTTAAACTTTTCCCAATCAGACTTGAATCCAATAATTCTTTAATTTGTCTGGCTACTTCTGCATTCTGTTCTGGAGTTAGCTTATAGGCTGCTTTGTTTGGAAGTGTTGACCCTGGAATTAAGTCTATGCAGTGACTGATATCCCTGACAGGTGGTAGGGATCTTGGCATTCCTTCTGAGATGATACCTTTGTACTTATCCAATAGCTCTTGGATAGCTGGGTCTATGAACCTTTGCTTTTTCTCTTCCTTGACTTCTTGCTGCTATTCTTTATTCACCCTCATACATGGGATTAGGGCATATGCAACTGCACCTTCTGCTGCTACTTCTTTCATGAACTGTTTACCTTCCATCAGCATTACCTTCACCTCTTTTCCTTTAGATTTCTCCTCCTTCTCCGTCAATGGTAGTAACTTTATAACCTTACCATCTTTAGTGATTGTATAGGTGTTTCTAACACCATCATGTTGTGCCTTCAAATCATATTGCCATGGTCTACCAAATAAAAGATTGCAAGCATCCATCGTGGTAATATCAAACAACAACTTATCCTTATATGCTCCAATCTGAAATTCTACCCAAGCCTGCTCTTCTACAATTGTCTGCTGACCTTGGGTAAGCCATGAGACTTTATATGGGGATGGGTGAGGCAATCTCCTAAGCTTAAGCTTTGTCACCATTTCTTCAGACACAAAATTTTCAGTAGAACCAGAATCAATCAAAACTTTACATGCCTTACCTCCTGCTTTGCAAATAGTCTTGAAAAGAGACTTTCTTTGAGGGGATTCTTTGTCAGGTACCTTCATGGTAGTCATTGTTCTTCTCATCATTAGAGACTCTCCACTTTCTGGGTATCCATAATTATCAGGAGCATTCACACTCTGAAAATCATTAGAGCCTGTCATACTTTGATTATCAGGTTCTTGGACCAGATTTGTTCTCCTTTCTCCTGTTGAGCTTGTGGCCTTTTCTGGACATCTGCTGGCCATATGGCCTTCTTTGTTATAGTTATAACATCTGATGGATCCTCTGCCCTGGGATCTTCCTCTGAAAGGTCTTCTACCTCTGAAGTTTCCTTGCTGACTATAATTTTCCCCCTGGTTCTGACTATTGTTTCCCTTACTATTGTCATGACTGGATTCTCCTTGATATCCATGTCCATGTCCTCTACCTCTAAAAGGACCTCTTCCACCCCTTTGTTGTCTTCCTCTTCCTCTATTGTGTTGTTCTTGTTTTCTCTTTAACTTCTCTTCCACTTTCAATGCCAACTGAAAGCATTTCTGAACTGTATCTGGATTATGCAGACTTAAATCTTCCTGAATGTTGAACCTCAATCCATTAAGGTATCTGGCTACCTTCTCTTCTTCACTTTCCTTTACCTTTGTTTTCACACAAAGTTTCATGAATTCTTCTGTATATGAGCTGACATCTAGCTCCTTCTTCTTGAGGTTTTGCTTCCTCTTGTGTAATTGGATACTGTAATCCAATGGGACATAAGCTTCCTTTACTAATGCCATCATTTTCTTCCATGTAGTGACTCTACGCTTTCCTTCCTATACTCTATCATCTTGGACGAAATTCCACCATGTCAAGGCAGCTTCTTTCATTTTTGACTGGGCTATTTTCACCCTCTGTTGTTCTGGTATCTCCTCCGTTTCAAAGAAATTGTTCAAGGAGTCTATCCACTCCATCACTGAATCAAGTTCCATCTTTCCTGTAAACACTGGAAAATCCAGTTTCACATCCATGGTTCTCCTCTCCATGGCCTTGAGGGCGTTCAACAGTGGTCTCTGGTCTGCAGGAATGACCTCCTCATTCCAACTAGGGATCTCTTCTTCTTTCCTATCTTCTTCTCTACCAGAACCTACTCTATTCCTCAACTTCTCTAACTCATCCTTCAATTCCTAATTTTGAGCCTTCACGGCCTTGCTCTCTGCAATCTGTTTCTTTACCAGAACTGCCAACTCAACGTTGGTCATCCTTGCCGAAATCTCAGATGTTCCTTCTTCATCTGACATCCTGCTATATCCTGATCTTTTCCAGAAGATCCTTCCTTTGCTCTGATACCACTATGATGTAGAGGAAATGCAACAAAAGCTTACAAGTGGGAAGGAGGAGTCATTAACACAACCAGCATGTTAAAATCCTGGACATGCAGTATGTAATACCTATCGGCTTATCATCATCATCATATTTCTTGCTAACACAGACAGCATCATCATATTTCGAAGAGGCATGAAATATCCTCCTGCTAACTACTGTTCACTTCCTTATTGCCTTTCACCTTTCGCCTGTCAGCAGCATCATCATATCCAGCAAGCGCAAACATCCTCCTGATGTTCACTGTTCATCTTACTGCCAAACTCTATCTTCATCATCATGATGTTCGACATCATCTTCATCAGCAGGATATAAAATATCCAGTTCCTCCCATATATCCTGATGACGACAACTTCAAGCACCTTTCCCTCGATGCTTACGTCACCCCGATATCTGACTACTCAAACAATAGCATCAGGATATGACTTATCTGGTCATATTGAAACATCCTGATGATATTAACCAAACTTTATGCCGATGACTTACGCCGATGCCAAAACCCTTAGCGACAGCAGGATAAACTTGCATAGGGTGATATTCGCAATATCCTGATGACGATGATGTCACTTGCACCTGATGATGATGTCAATGCACCTGATGATGATGTCAACAGGATATAAGACACTTATATCCTCCGCAACATGATAATGAATATCCGGTGATCTTTTCAATATCTTGATGATGACCTTTCCGGTCCTTAGCCAAAAAGTGAACTTTCACTTCGGCATGCGATAGCAATATGCGGACGATGGATACACACGAAAGATGATCTTGACGATGATATACACACTGAGTATATATCCAACCTATATCATCCTGATGCACTTGAAACATACAATTTTCGTCAGCTTCATAACCTGATCCGGATAGCGATATACTCGCAGATGTCGATACGATTCACTCCGTTTGGAAAAGCACATGCAGATCCCTATATATCCGTCAGCTGCATGCAAACTCACAGAACCGCACAATTTTACAAAGAAAACATGATGATCACGCCGGATCACGTTCAGATCAAAACTTAACAGTTTATCTTCCTAAATCCTAGCACATGAGGATGCTAGGTTGATTCACAGCATGCTACCAATCGATCTCCCACACAATGAAATGCATAAACAGAAAACTAAAATACAACCTAAACTAACATGCATGACCATTCCACCGATTCACAGAATCAATCGATGGAAGGGTTGAAAGAATCCATTAACCTGTAATCAGAACAGAAATCAAAACATAAACAGCTGATAAACCAGATAATGCAATTGATGAGATCTTATTTAGATGAAACACAAATGTCCTGTTTCTACAATACTATCGAACAACAATGTTTCACAATGTCTGGCCTAATCTCTGGATCTCACTCAATCACCAGTACAACATAACATAACTACTACTCTCTCTCCTCTATCACCAGTACAACATAACATAACTACTACTCTCTTCTCTATCTCAAACCCTAACTGATCTGAGTTATTTATAGCAATATCCTACGAGTACTACCAACTCGATTCCCAGTGGCTGGGAGCTTCCAAACAGCTGGGAGAGGACAGCTCATACTACCTGATCACGAGCTCTAACTGCCTGCACACTCTCCTAGGCTGATCTAATACATATGCATTGGTCCAATGGACCTTATTACATTATGAAGTCAAACATGCTAAAACTAGACTAATGTCCTGTCATGCGGACAATGAACCTATATCTTGTCTTGTAGGGGTGCTCCTGCACCATAAGGACCCTCATGCCTTGGGGCATCGATGTGAAAAGTCTCTAAATCATCCATATTCTAAGCAAAGTATATTCACAAAGCTATCCAAGCCCATACCTCCAAAAGCAAAGCCCAAAAGCAAAATGGTTTGGGTTCCTAAGCAAATAGCTAGCAAAGCGAATGAGGCATCCTCATCTACATCTCAAGAATCCCGATCACCTATCTCCATCCAAAAGCCTACTTCCATCCAAAACTTTCATTCCCTTCAAAAATCCCACAAGCAAAGCAAACGCACTAAAAATACTAAATCTATGTGGGTCCCCAAATGCTTATATCAACCATCTCCTAAGCAAACATCTCCATGGCTTCCTACACCACCATCTCATCAAAAGCTTCAATGTTTATCATGGTGTGTGCAACCATTGGTCATGGTTCCCTTCCACTCTGCAGCATTCCCACATGCCTCCATCTCCCCATCCTTTATCCATTATCCTACATCTCTCCCCCATGCTATCCCTATGGTCCATGCTTTTGCATAAGCCTTTCATCCTAAGTCTGACATAATCCACTATCCCCATCCATCCATCCTTGCATGAACCTTTCATAATCCACATCATAATCCACTATCCCCATCCATCCATCCTTGCATGAGCCTTCCATAATCCACATCATAATCCACTATCTACCTAATCCATCTCCCATCCATGCAATTCCTTATCAACATCTATGAGCATAATGACATGGTCCATGCGAAGACATCATCCATCCCTAATGCGACACTATCACCTTTCATAGCACTAGACACTTGAGTCCCTCCTATCCATTACCATGGTGAAAACCTAGCAAACAGGCATCATGTGTAATTGTCATCCCATCTAAAACAAAAAGAAAAAAAGAAGAAAAAAAAAAGTAAAGAGAAATCCCTTCATCCAACGGTGAAAACCTGGTAAACAAGCGCCTTGGATAAGTACCATGATGAAAACCTAGCAAACAGGCATCATGTGTAGGTTGATCTTCTATGTCACTTACACTTGGGGGCACATTGTCTCATCCAACCTATCCATTTCCGAACTATCTATTCCATTATATCATCCTATCCTATCCTACCATTACCATACCATCCTACCATCCATAGCCATTACATCCATATACCTATCCTATTGAATCCATTCATCCACCCTTCCTCTTTTTGATTTTGATGAAGACATAGGGGTAAAATGTTGAAACATGTTTGGATATTTCTTGACATACCTTCTTTTGAAACCAAGTCCTATCCATTGACCATTTATCCATCTTATCTAAACCAATCTAATCATGTCATCCCTTGGTCATGAACTTTGTCATGTAAAAATCCTAAGCATTACCACCTAGAATGGGGCAAGTTATTCTTCCTATGCAACATAGCCTTTGAAGATCACATCCTAGCTCCCTTATGATCCATCCACTATGGCATATCCTTATCATGAGCTTTCCATCTTATAGCTTATCCCCATCTGTTTATCATGACCTTTCCACTATAGCCTACCTATTCGTTTATCATGAGGCATACATCCCTTATATCTATCCATCTATCATGAACTTTCCACTATAGCCTACCTATCCATTTATCATGAGGCAAGCATCCATCCCTTATATGGCCTATCCTCTTATCTATCCATCCAACTCTCATGAACCTTCCATCCCATCCAACTCTCATGAGCCTTCCATCACATTTACTATGAGCCCATCCTTTTATCCATCCAATCCTTTTATCCATCCTTGCACCTAGACTTGGATTTCCCTTGTCATTGGTATCAAGCATAAAGGCTACCCAAATTGTAAATCCATTGACATTCAAAATTCTCAGAAATCCAAAAAAAAATCAAAATATCCTCAAAAAATCCAAAAAAATCAAAATATGTCAAAAAAATCTAAAAAATCAAATATCCAACAAAAAATTCCAAGCAATACGATCAAACCAATCACATCCCCCAAAACAATCCACTCCATCAACATTCAAATCAAAATCAAATCATCATCATCATCAATTCTTCCTATCAATAACATTCATTCATCCATTTCAACCAATCACTTATGCCAATCATATCAATCAAATCAATCTAAGCAATGATCTTAAATATTAATCCATATCAAGCAAGCTAATCAATCAAGGAATATTATCCAATCAAATCAACAAGTTTTAATCCTACTCTTGTCATGAGCTCAATCAATCAATCATCATTAATGGGATATAGCGTTCCCACATCCTTGTGTTGATCTAGGGATATAGCTTTCCCCGCAATGACAACACTATCTATCATCATCAATCAAACAATCAACCATTGGTTTATGACTTGACAAGGGCAATACCTTGTTTGTTTTACATCCTTTGAGCACACTGTGAACACTTGCTTATGCTTAGATTGAGTGGACACTCTAATCATCACAACCAAAGCACATCAAGCTAATTATCAAAACAAATCCAGTCACTCCAACAAATCAAAAGAATCTCAATCCACCACACATCATCCCATCATCAACATTTTATCAAATCAATCTTTATCCATTATTTCATCATCTTCAAATCATTCCAAGCAATGATCCAAGTGTAAGCCCATCCTTAATCCATACCAAGCAAGTTAATCAATCAAGCCAAGTTATCCAAATGCAATCCATGGTCTTGATCCTAGCCTTGTTGTAAGCCAAATCAATCAACTAGCCAACCAACTCAGCAAACAACCTTGTGTTGATCTAGGGATATAGCTTTCCCCGCAATAACAACACTCTCAACTATCATCAATCAACAATTAATCATTGGTTTACAGCTTGACATGGGCAATACCTTGTTTGTTTTTGAATCATTTGTGCATGCTTGCTTGCTTGCTTGTGTGTGTTATCATTTTATCTTGCATTTGTATCAAATCCTTCAATCTAGCTAATATTCATATCTTGTGTATGTTGGAATAGCTTTTTGCACTATCCTTTGCATCTAAGGTCATATCATACCTTTTGTGCATTAGGACTTTAATGCTCTAAGTTTACTTCCTCATATATTAGACAAGGTTGTATTATGCTGGGGCACAAGACACATTGTCTCCCTGGTCCTTATCCCTTGGTGCATAACGTCTAGTGCTATATCAAACATCATGGTTGCTCACTTTCATTGCAGCATAACGCATCATCATTTCTTCTATCTATCCCCTTATCTTTCTTTTTGTAGCCAAGCCATTTCTTTTCAAGAGCATACCTGTGTTTGTCCAACCCGCCTATCCTCTTGAGGGGGCATCATCATCATATCCTTACATCATCATCCCATATCATTTTCCTCTATCCATACCTTAACTTCTTTGAAATGATGTTACTCGACATAAAGCTTATCATCTCGAACATCATCTCAAAGAGGGGCAAAATGTAGACACCCAAATTTGTCCCAAATTTGTCCATGTCTTGCAACACTTAGTCAAAAACATCACTTAGACATCATGTAGCATTTTGTCTTAATCCCACTCTTAATCCCATTTATCCATTAGCCAATTAATTAAATAAATTTTATTTATTTAATTAAAATCCCATTCAATCCCATCCTTATCCTACTTAGCCAATTAATTAAATAAATTTTATTTATTTAATTAATTTCCACATCATATCCTAATCCCACTTCTCAATTAATTAAATAAATTTTATTTATTTAATTAATATCCAACTCATATCCCAACTAATTCAAATACTTTATTTGAATTAAGTTTTCATCATAAGCCGACTTTCCAATTAATTAAATAAATTTTATTTGTTTAATTAATTTATCTTATCATTTAGCCGACATGTGTGCCTCTTTCATTTAAAAGGATAAGTGTTACTACATACTTTATTTAATCTTTCATACGTAGTACTTTTTATGTACACAAGCACACATGAGCTCTATTCTCTTTGACACTTGTCAAATGACTACAACTCCCTTGAAGAGTGGGATAACCGAATCAATCCTAGCCATCCACATCAATCATTTAGCTTTTTAATCTCAACCATCCATTTAAACCAAGCCTTTTCTATAAATCAACCCCTCACAAGCCATTAGCATGCATTGAGCCTCAAGTACCCTTATTTTGCCAAATTTTCTAAGAGGCATTGATCCTCAAGTATCCACATGCTATCGAAATATCATTAAAGCCTTTGCATCCTTCATCTATCATTCATTCTATCATCTTCATCTTAATGTTATGCTGCAGAAGTGAGCACCTAACATTCCTCCAACAATAATCCTTCAAAATCTTGCATGCTCATGCGAGGTGGAGAAGAGCAATGGAGATAAATCGAGCATAGCGTGGAGATTGGTTTGCATTTACATTTGTTATTTTGATTTTCATGTTGTCTTGTGCTTCATTGTGCATTGCTAGGGTTTTTATCATTGCTGTTTATTCATTTGCTCTGATTTGCAATTTTACCCTAACTACAAAGTGATAGTAACTTCTGATTATAAGTCAATATTAAATTAAAACAAAAGTGCACTTTACACATGATAGGCAATTGAGGGTTTTAAAGTCTTAAGAAAAATAGATTCTTTTTAGGGTTTAATGCCCAATATGTAAACCCTAACTATCAATAAGATTATGATTATGAAAGCTTGTGTCTTCTCTAACTTCTTATTGCATGAACAAAACCACATCCACCATCAATATGAACCTTGCATCATATCAACCTTTCAAGATAGACCTTATCATGAAAACCATATTCACAACAAAACCTTGCATGAACAAAACCACATCCACCATGAACATGAACCTTGCATCATATGAACCATGCTTGGTGCAGGAGCACCAAGGAGATCATATGATTTATGTCTTGTGTTCATGTTGTTCATGTTGTTTTGTTGATTCAATAAGGTCTTGGAAGACCATTCTCTTATTTGTAATAAGGACTATGTCCAAACTTCATCATGTTACTGCCATGGTTGCAAGAGGCAATCATAGAGTCATATATTGTAATAGGGGCAGTCATACATTATCATACATTGTAAGCCTTTTACCATGTGTCAAGGAGTGTTAGACCTTGTCAAAAGCTTAATTACATTGTAAAGGTGTTTGAAGGCATTGTCAAGTCTCAAAACAACCGATGCCTATGTTAAACCATGTAATTAGTTGCAGTTTCAAAATAGAACAGGGCAGTTCGATGGTTGCCATACCTTCCCATCGACCCCAAATGCCCTCCAACTATCCCAAGATATTGTGGCAAGCTTCTTAAATCCTTACAGATGTTCCTTGAAGGAGAAGAAGTGAATTGGTGGAAGTAATTAATAAGAATAACTCAGTTTTCTTGCAACTTCATATGTATTACGTTGTTCGTGTCCGTGGCACTTCTCTGTAAGGGGGTGTCATAAGGCAAGTGTTTGTACAATGTTAGAGGTATGAGTTAAGTCCTTATTACAAGTGATTAGAAGTCTTTGAGTTTGATTTCTCTACACCTTTCTGAAATCTAGTTACCAAAACCTAACTTAGGGTTTCTGATAGAAACTATGCTTTTGTTCTCCATTCCACTAGTTTGACTCATTCCTGATCAGTGGACTAGACTTGTTGGTGCTTGTTTTAATACATTATGAAGAGGTTTGGGTAGGGGATTTGAGAAGGAGGAGATTCTATTGAAGAAACCTAACATCCTCATGTGTTAGGTGGTGCATAGAAGCCTAGTAAGGGAACAACATAAGATCAATCAGTTGTAGTCCATTTTGGGGACCCAAAACCTGAGAAATCCTTAGTTTTATCATGCCCTTGAGATGTCCAAATGATTGATTGAGCACTATAATCAAATTGGAGGGTGGTTGCTTCATAAAAAGGGCTAATTGGGGCTCTAGGCCACTAGGAGGGGTTATAGGTTAGACTATATTGTCCAAAACAACCCATACCCAATTTGGGATATGTTGTAGGAAATCTAAATGGGTATCTTAGGATTGTCTGAGTTTTGAGTTTACAGACCTGTATCAAGAGTTATTACTGACTGTTCCTATTTCAAGGGCTACAAGGAGTTTAGTGGCCTAAAGAAGGAAGTCCCAACTCGAAGCCTGTCTAACCTTAACCAATGATTGGAATGTGTCATATGGGATGCCAAATGAGCCTCAGCATGATGATTTCAAGAAAAACTATTGTTGTTCCCACTTTTGCATGATGATCCTTGAATTCAGGTTTTGAGTGTGGGAAGGAAACCTTGTCAGAAGAAGGTATCCTCAACCTATCCTAAGTCCTCTACATCAATGTTTGTCTTGTATAGCATCAACATGAATTGAGAGACCTTATCATGAAAACCATATTCACAACATCATGCACCTCATGACCATCACCTACCTTGAATCACTATATCACCTTATCAACATCATGGCTTCAACCTTGACCCTTTGACTTCAATGACAACCTTGAACCTTGATTGTTGATGACTTATGGAAGCCTATAGCCCCAATGTTATGTTGCATACTAAAATTAGGTAAGACTCAATTTAATCTCATAACCTTGCCTTATATGCAAGAGGAATTACATTTAATAACCACAATGGTCATCTGGTGCTCATAAGCATATGATTTTGACTATCTTATTCAAAACAACAAACATACTCTTTACATCCCAATATGGTATAATAACAAGAAATTAAGAAATATTTTCAATTGACCAACTCATAAAGAATATGGATCGGCATACTCATTTGAATATTTTCATTTGAGCAACTCATAGAGAATATGAATATTTTCTGTTCAACATGATGATTCATTTTTATTTTAAATACAACTCTTATCTTTTAGTTCCAAAATAAGGTTTAGGTGATGCTTGAATAATAATAGCTGGCTTATTGGATCAACAAACATCCTATGTAACACAATTGGACTTTAAATATTTGAAGTACCCATCTACAAATATCCATTGAAACGTGGATTTATAATGCAAGTATGGACGCCATCAATAAAAAAGATTTGTATTAACCAAATATCCATATAGGCATACATCAATATATGTCAATATAAGTATAACATATATACAAAATAGCCATATAGGCTTACAAGAATGCCATATAAGCATACAATGTCAACTATATGCAATACAAAATATATGTCCACAAATGCCATATAGGCATACAACAAAGGAACACAATAAAAAGTCATTTCCCTCTGGCTGATGAAGAGAATAGATCACGGACAGCCTTTGATCTTCTAGGGGATGGAGACATATATGTGGGTGGTCTACTACGAACCTGAGGGTTGCTCCTCCTATTTAGTTCTTCCTGCATCTATAGTTGTTACAATAAAAAGTATAGACATTAATATATAGAAATTACATGTTATAAAAATGAAACATTTAACAAAATAATCACTTACCACTACCATATAATCTATCTCCTCACTTGCCTTAGTATCAAGATTAGGCTATGGTGATGTCATGTCCTATAAAAACCTTCCAGATAGAAATTAAACTTCAAATCAATAATCTTTTGATTTTTCAAAAATAAACAACTATAACAATGAATGTAAATTGAAATTTACTAATCTGCCTCATACCCCTATCAATGGCATGGAGCTATGAATTATAGAGGTCACACCATGCTCCATTGCCCTATGAACATCGGGAGGTGTCTCTGTAGCTTGCATCATCTGGAAATAAAACAACATTATTCAATTACGAAAACTATAATAGTGATGCAAATCATGGCTCCTAACATACACATGTTCACCTAAACATGAAAGTACACACAATAAAGTACACAAGTCACATACAAAAATCTAGTAAGTACAATTCATTCATTAAACTATTTATTTTATTACCTTCGTGAAGCTTTGAAGTCTACCACCGCTGGCAGGTGTTGCCGTGAAATCTCTAATATTAACCTATTCAACATCTAAAATTAGATATTAGAATACCATTCATATAATGATGTTATTCCCATGTAATATTTATAATTATTTACTAGTTACATACCCCAATAGTAGATGATGTAGCATAATATGCAGGTGGAGAACCACTGAAAACTGTATCAACACTATGACCCTGAAATTTCATTAAAATCATCAAACTAAATTAGTTAATCTTGCATTTCAAAAATGAAATTTAATAAATTAAATTCAATGAACTTGCTAATATTTACCTGAGTATCAAGGCTGAAAATCTCACTCAGGAGGGTATCAGTCATCACCATCTGCTCAGCTGCAGATGTAGCCTGTGCACCTGCGTCCTGACTATCCATGGGGTCATAACCATAGGTTGACCCACAAGTCTGACAAGTATGGGTTGGGACCCTACTCCTCGCACTATCTCCCAACTCACACTGTGCTACAAGACTGGCATGCTCTATGATGCTCTGGGTCAAGGCACTAATGGACTGAATTGTATCGACCTCAACACTCTCCTTCACAATGGAAGGGATAGACACATGCTCATGGGTTGGTCTGCTAATTACTCATCTCGCTGGCCACTATGGGTCAACATGTGCCCTTGGTCTATCTTGTACTAACCCCCCACCTCTACCCTGGAAGTCCCGCATATCAATTGAGGACAAACTCGCAGTAGAGTTCCCTCAAAAAGTATTGCGAGACCTCATTATTATTGCATGGAGGATGGTCAAAAACCATCCACCACCTCTGCCCAAAATTGTCCCTTATTACTTGGTTGTTGCACCAATGGATAGGGAACCTCTTGCATGTAATGGTTGGAGGT
This sequence comes from Cunninghamia lanceolata, assembly GCA_027924645.1. Taxonomy (NCBI): domain Eukaryota; kingdom Viridiplantae; phylum Streptophyta; class Pinopsida; order Cupressales; family Cupressaceae; genus Cunninghamia; species Cunninghamia lanceolata. The sequence continues at coordinate 1,776,779 of BSBN01000912.1, forward strand.
TGATTTGTTTGTGGGATTTTTAAAATGGAACACAATTCCAATTTTTTAATTTGTAACTTTTTCACATCTTCATATGATAGCTTGTCTGCATAATACTCTCTAAACTCTCTCCTTTTATCTGACCAACTAGATATTTGCTTGCTAATTGAATCTACATTTGATAACATAGATTCAAGAGATTGAGCAAGCATGGACCTATGCAAGGTTGAAGTTGAAGGATCTTTCAACCTTGCAATTATGTCTTAAAATTCTTTTTTATTGTTTTCAATTTGCCCCTTTAGATTTTCTTGTGTTCCAGGGGCATGTCGAGGAATGGATGGAGGAGTTTGTTGTTCAGTAGGTATTTCCTCTTTAGGATTTTATGGATTTTGAGGAGGAGAAGGAGGAGGAGGAGGTGCATTAACATTTCCTGACAATTAATGAAATTTACATCAAAAATCAACTCAAACCTACCTATTTAGAAACAAATTCAAACAAAAAAACAAATAAAACTCACTCCTTTGGTTTGCTTGATGTCGTGGTGGCATTTTGGCGATGAATCAGTGAGATTTTGGTGTCGAATTGGCTCTTCTAAAATGCAAGTGCACTCCTTAGGGTTTGCAGGCCGCGGGTGTAGGAAAAAAAAACAAATCAAATGAGTAGAAATGCTCTGTTTTTATATATATAGTTAAACATAATGTGAGCACGTTATAATGCGAGTACATTATGGTTTGGTTTTGCCAAGCCTTAGGCTTGTCATTACCAAGCCATAACATGAGTGCATTATAACACACTCATGTTATGTCTTAATTTTTTTTGAAAAAATTTTTGTCACTTTTTGGCCCCCCAACTATTTGCACTTACCCACAGGTTTTGCTGAATTAAAGGTTGGAGAGATAGAGGAAGTGCATGTATTATGTATTTTAGATTTTGAAGATAATACAACTTGAGCCTCTTTTCTTGGTGGAGTTTTTTACCTCAAAGGGTTTTCCTCACATTACATACTATGTTATATGGTTTATTCTTCTATGGTGTTAATTCCTATGTTGTAATTTCATTTCCATGTGCAATCTCTATTCATATTACACTACTTTAATATCATAAACCTATTGTAATCAAATTTCCATTTGGGTAGTTGTTGCCTTCATTTCTAACATGGATGATATTGATAGTGGATCAAATGAGGTCTTTTAACCTAAGTTGGGATATTCTTGACATAGTGGATGATGGAACTGATATGATAGATGGGGCTTACTTCATTGTCCAATTATAACCTTTTCCTAAGGTAAGATGGTTAGAGAAAGAGGTTGTTGATATAAGGGAAAGATCATTATTTGTGTTGACCAAGAGTTGGAAATGGCCAAATGCTAAGATCACTAAACACACTGCAACTAAGCCATTGTATAGGGAGCAAGCTGCAAAGGAATAAAATCTAGTGATAGGTTCCACATCTCAACAACCCCCTACCAACATATATACTACTAGATCTAGATCTATTTCAAGAAGAGGTGATGATGAGGAAGACATTGACAAAGAAGCAAAACTGAAAAAGCAATGTGAGACTGATGAAGAGAAACCTAGGAAGAAGTTGGAAGTAAAAGGAGCTACTCAAACTCAAGGAGATGGTACAGAAACATAAGAACTTGTACAAAATGAGAAACAAGAGAATCCACCTACAACTCCCTCTTCTCCTCCTTAGGTAAATGTGTCTTCTCCCCCTCTATCACAAACAAATCCACATGTAGTTTCTTCTCCTTCACCATCAGTTTCTCATGTCAATGTTAATCCTCCCCCCCACCTTCTCCTCCTAAGAAATAATTAGTGTGTAATTTGACTCCTATTTCTATTCCCAATGCCACTTTACTAACCTTAGTGCCTGATGGCCAAACAATTCTACCATCACTACCCTAGTTGAAATAAGCCATTAGGAAGAAAATAAAGTACAACCAAATGGTTGATCCTAGTTTTGATGCAGTATCCAAATTACTTCAAACTACCCATCAACAAAGAAAAGTTAAAAGGATTTCTAAAATGATGGTAGATGCTTCTTTAGGGCACCAATTTGTAGAAATTATTCAGCCTATAGAAACTAGAAATGAAGAAGAGGTTACTAAAGCAGATTTTAACGTAAATAAGTGATCTGGGACCCCCTACATTGGATGGTGACATACATAATCCAAAGTTATCTATTGATATTTTGATTAAGACATTAGAAGAAGAGAGAAAAGAGAAAGAGGAATTGCAAGAATAGGTGGAAGTGCTCACCTCCTATATCAAATCTATCATTGATACTACCTCTCAGCCACTAGATGCTTGTTGTAAGTATGTGCCTAATCGGTGTTGTCATTGATGTCAACATATCTGTGTTGTCATTGGTGTCAACTATATCCTTATCTTTTGATTGATTAGAAGCCTTATATGTTGAGGACATTGAGAAAATTAGCCCCTCCGGTAGAATCAGAAAGGAAACAGTGAATCATAGTGAAGACAGTGAGTTGCATACTAAAGAGTAGTCTCGAAGATTGCTCTACATTTCTTGTGTATTGAAGATCTTGGTCTATGGATTGGAACTTATTTAGAGGCATGTCTGATGATGCTAAATCCTGACTTTGAGCCTCTGGTATGAAGAATTAAGTGAGTTACATTCACCAAAGTAAAACCTACTTTTTTTGATTATTCACTAGTGACAGGGAGAAAGTATTTTGCTCCGCATTCCTCTACATTGAATATATTTTTCTCTGCAGTTCTAGAGGGAAGTCTAGGTTGATGATAAGTGCCTACAACTACAATGGTTCATGATTTGGCAGTCTACAAGCTATCCTTCTTTTATGATAGTTGAAGACAATGAAGTTCATGTGCTCTGGTGTGAAGAATCTCATGGATAAAGTGGTCAGAGTTTGTGTCGTTGCTCCTGGTGATTACACTGTGCTTTTGGATGTCTCCTGATCATGTTCCTGCCTTTACATTACTCTATATTAAGGAATTGAGATCGTATTTGAAGATTATTCCCAGATAACATAGTGTGTAGCCAGTCTTAGCTGACTTGGTTAATTCCACTGATTGAGGAGATCTCTTGAAGATTTTAGAAGTGTGTTGTGGCATGGAAGATCATGTTTGAGTAGTAGCTAAGGCATGGCATGATCTGTATACATCTTTACTACATTTCCTTATCATAATTTTGTATTAGGTCAAGACCTATTTTGTAAATGTTTGTAATACCGACCTTGGAGATTGTTCCAACGGTTGATGATTGTAATGCCGACCTTGATGATCATTCCAAGATTGATGTAGTGTATAAATACTTGTAATTGAGTCATGAAAATGTATCCAAGTGAGAAGATATGAAGATAAAGGGAAGTAAGATAGTAGAGCACAGTAGAAGTGTTTCTATTCTTCAATGGAACTGAACTTTGGCATGGAGTAGATGATGTTATCTTAGTTCAACCTTTTGACAGTGAGCCATCCATAGGTAGTGAGCCTTTCTTTGCAATGAGCAATTTGGGCAGAAAGCCCTGTAGGTAGTAAGCCTCTGGTTTTTAGTATTGATATAACTTATATATTTTTGTGGGCTAACACCCACCGTGGTTTTTCCCTTTTAGGGTTTTCCATGTAAAAATCTGGTGCCTCCTATGTTGTTTATGGTTTTGTGTTGACCTTCTCATTTGATGCTTTCATGGTTGTATATGAATATAAGTAATTAATAAGTTGATGATCATATTTTGTTAAAAGTTTTAGGACAACTAATTCACCCCCCCTCTTAGTAGTTTAGTGCAGTTCAACAATTGGTATTAGAGCCAATTTCCTCTAAAGAGAGCCTAACAACTTGAGGAAAATCTAGGATGTCTTATAAGAAGGAAGCGTTACATTTTGATGGGACAAATTATGCTCTTTGGAAGGCACAAATGAAAATCCATCTTCTTTGTCTTGGTTATAAAGTATGGAAAGCTACAGAAGCAAAATATGCCATGCCTCCAAATGGCTTGATGACTAAAGATGAAATCAAAGAATATGAGGTGGATGTCAAAACAAAGGATGCTCTGCTAAGTTCTTTAAGTGACTCTATGCTGACAAAAGTTTTGGACCTTGAAATTACAAATGAGGTATGGGATAAGCTAAAAAATCTGTATGAAAGTGATGATTCTATAAAAGAAGCCAAGCTGCAAAGTCTAAAAGTGAAGTATGAGGGTTTGAAGATGAATAAAGATGAAAACATAATGGCTTTTATGCAAAGAGTTGATGAACTTGTCACTAGAATAAAGGGTATGAGAGGAAGTCTCAGTGATAAGGAAGTTGTGATGAAAACTCTCATATCACTACCAAAGTCATATATTCACAAGGTGGCTACAATTGAAGAATTCATGACTATGAAAACTATTCACAGAGATCAGTTACTTGGAAAACTTATAGCCTTTGAGATGAGAGAATTTGGGGATGCCTTACCTAAAGTTGAATCAGATTTTAAAGCCAGTACTTCAGCAAAGATCCCCAGAGCTAAGAAATACAAGGTGGATGATGACTTTGATGAAATTGAAGCCAACTTTGTTGATAGGCTTCAAAGAGGCTCTGGTAAGTTCAAAGGTAAATTACCTTTTTAAATGTTTCTCCTGTGGTAAAGTAGGCCATTATGCTTCTAGATGTCCTAAAAGAATTGAAAGAAATAAGAAGAAATATGAGAGCAGGCCTAGAGTTCTAAAGAAATGCTACTATATCAGAGATTTTGATGATGAAGGGGTAACTAATGATGCTAATACTAGTGCAAATGAATGCCTGTTTATTGCTATTAAAGAAGATCACATGTCTACTAATTCTACTAGTTGTGTGAAGGATGAAAAGTTAGTAGAAGAAAGTGCTTTGGCTATTCAGGTTGAGAAAGATAAGGATGAATGGATTATTGATAGTGGATGCTCACATCACATGACCAGTGACAAAAGTAAGTTTGTAAGTTTGGAAAAGTATGATGGAGGACTAGTTAGGTTTGGAGATAATGCATCTAGTAAGATTTGTAGAAAAGGATCTATTTCATTTGATGGAATGCATAATACTCACAATGTTCTATATGTGAAGTGTTTGAAGCATAATCTTTTGAGTGTTGTTCATATGTGTGACAAAGGATATGATTTGAGATTCAAAGATAATGGGTGTAAGATCATGGTGTTGAAATTAGGGTAGGCAACTAAGAGGGGGGGTGAATCAGTTGTCACAAAACCTTAACTTTTCTGCATTTAATCTTCTTTACCACTTGTTAACAGATTAATGATATAACCATGAAAGTATGAAACAACAACACATGAATAGAAAACATAATCAACACGCATAACATAAAGATTTTTACATGGAAACCTGGTTAAGGGAAAAACCACGGTGGGGGTTAACCCACAAGATTTATTCTCTATTAAAAGAATATAAAAATGGGAAGGCACTTGCCTTCAGGTGCACTGCCCAGATCTCACTACTCAAAGAAGGCTCACTGCCTACATAAACATTCACTTGGTTAACACCAAAAGGTTGAACTGAGAAACAATGTCTTCTACATGCCAAAGTTTAGTTCCATTGAAGCTCACAACACCTCTTCTTTGCCCCCAAACACTTCCTCACTACCTCCGCATCTTTGCTCACATCCACACATTTCCATGACTTGATAACACTTATTTATACATGACATCAACTTTGGAATGAACATCAAAGTTAGCCTTAGAATCATCTATCTAGAACATTGACAAGGTGTCATTGTACCTCATCATTTAATCTATTTTTAGATGTCAAAATCCTAGGGCTGTGTCCTTGGCTATCTGTAATTAGGGATTCTATAGTTACCAATTTCCCTAGCTAATCCTAATAGCTGCTACTAATTTGAAGAGATTAATCTGTCTACTTTCTGAATGAATTTAAGGAATGCTAAAAATAGAATTAAACAGGAAATTTACTCAAAGCAATCTTAAAAATAGTAACATGCATCTATCTATCAAAATCAGTAAATACTTTTCATATCAAAAAGTTGAAGTGATAAAATAGTGGTACTAGCCTCCTGCCTTGGTGGTGAGAGTGGGCCCTTGCTCCACACCCTTGGGGCTGAAGGCTATAGTAGGGAATCAGTACAAAAGAAGATCACAACTAAATTCAATCCAATTCCATACGATTTGCATTCATGAAAAATATTGATATCATAGAACTAAGATTATTGAGAATCAAAATAAATCAATCATCGTCTATTTCTTCTATTGTTTCTCTATGTATATATGAAAATGAGTGATGAAATATCACTTATCTTATCTACCAGTTCTTCTATGAGATGACATCCATCTCTTTATTGTACTAACTATCTAACTATGGAAAATAATCATGCAATAAAAGTAGACTAAGTGGAATAGAAGTCCACTCAGAATTCTAAGTTTGAGTCTTAATACATTTGGGCAGTGAGGCCCTAAAAATATGGATATTGAATCAGTTCCATCTGTAACTCATGCAAAAACTTTGAAAAGATAAAAACTCTAGCAGTTTAACTAAAGATGACCCTTCACTACTCAGGTGATGATTTGAGTGAAATGAGAGGTATTATGATTACTACTGAGAGTGCCTGATTGGTAGCTTATGCTGGAAATATGCCCTACTCTTAGGAGGCATTGGAGACAACTATCCCTGTCTACAGCTCTGGAGATATGTCTGTAGCTCCAAAGATGTCTGTATCTTTCTTTGTTCAACTCCGCAGAGGCTTTTCTCTTTCCTCCAAAACTCCTGGTGTTGTGGTATTCTGGTATTGTCTCTGGAGATCATTGAAGACTATCTCTAGAGATGCACAAAGTTGTGGTTCCTAGCATCTACACCTATTGATTCAAAAAGAGAGAAGTTTCTACATTTTTCCATCAATTCCATGCACATTAGTCACTCAATCATAAATTATGATCTTAAGTAATCTTTCTCAATTAATCATTAACTAAACAATCTTGCTAGCTTATTTGGGTGCAGACATTAGGAAGGATGGAATCAGGAAAGAGAAAAAGAGAGGTAAAAAGATGTATTTCATGGGTGTAACTTGGCACTCATCAAACATTCTCCAAGATAGGCATTACAAGTAAATTACAATTACAAGACTTAAAATACAACATGTGAACCATTACACTATTGGTCAAACAAAGCTGCGACTCAAATCTTCCTCGAACAACATGCCACACTCCATAGAACTCTTCTTAGATCATCTGTAACACGTACCAAGCATCTGATCGGCTAAGACTAGAAAGAACAATAGCACCCAAGGAGAAATCTTCAACCATGAGTTCAATCCTTAATGTAGACCACCGACACAATAGTCACATGATCCAGAGACCACCACAAGCATAATGAAATCCACCTCAAATCACCATAAACACTTGCATCTTCATCCAGGAACTTAAGAACACTAACTGTAATGACTATCACACTAGAAAGATTACTTGTGGATCTCCAAACCATGAAGCACTTGAGTTGAGGATACAGACCAACATCCCAAACATACCTCTAGATCCATAGACTATAATATTCCAATGCGGAGCAATCTGGACGAAGTTCCTATCACTCTATTACCTCTAAACAACTGCAAAACCTAGTTCTACTCAAATGGCCATAACTTCACCAATCCTCTATGTAGACCTCTCAAATCTTAACTAGAGCAACTTCAGACAATCCTCTACACAACGCTTTGGTCCACAGACTCTGATCTTCATCTCACTGGAAATGTGGAACAATCTACTTTGCTGAACTACACTATCTTCACTGTTTCTAACAAAGAGATATGTTGACATCAATGACAACACATCATATGCACATATTGCAACAATCTCCCCCTTCGTCATTGATGGCAACATATGATGTGAAAAATTGATTCAACCATCAAGACAAGGACTTCTCCCCCTTTCTCTTATCACACCTGTAATTCCTCACTATTCCCCCTTTTGCCAGCAACTACTTACTTCCAAGTTTTTCACATGACTTCTCTCCCCCTTTTACATCAATGGAAAAGGGCACATGTTTTCAATCATCTCTCACCCTTTTTGTTTCTTAGAAAAAACCAAACTGAACTACAGAATTAACATACTAACTACTCCCCCTAAGTAGCATCCCCTTAACACCAATCGAGATCACAAGATATGACGGTGAGTTCCACCAGACTGATGCACACTAGTGCACCTTAGTTCTGAACAGGAGGGGTAATAACCCCTAGCTTCCCTCTAAGATACTCAAAAGTGTCCTTAGGCAGAGGCTTAGTGAAGATATTCATAATCTGATACTTTGAAGGAACAAACTCCAATCTGATTTCATTCTCATTTACCTTCTCTCTCAAAAAGTGAAACTTGATGGATATGTGCTTTGTCTTTGAATGCAACACTAGATTCTTTGAGATGTTTATTGCACTTGAATTATCACAGAAGATTGTAGAAGGCTCTTCAAACACAATTATGATATCCTTCAACATTTGCTTCATCCACAAAACTTGAGTACAATTACTTGCTACTGCTATATACTCTGCCTCTGCAGTGGACAGAGATATTGCCTCCTGCTTTTTTCTCAACCAAGAAACCAATCTCTTTCCCAAGAAAAATACACCACCACTAGTACTCTTCCTATCATCCACATCTCCTGCCCAATCAACATCTATATATGCATGAAGAGTGAAATCATCATCCGTAGAATACCATAAGCCATAATCAGATGTCCCCTTCAAATATCTAAAAATTATTTTGACTGCAACAACATGAGATTCTCTAGGATCAGCTTGAAATCTAGCAACAAGGACAACTGCATTCATAATATCAGGTCTGGTATGAGTTAGATAAAGCAATCCTCTAATCATTAATCTATACCTTTTTTGATCTACCTTAGGAAAATCATCATCTTTACTCAACTTGCATCTAGTTATCATAGGTGTACTTACTGGTTTTGAATCCTCCATTCCAAACTTTTTCAACAACTCTTTCACATACTTAGACTGAGATATGAAGATGCCCTTATCTGACTGAATGATTTGCATACCCAAGAAGAAATTCATTTCACCAAGCATAGACATCTCAAATTCACTTTGCATCTGACCAACAAATTTTTTACACATGATCTCATTTCCACCAAAGATGATATCATCAACAAATACCTCAACAATCAAGATGTGTTCATGATCAATTTTGAAATACAGATTACTGTCAGTTGTGCCTTTGCTAAAACTAAACTTTAATAAATACTTATCTAATCTTGTATACTAGGCTCTTGGGGCTTGTTTAGGTCCATACAATGCTTTCCTCAATCTGTAGACCATATCTCCTTGATCAGACAACTGGAATCCTTCTAGTTGCTCAATGTAGACTTCTTCCAACTCTCCATTCAGGAATACTGACTTGACATCCATCTAGTAGACTTTGAAATCTTTGTAAGTAGCAAAGGCAAGAAATAATCTGACTGCTTTGATTCTTGCCACTAGAGCAAAAGTTTCTTCAAAATCAATGCCCTCCACCTGAGAATATCCTTTGCACACTAATCTCGCTTTATTTATCACAACTTCACCATCTTCATTCAATTTATTTTGGAAGACCCATTTAGTTCCAATTACATTTTTGTTTTCAGGTCTATGAACAAGATCCCAAGTATGGTTCTTTTCAATTTGCATTAATTCTTCTTCCATTGCTTTTACCCAACTTTCATCATTACAAGCTTCATTCAGTGATTTTGGTTCAATCTTTGAAATCAAACAATATTCCACTTATTCTTCAGCAATTATTCTTCTAATTTGAACACCTTTATTTTTATCTACTATGATCTGATCTTCAGAATGATTCAACCTTACATACCTGGGAGTTTTGGGATTTTCTTGAACTTTTGATTCTTGTACTTCTTCCTCAACATTTGTACTAGCTTCTTGAGTCACTGGATTCTCTAGAGAAATCAAAATCTTTCTTTCATTTGGACTTTCATTTTGATCATCTAATTCATATCCACAAGACTTGGAAGGCCTCTCCTTGCTTTCATCAACCTTGACATTATCACTTTCAACAATCTTTTTCAATCTCTTGTTAAAGCACCGGTATGCCTTGCTTTGGTTAGAATAACCCAAAAATATTTCTTCATCACATCTTGCACAAAACTTGCCTAGATCTTCATCTCTCTTGATATAGCATTTACTACCAAAAACTCTAAAATATTTCATAGTAGGAGCATTACCAAACCATAGTTCATGAGGTGTTTTACTAGTATTACCTTTGATCTGCACCCAATTAAGAGTGTAGACAGTAGTACTCACAACCTCTCTCCAATAAAAATGTGGAACATTTTCTTCAAACATCATGGTTCTAACAGTCTCTTGAATAGTCTGATTCTTCCTTTCCACAAGTCCATTCTGCTGAGGAGTCCTAGGAGCATATAACTATCTTCTTATTCCATGCTTTTCACAAAATGCATTAAACTCACCAGAGGTAAACTCTCCTCCTCTATCAGATCTTAGATACTTTATCTTCACACCAATCTTATTCTCCACCCTAGCCTTGAACACTTTGAATCTATCAAGAGCCTCTGATTTCTCTCTCAAGAAAGTGACCCACATCATTTGGGAGTAATCATCAATTAGCAACATAAAGTATCTGTCTCCTTGCAAACTCCTAACTCTGGCAGGACCACACAAATCAGCGTGCACAAGTTCCAACAATCAACTTGAAAATTGTTCTTTACTTTTGAATGTAGTTCTACATTGTTTGCCGAACTGACATTCCTTACACATACTATTAGTAGGTTTCACAAGCTTTGGAAGATCTCTCACAGAATGAGTAGTACTTATCTTGACAATATTATCAAAGTTTATATGACACATTCTCCTATGCCATAACCAACTCTAATCAATCAAAGCAATCAAACAACTTTTACCAGTACCACTTAAATGAAAGATATTACCTCTAGTTTGTGTACCAAATGCAATCTTAGTTTTAAAGCTTTCCAAAATTATGCATTTTCCATCCTTGAATCAGAGATCATACCCTTTGTCAACCAACTGTCCAACACTGAGAAGATTATTCTTCAACCCTTCTACATACAAAACATCATTAGTGTTATTCTTACCATCAAAAGAGATGGATCCTCTACCACGAATTCTACCAGATGAATTGTCTCCAAACTTCACAATTGCACCTTCATATCTCTCCAAACTTACAAATTTACTTTTATCACCATTCATATGATGAGAAAATCCACTGTCAATCACCCATTCACCCTTTTCTTCAACCTAAGTAGCTAAGGCACTTTCCACATTCACATAGCTAACAGATTTAGTAGGCACCAGATCTTCTTCTTTGATAGCAATGAACACCCATTCATTTCAAGAGGTACTTCCCTTATTCGATTCATCATCTATGACTCCTTCATCAGCAGCTTCTTGGACATAGTAGTATTTCTTCTAAAACCTAGGTCTATTAGGGTTTGGCTTTGAAACCCTCTCTGGACATCTTGAAGTAAAATGACCAATCTTACTGCAAGTAAAACATTTGAAAGGCAACTTTACTTCATACTTACTGGATCCTCTTGGTAATCTTTTGGTAATAAGGGCTTCAAGTTCTTCAAGTTCATATTCATCTTCTTCAAGTTCCTTCCTTGCCTTCTCAAATTTGGTTAGTCTTCTTGAAGAACTTTCACCTAGATCAAATCTTTGCTTTCCGAAAACACTAACTTTAAATGTAGATTCTGATTTAGGAAGAGAATCACCAAACTCACTCATTTCAAATGCTAAAAGTTTGCCAACCAACTAATCCCTTGTAACATCTGTCACAATCTTGATCTCCTCAATAGCAGTAACTCTGTGCTTGAATGAAGCAAGTAAAGATCTGAGCACTTTGCCAACAATCTCTGATTCTTCCAGTGTTCCACTAGCACACCTAATACTGCACACAAGTTCATTCACCTTCTGCATGTAGGAAGTGATGTTTTCATCTTCACTGATCCTCAAACTTCATATCTACCCTTCAAGATTTATATCTTAGCACATTTGACATATGCATCACCTTCATATAGACTTTCCAACTTCTTCTAGATTTCATGAGCAATTTTCAATTCCAAGACATTTGTCATTTCTATATCAGTCAAGGCACTCAACAATGCTTCCTTAGCTTGAATATTGTATTCAACTTCTTTGATTTGGTCTAGAGTTGTAGGACCATTCGCCGGAGGAGTATACTCATTCTTAGTTATCAACCAATAAGGATCACCCATGCATTGCAAATGACACTCCATGTGATTCTTCCAAAGAGAGTAATTTTTTTCATCAAATCTCAGACTGTCCTTCTTGTATGTCATCATCCTGGATCTCCTCAAGTGGTCAAGCTTCTTTTAGAGGAACCGGCTCTAATACCAATTGTTGAAATTAGGGCAAACAACTAAGTCGGGGGGGTGAATCAGTTGTCACAAAACCTTAACTTTTCTACATTTAATCTTCCTTATCACTTGTTAACACATTAATGATATAACCATAAAAGCATGAAACAACAACACATGAGCAGAAAACATAATCAACACGCGTAACACCACGATTTTTATGTGAAAACTTGGTTAAGGGAAAAACCACAGTGGGGGTTAACCTAGAAGATTTATTCTCTATTAAAAGAATATAAAAAGGGGAAGGCACTTGCCTTCAGGTGCACTACCCAGAGCTCACTGCTCAAAGGAGGCTCACTACCTATAGAAACATTCACTTGTTTAACACCAAAAGGTTGAACTGAGAAACATCTTCTACATGCCAAAGTTTGGTTCCATTGAAGCTCACAACACCTCACATCCACACATTTCCATGACTTCATAACACTTATTTATTCATGACATCGACTTTGGAATGAACATCAAAGTCGGCCTTACAATCATCTATCTGGAACATTCTCCAAGATAGGCATTACAAGTAATTACAATTACAAGACTTAAAATACTAAATGTGAAACATTACACTATCAACCAAACAAAGCTGGGACTCAAATCTTCCTCGAACAACATGCCATGCTCCATAGAACTCTTCTTAGATCATCTACAACATGCACCAAGCATCTGGTCAGCTAAGACTGGAAGGAACAACAACACCCAAGGAGAAATCTTCAACCATGAGCTCAATCCTCAATGCAGACCACCAACACAATAGTCACACGATCCAAAGACCACCACAAGCACATTGAAGTCCACCTCAAATCACTAGAAACACCTGCATCTTCATCTGGGAACTTAAAAACACTAACTGTCATGAATGTCACACTAGAAAGATTGCTTACGAACCTCCTAACAATGAACCACTTGAGTTGAGGATACACACCAACATCCTAGACATACCTCTAGATCCACAAACTATAACATTCCAATGTGGAGCAATCGGGACCAAGTTCCTGTCACTATGTTACCTTTGAACAACTGCAAAACTCAATTCTACTTAGACGGCCATAACTTCACCAATCCTCTATGCGGACCTCTCAAATCTTAACTAGAGCAACTTCAGACAATCCTCTACACAACCCTTTAGTCTGTAGACTCTAATCTTTATCTCACTAAAAATGTGGAGCAATCTACTTTGCTGAACTGCATTGTCTTCATTGTTTCTAACAAAGAGATATGTTGACATCAATGACAACACATCATATGCACATATTTGCAACACATGGAAAGTTCTGAAACTGTGATTGCTACAGGTAAGAAGACAAAATGTAACATCTATCAATTGAGAGGAACTAATGATTATTGTTTATTGGCTCAGGTAGATGAAAGTTGGTTGTGGCATAGAAGGATGTGTCATATAAACTTTGATAGTCTGGTAAAGATAAGCTCAAGTCAGGCTGTGAGAGATTTACCAAAACTTGTAAAACCCTCCAACTCAATTTGTAAGGAATGTCAGTTGGGAAAGTAGATAAGGACAAGTTTCAAGAGCAAAGAATAATTTTCTACCAGTTTTCTAGATCTAGTGCATATAGATCTCTGTGGTACTACAAGGGTGAGAAGTCTACAAGGTGACAGGTACTTAATGTTGCTTATTGATGATTATTCTAGAATGACTTGGGTTACTTTTCTAAGAGAGAAATTAGAAGCCCTAGAGAAGTTCAAATCTTTCAAGGCAATAGTTGAGAATGAAATAGATTTAAAGATCAAATGGTTAAGATCTAATAGAGGAGGTGAGTTCAATAAAATGAATTCAACATTTTCTATGAAGAGCATGGGATAAAGAGACAACTGTCTACACCTAGGAATCCTCAGTAGAATGGAGTTGTGGAAAGGAAGAACAGGATAGTTCAAGAGGCTATTAGGACAATGATGAAGGAAGAAGATCTGCTAGAAGTCTTTTGGAAAGAAGCTATTCACACTATTGTCTACATTCAAAACAGAGTTCAAGTGAAAGGTAATGGTACTAAAACTCCCTATGAATTGTGGTATGGAAGAATTCCCATAGTAAAATATTTCAAAGTCTTTGGAATCAAATGTTATATCATGAGAGAAGAAGATCTAGGAAAGTTTGATGCAAGATGTCATAATGGAATCTTTCTTGGATACTCTACCAAGAGTAAGGCTTATTGGTGCTACAACAAAAGGCTCAAAAAGATTGTTGTGAGTGCAAATGTTAAGGCAGATGAAGGTAAAGAAAGAATATCATACCTGAGTTGTTATGAACCAGATGAACCTATGACTATAGTAATAAAAGAGAAAGATAAGCAAGCAGATAGTCAGGATGAAGAAGAGGCTCCAGAAAATGTTGTCAAGACTCCTAGGTATGTAAGGATCAATAATTCTAAAGATCAGATTATAGGTGACAAGAACAAAGGTGTGCTGACAAGAAGAAGAGCTGTAGAGGAACAAGTCAATTACTTTATGCTTTCAAAGATTGAACCAAAAACTGTGAATGAAGCATGCAATGATGAAAATTGGGTAAAGGTAGTGGAGGAAGAACTATTATAGATAGAGAAGAATGAAACTTGGGAATTAGTTCCTAGACCTGCTAACAAAAATGTTATTGGAACTAAATGGGTCTTCAGGAACAAGATGAATGAAAATGGAGAAATTGTAAGGAATAAAGGAAGACTTGTATGTAAAGGATATTCTCAAATTGAAGGGATAGATTTTGAAGAAACTTTTGCGCCAGTAGCTTGGATTGAAGCAATCAGAATGTTTTTGGCGTTTATAGCTCACAAAGATTTTAAGGTATATCAGATGGATGTGAAATCTTCCTTCTTGAATGGTGAGTTTGAAGAGGAAGTATACATTGAGCAACCAGAGGGATTCCTATTGTCAAATCAAGGTGATATGGTATGCAGGTTGAAGAAAGCATTGTATAGACTCAAACAAGCTCCTAGAGCCTAGTATGCAAGGTAAGACAAGTATTTATTGCAATTGGGATTCAGTAAAGGTACTGCAGATAGCAATCTATTCTTCAAAATCAATGATGATCAGATCTTGATTGGTGAGGTCTTTGTTTATGACATTATCTTTGGAGGAAATAAAGATATGTGCATAAGGTTTTCTCGTGAGATGAAAAGTGAATTTGAAATGTCCATGTTTGGTGAAATGAATTTCTTTTTGGGTCTGCAATTTAATCAATCAGATAAAGGAATCTTCATATCTCATTCTAAGTATGTGAAAGAGTTGTTGAAGAATTTTGGGATGGAAAACTCTAAACTGGTATGTACTCCCATGGTGACTAGCTGCAAGTTGAGCAAAACTGATGAATCACCTAAGGCTGATCAGAAAAAATATAGATCTATGATTGGAGGATTGCTTTATCTAACCCAAACTAGACCTGATATTATGCATGCAGTTTGTCTTGTTGCAAGGTTTCAAAATGATCCAAGAGAATCACATGTGATGGTAGTTAAGAGAATCTTGAGGTATTTGAAAGGTACTCTAGATTATGGCTTATGGTATCCAAAGAACAATGATTTCACTCTCAGTGCTTATACAGATGTAGATTGGGCTGAAGATGTTGATGACAGAAAGAGTACAAGTGGAGGTGCCTTCTTCTTGGGAAATAGATTGGTTTCATGGCTAAACAAGAAACAAGATTTAATATCCTTGTCAACTGTACAAGTAGAGTATATTGTAGCAGCATGTTGTTGCACTCAAGTATTCTGGATGAAGCAAACTTTAAATGATATAAGAGTTGTGTATGAAGATCCAATTACAATCTATTCTGACAATACAAGTGCCATAAAAATTTCAAAGAATCTAGTGATACACTCAAGAATAAAGCACATATTAATAAGGTATCACTTTTTGAGAGAGAAGGTGATAGAGAATGAAGTAAAGTTGGAATATGTGTCCACAAAGGATCAAATTGCAGACATTTTCACCAGGCCTCTGCCTAAGGATACTTTTGAGTATCTCATAGAAAATTTAGGGGTTATCACCTCTCCTACTCAAAAATAAGATGTACAAGAGTGCATTAGTCTGGTGGTGCTTAGAGTTCCACCTCGAGATCTAGATTGATGCTTGTACGGGCTACTTCTCAGGGGGAGTAGTCAAATGGAGAGAGTTTAGAAGAGAGTTTGGTTCAGAGCAGCAGAGTGTAAGTATGTGCCCTTTGTTGCAAGTATGAGGTGAACTAGTGTTGTCACTAATGTCAACATACTCATATTGCCTTGACAAGAATGATTGAATGAGTTGTGTGCTGAGGATATTGAGAAAATTAGTCTCAATCTGGAACAGTGAAGAATAGTGATGAGAAGAAGGCAAAAGTACTCAATAGGTTGAGATTCAAAAGATGCGGATTAAAGGGTTTGTAGATATGAGTCTTGAGATGATCCAGTTAAGATTTCAGAGGTCCACATGAAGATGTGAAGAAGTTGTGATCGATCAAGTAGAACCGGTTCTAGGAGATGCTCCGGAGTGACAGATTGTTACAAAAAGGTCCGGTGAGATCCGAAGGTGCATTGTCAGACTTTGCGGATTGGACAGAGTGTTTAGGAGGTCCTTGTCATGTGTCATCTCAATTGGTATGTGGTTTGGAGGTCCGAAAGCACCTCTGGCAGTATGACAGTGGCGATAGACTATGTTCTTGAAGTATTGGATGAGGAAGAGAAGAGATTCCAGTGAGTAGAGGAAGTGCGGATGTACCTGGTCATTCAGGTAGGCTTGTGAAGGTCCTTGGATCGTGTTGAGGTTGTGTTGTTGATCGGCATTGGTGGTAGAGTCCGAAAGTGAAGATATTCTTCCAGATGAAGTTCTTGTTCAGACTAGTTGACCGGATGAGTTGTTCATCTTGCAAATGTTCTTGTGGTGGCCGACCGGATGTGTTATTCATCCTGCAAATGTTCTTATGGTTGATTGCCGACTTAGATGATTGTTCCTAAGCTGATGTCTTGTATAAATAAAGGTTTGTGAGTTCATTTCAAAGTGTGTGTTGTGGGGAAGATGAGTGTGGTATAGTGAAAGAGCAAAAGGCAGAGTAGAAGTGTTTCAGGCTTAAATGGAACTGATCCAGACATGGTGAATATGTCATTCTCCAGTTCAAGATTGTGATCCTTATAATCTTGTAGATAGTGTGTCTCTTTGTAGGCAGTGTGCCTCCTTGTGAGCAGTGTGCTCGGGCAGTGAGCCCTAATTGGCATGTGCCATTCATTTTATCTTATTCTTCTAACAGAGAATAATCCTTGGTTTAATCACCCCGTGGTTTTTCCCTTAACCGGGTTTTCCACGTCAAAAATCTTGGTGTCTAATGTGTTGATGTTTATCTGCTCCGGTGTTTATGCTTTCTGCTTTCATGAATGGTTAATTGATATGCTGTTAACTAATAAAGAAGAATCAAGTGTTTCAAGTAGAAGCAAGTTTTTGTACAACTGATTCTCCCCCCCTCTCAGTTGTGTGCCCTAGATCTAACAATTGGTATTAGAGCTAAGTTCCTCTGAAAGGAGCTTAACTACTTGAGGAGATCCAGGATGTCATCATACAAGAAGGATAGTCTGAAGTTCGATGGAACCAACTTCACTCTCTAGAAAGGTTGCACGAAATGTCACTTGGAGTGTATGGGAAAAGCATACTTGGCCATGGTCTCAAAACCATATGTACCTCCACAGGGTGGTCCGGCAACTCTGAATGAAATCACAGATGCTGAAAACAATTTGCAGACCAAGGAAGCTCTTCTAAGCACATTAAATGACTCAGATCTCTCAAATGTTATTGACCTACCAACTGCATATGAGATCTGGACTAAACTGGAACTTCTGTATGAAGGAGATGAGTTTGTCAAGAGTGCGAGGTTGCAAAGTCTGAAAGGGAAATTTGAAAGATTGAAGATGAGAGATGATGAAAATATCACTACCTTTATGCCAAGAGTGAATGAGCTGGTATGTGGAATTAGAAATGCTGGTGGGACTCTGGATGAAAATGAGATTGTTTACAAAATTCTCAGATCTCTTCCTGTTGCCTACAAAATCAAGGTTGCTGCCATTAACGAATTCAGAGCCCACACAACTGTCACAAGAGAACAATTGGCTAGCAAACTATCTGCATTTGAAATGACCAAGTTTGGAGATGATCCCCCCAAGACTGAATCTACTTTCAAAGCCAGTGCCTATGTGAAAGGCAAACAGAGATTTGATTCGGGAGAAAATTCTTCAAGGAAGATGTCATGGTATGATCAAGCAAGAAGAGACATGGAAGAGGAAGAAGTAGAAACAACTCAACTTGAAGCCCTCATTGCAAAAAGACTACCAAGAGGATCCAGTAAGTATGAAGGAAAATTACCCTTTAAGTGCTTCAATTGCAATAAGATTGGTCATTTTGCTTCAAGATGTCCGGAAAGATCTACAAGGTCAGATGCTAACAGACAAAGGTTTCGAAAGAACTGCTATTATGTTCATGAAGAAGATGATAATGAAGGAGTAATAGATGATGAATCAGAAATAGGAAGCAAATCCAGAAATGAATGGGTGTTTATTGCCATCAAGGAAGAAGATTCAATATCCTCTGAATCTGTCAATCATAAGGTTGTGGAAAGAGCTTTCGCTACTCAAGTTGAAGAAAAGGATGATTGGGTTATTGACAGTGGATGTTCTCACCATATGACAGGTGACAAGCCCAAGTTCTTAGATTTGGAAAGGTATAAAGGAGGAATGGTAAATTTTGGTCATAATTCTGCTGGCAGAATTAGAGGTAGGGGAACTATTTCTTTTGATGGAAAGAGCAAAACCGGTAATGTACTATATGTTGAAGGATTGAAGCACAATCTTCTCAGTGTTGATCAATTAGTGGACAAAGGCTATGATCTTCGGTTCAAGAATGGAAGATGCAAAATCTTTACAAGCTCCAGAACTGAAATTGCATCCGGTACTCAAACAAAAGGTAATATCTTCCATCTAGTTGGTTCTAATAGAAGTTGTCTATTTGTTCAAGTTGATCAGAGTTGGTTATGGCATAGAAGGATGTGCCATGTGAATTTGATAACATCATCAAGATAAGCAATACTCAGGCTGTAAGAGATCTTTCTAAATTGGTGAAACCTACAAATAGTTTATGCAAAGAATGTCAGCTAGGCAAACGGAGCAGAGTCTCTTTCAAAAGCAAGGATCAGTCCACTACCGGATTGTTGGAATTAGTACATACTGATCTATGTGGTCTGACAAGAATCAAGAGCATGCAAGGTGATAGATATTTCATGTTGCTAATTGATGACCATTCCCGGATGATGTGGGTTACCTTCCTAAAAGAGAAATCAGAAGCCCTTGAGAAGTTCAAAATCTTCAAAGCTATGGTACAGAATCAAACCAGATTGAAACTAAAGTGTCTAAGGTCTGATAGAGGTGGTGAATTCACATCCAACAAATTCATAGACTTTTGTGAGAAGCATGGCATAAAGAGACAGCTGTCTGCTCCTAGGACTCCACAGCAGAATGGAGTAGTTGAGAGAAAGAACCGGACCATCCAGGAAGCTTCCAGGACAATGATGATGGAAGCAAATGTTCCTCAGATGTTTTGGAGAGAAGCTGTCAGCACTGCAGTCTACACTCTTAACCAAGTTCAAATCAGAAGCAACACCGGTAAGACTCCTTATGAACTTTGGTTTGGTGTAACTCTTTCTGTGAGATACTTCAGAGTATTTGGTAGTAAATGTTATATCAAAAGAGATGAAGATTTAGGAAAGTTTGATGCTAGAAGTGATGAAGAAATTTTCTTGGGTTACTCCACTCAAAGCAAAGCATACCGGTGTTACAATAAGAGATTGAGAAAGATAATAGAAAGTACAAATGTGAAGGTTGATGAAGGAATGGAGAAGTCCTCAAGATTCTATGAATGTGATGAAGATGATCAGAATGATCCTCTGGTGCAAGGAGCTCCATCCTCCTCTGAAATTCAAATCCAGACTGATCTGGTAAATCAGGAAGAAGAAGTTTGTCTGAATGAGCCTGATCAAGAAGTAGTAGTGCAAGAAACTCCCAAAGTTCCAAGGTATGTAACTCTAAATCACTCTGAAGATCAGATCATAGGTGACAAAAGTAAAGGGGTACAAACAAGGAGAAGAATTGCTCAAGATTCAAATGAATACTATCTAATTTCAAAGATTGAACCTAAGATAGTTAATGAAGCTTGCAATGATGAAAACTAGACCAAAGCAATGGAGGAAGTATTGATGCAAATTGAGAAAAATCATACTTGGGATCTTGTTCCCAGATCTAGAGACAAGAATGTGATTGGAACCAAATGGGTCTTCTGGAACAAACTGAATGAAGTTGGTGAAGTAATCAGAAACAAAGCTAGATTGGTCTGCAAAGGCTACTCTCCAATAGAAGGAATTGATTTTGAAGAGATCTTTGCTTCGATGGCAAGAATTGAAGCAGTTAGATTATTTCTTGCATTTGCTGCCTTCAAAGACTTCAAGGTATATCAGATGGATGTCAAGTCTGCCTTCCTAAATGGTGATCTAGAAGAAGAAGTTTACATTAAACAACTGGATGGATTTCAATTGTCTGATAATGATGATATGGTCTGCAACTTGAACAAAGCATTGTATGGATTGAAGCAAGCCCCAAGAGCATGGTATGAAAGGTTGGATAAGCATCTTGTGCAGATTGGATTCAACAAAGGTACTGCTGATAGTAACTTATATTTCAAAATTGATCATGAAAATATTTTGATTATTGAAGTTTTTGTGGATGATATCATTTTTGGAGGAAGAGATAATATGTGCAAAACTTTTGCAAATCAGATGAAAAGTGAGTTTGAAATGTCTATGCTTGGTGAAATGAATTTCTTCTTGGGTCTGCAAATTACTCAAACAAAGAAAGGGATCTTCATTTCTCAGACCAAATATGTGATAGAATTGTTGAGGAAATTTGGTATGGAAGATTCAAAGCCAATGAACACTCCTATGGCAACCGGATGTAAGTTGAGCAAAGATGATGATTCTCCGAAGGCAGATCAAACCAAGTATAGATCAATGATTGGTGGATTGTTGTATCGCACTCAGACTAGACCAGATATAATGCAGGCTGATCCTAGAGAATCTCATGTTATGGCAATCAAGAGAATTTTTAGATATCTAAAAGGGACAATGGAGTATGGTTTGTGGTATCCTAGAGATCATGATTTCTCTCTTCATGCTTACACAGATGCAGATTGGGCAGGAGATGTGGATGACCAGAAGAGCACCAATGGTGGAGCATTCTTTTTGGGAAAGAGATTAGTTTCTTGGCTAAGCAAGAAACAAGATGCAATATCTCTGTCTACAACTGAAGCAGAAGACATTGCAGCAGCAGGTAGTTGCACTCAAATCTTATGGATGAAGCAGATGCTAAGAGACATTAAAGTTGAATATAAGGATCCTATCACAATTCTCTGTGATAATTCAACTGCAATTAATATTTCTAAGAATCTGGTATTGCATTCTAAGACTAAGCACATATCTATCAAGTTTCACTTTTTGAGAGAACAAGTGAACAAGGAAGAAGTCAGATTGGAGTATGTACCCTCCAAGGATCAGATTGCAGATATCTTTACTAAACCTCTTCCCAAAGACTCTTTTGAGTTTCTCCAGGAGAAGTTAGGGGTCATGACGCCTTCGGTGATGAACTAGGATGCACTGATGTGCATCAGTCCGGTGGATATCACAGTCATATCTTGTGATCCGGATTGATGATGGGGAGTTGCTACTAAGGGGGAGCAGTTGGTATGATTCTGATGTGTTAGAATTGCAAGTATGAGCCCTTTGCCATTGATGTCAAAGGGGGAGAGAAGACATGTGAAAAACAAGTGGTTGATGATCAAAGGGGGAGCAGTAAAGGAAGAGAAGACATGTGAAGAGTTGTTGCTGATAGGGGGAGCTGTGACAGAAAGGAGAAGTTCTTGTCTTGATGGTTTTTCACATCATATGTTGCCATCAATGACAAAGGGAGAGATTGTTGCAAGTATGAGGTGAACTAGTGTTGTCATTGATTTCAACATACTCATATTGCCTTGACAAGAAGGATTGAATGAGCTGTGTGCTGAGGATATTGAGAAAATTAGTCTCAATCTGGAACAGTGAAGAACAGTGATGAGAAGAAGGCAAAAGTACTCAATAGGTTGAGATTCAGAAGATGTAGATTAAAGGGTTTGTAGATATGAGTCTTGAGATGATCCAATTAAGATTTCAGAGGTCCGCATGAAGATGTGAAGAAGTTGTGATCGATCAAGTAGAACCGGTTCCGAGAGATGCTCCAGAGTGACAGAGTGTTACAAAAAGGTCCAGTGAGATCCGGAGGTGCATTGTAAGACTCTATGGATTGGACAGAGTGTTTGGGAGGTCCTTTTAATGTGTCATCTCAATTGGTATGTGGTTTGGAGGTCCGGAATCACCTCTAGCAGTATGACAGTGGTGATAGACTGTGTTCTTGAAGTTCTAGATGAGGAAGAGAAGAGATTCCAGTGAGTAGAGGAAGTGTGGATGTACCTGGTCATTCAGGTAGGCTTGTGAAGGTCCTTGGATCGTGTTGAGGTTGTGTTGTTGATCCGCATTGTTGGTAGAGCCCAGAATTGAAGATATTCTTCCGGATGAAGTTCTTGTTCAGACTAGCCGACCGGATGAGTTGTTCATCTTGCAAATGTTCTTGTGGTGGCCGACCGGATGTGTTATTCATCCTGTGAATGTTCTTATGGTTGATTGCCGACTTGGATGATTGTTCTAAGCTGATGTCTTGTATAAATAAAGGTTTGTGAGTTCATTTCAAAGTGTGTGTTGTGGGGAAGATGAGTGTGGTATAGCGAAAGAGCGAAAGGCAAAGCAGAAGTGTTTCAGGCTTAAATGGAACTGATCCAGA